>CM034152.1:644954450-645053697 GCA_019776745.2 Taxus chinensis
AGGAGGACAATTGTGTCTAAGGAAGGGATAAAAATTGATCCAAAAAGAGTTGAAGATATTCGTGCACTACCTTTGCCAAATCACAAGAAAGCTCTTCAGAGCTTCTTGGGGAGGATCACTTTCGTCAGAAGGTTCGTGTCATATTTTTTCACTCTTGTTAAGGCATTAACCATGATGTTGAAGAAGAGTATGCACTTCAAGTGGAAATATAAAGGAAAAGAGAGTTTTGAGGCTATCAAACATGCAATATACCAAGCTCTAACTCTCATCAATCCATATTTTTCAAGGGACTTCATTCTCTATGCCTTTGGTGGCTAAGACACAATTTATGCCATTTGGTGCAGCTAAACAAGGAAGTATCTAAGCATCCTATTGTTTTCTTCAGTCAAAGATTAGAAGATTATGAGGTGAGGTACTCTTTCATTGAGAAGTGTGACCTTGCTGTTATAAGGAGTTTGAAGAAGTTTAGACACTTGGTTTTAAACAAAAAAAATCAGTTGTTAGTGTCTCATGCCATGGAGTATGACATTGAAATAAAAGTAACCAAATTGGTCAGTGGAAAAGGTTTATGTAAATATTTTGATTCTAATCAGTATGTTGAGTCAAAATATGAAAAAGGAGTTGTACTAGTGATCCAATATGATCAAGAACAAGAAGCTAATGGTATTCCCACTCCTTGTTGGACTCAGGACATGATACACTTTCTTCAAACCGATCTATCCCCTCTGGACTCAAGAAAAGAAAAAATAAGGTATTTTAGACTCCAATCCATTCATTATGTTCTCATTGATGGTATCTTATTCAAGAAAAACATAAATGGTGTTCTCTTAAGGTGTGTTCTAGCAAATCAAATTAAGAAATTGTTACATGAGTTCCATGAGGGAGAAGCTAGAGGTAGTTTTTCTCCACGAGTAACAGCCCTCAAGATCATGAAGGTTGGTTACTATTGGCCCACAATGTTTAGTGACTGTTTTGCATGGATAAAAAGGTGCAAGAAATGTGCATTCTTCATGGTCAAAGAGGAGCTAACAGCACTACCACTCCACCCAATCTTAGTTGATCAGCACTTTATGTAATGGGGATTAGATTTCATTGGGGTCATCAATCTGAACTCAAGTCAAGGCAAAAAGTTGATCCTAACAGCAACGGATTATTTCACTAAGTAAACACCACTCAAGGAGGAAAATGAGTCTAGTATACTAGACTTCTATGAGGTATTTGTAACCAATTTTGGTGTTCCAACAACTATCATATTAGATAATGCTTTAGCATTCCTTGACACTAAGATCTTGGAATGGGCTATTAGGAATGGGATATACTTGAGCACCTCATCTAATTATTATCCACATGGTAATGGGCAAGCTGATTCCACAAACAAGAATCTGTTGAGAATTATTAGAAGGAATATGGATGAAAATCAAAGGACATGGCATACCAAGCTCAAATCAGCCTTGTGGGTTGATAGAATCACACTGAAAAAGGTCAACCAACAGATCTCCCTTCAAACTAGTGTATGGAAGAGAAGTTATCCTACCCATATCTCTCGAACTACCAGCACTGAAGCTTCTCAAGAAGTTAGAATTATCAAATTTTGGGCTTGTGGAAGTCAAGTATTTTAAGTTGATGGAGTTGGAAGAGATGATAAACCAAAGCAGTGCAAACCATGGATAAGGATCAAGCCTTGATCAAGAGATCCTTTAATAAGAAGGCTAAGACTAGAATCTTCCAAGAAGGTGACTTGGTACTGAAGTGCGATGTTGGTCGGGAAAAACTGGGAAAGCATTCCAAATTTGATGTTATTTGGAGTGGTCCATACATGATCACGGGATGCAAGAGTAGTAATACTTTCCAATTGTCTAAGTTGGATGGTGAAGAATTGTTGATTCCATTCAATGGAATCCATCTCAAGCTCTATCACAAGAGTAAATTCTTATCTTTGTACATATTATTTTAGGATTTCTAATTGCTTTAAGTGTTTTCAGCACTTTTTTTTTGTTAGATTAGGTTTTATTTCCCTAAGTGATTTTCACAAGTTCCATTGCTTCTAGTTGTCTCCTTGCACAACTCAGTGTGTTTCCGGAGGAGAAAGGTTGTAGCATGAAGCTCAAATTTATAAGAAACAATTACAATCTCCAAGAAAGTTCAAATGCAGAGCAACTAAAATCAGATTGAAGGAAAGATTTCAATGTTCTCACCCTCTTGTCTCTCTAAATAAGTCACATTCTGAGATTCTCATGCCTCTTACAAAATTAAAAAATCAGTCCCAAGGGGTAGATTGTTGTGTTAAAAATACTAGGTCTCTTGACACCTTACATACCCTTGATGTTAGTTATTTTTCCCAACCTTTGGTATTGTTCTGATCAACATTCACAACACGTACTTCCAGGCTCTGCATTATTCATATTTCCCAAGAAATAATTAGTCAATTGTGTTTCATGCTTGGCAACAACCAGATTTATGGGGAAGTTCAAATCTCTATTCTCATTCCCAACAAATCAGATCTACAGAAATGAAGGAGAAAATAAAATTTCAGATAAAAATAATTTTCCACTCATGCAAATTTCAATATTTTCTTACAAAATTGGAGAGTGCAAGAAATGGATCAGCTCCAATCCAAGCGTTATTTTGAGTAGATTCTGGGTTCAAATTTCAAGGATTCATAACAGTTTGTGCTTATCATGCTACCTCCATGCCCAATGGATGCATTCAAGCCTCTATTCAGCCCCATCTAGCAGGAAGATGTCCACATGGGTCACCAAATTGTTATCCATTCTCACCCCTTAGGTGGAATGGACAACTGGAAAGCTTAGACTTGGGCAGTTGATAGACATTCAGGGATGACTCTAAAATTACAAGTGAAATTCCAAGTTTTGGTAGCATTGTAGTTTTTAAGGGAAGGTTTGGAATCAAAGGGAACATTTTTTTCCTCTTATGGGTTTCAAGAGATCCATGTCTTGGTCAAGGTGAAAAAACACGTCTAGGGGCCCACACTCAAGCAAAAAATGCATAAAATAGAAAAAACTTGGAAAAATGGTCCTGGAGCATCTCACAGCATTCTACCTACTCCCTGGCCTTAGAGAAATATATAAAGATTTAAAATCCAGAAGAAAATTTGAAAAGGGGACAAAACTGGGTATTAGCCCAACAATCTTGTCGAGCTACTGGGTGAGCTAGTTTCAGCTTGGCAAGTTGGTTGGGAGAATCAGGCTCTACGAAATGGACATGGCGGCATAATCTCTGGGTGGCTTGTTGGTGAGCTAAACACAAAGGACTCGGTGAGGTGAAGTTGGATCGCCAAGATGAAACGAAAAAGCATGATCAAGCTTGGCGCGGTGTAAAATGCATTCCCGGGTAGTGATGATGCAGATGATGTGGGTTTTGGTTACCCAAGCGGCCCAAGAGAGATCAGGACACGAGTTTTGAGAACATATGCTTTCAACACAAAATGAAGGAATGTGGGGCAGGGAGACATTATGCACCTAATGAGTCAGGTGGGGACAACGTGACGCGGCTGCAAGGTGAGTTAATGGAACATGGCATAGTGTGGGGTTATGGCAAGTTTAAGGAAAAGAGACACACGTAAAACAAGGCAAGTTAAACAATCCAAGCCCAATGTAGGTGAAAATAGAGTGTGGGGAACAATGTTCCCCGCTGAGATGAAACCCCCACAATGTACGGCGAGCTGCCACCAATCTAAAAAGGGAAGCCATCCAAGATAGAAAGCATGAAGAGCATGGGATCAAGGCTGAGTCGGCATTCGAGGGGCTCGTGGATTTATAAGGGAGCCCCAATGGTAAGTTAGGAAGGAGCACCCAGAGCCAGTTGGCTCTAAGCTAGCTTAAAAATTGAACCCAATCAAAACCTTGGCCCCCCTCTTTTGGGAAAATTCAATGTTGTGGGTTCCACCAAATTTTTAAAATGCCTTCATACAACCATTAAAACATGAAAAAATTATCAAAAGAGGAAAAGGTGAAGAATGATTATTTCCATAAATCAATTTAATGCCCAATCTCATAAAGAAGTGGGTGATCCATGGAGTGACATGCACTTAGATGGCCATAACTTTCTCATTTCTAAACCAAATTGTAAAAAATTATACTCGTTGGAACCGTGATTTTGTCCTCTATACTTAGCAATCAAGAAATCAAATATTTGATGGAGTTAGGTGGGTTAAAATGCACAAAATGAGCCCAATTCCAAATGATGACTTCTAGGTCATTGTAAATTTCATTAAATATGGCATGGGAAGCCATTTTCTTTTGTATCAAGTTATAGGAAAGCAAGGCATGGGTTTTGTAGATGCTCCATCATTTTTTACAATAAATTAATTCACTTTGTTGGTGCATGAAAGGGAAAATCTGGGATTTAACCTCTCTCTCTCTCTCTCACTTCTTTTATATATTGTAAATCCTTCTCATTTTTGGAGAGATTTTTTCTTGGAGCTATGGGAAACTCTTAAAAAAATATTTCTTATTTTTCCATTGAGCTGTAAAACCTTCACACAAGCTCTTCAAGTGTATTTATGCCTCTATTTTACAAATATAGTGGACCGTGCATCATTTGCAAGTTTGTTTTGTTGTGTCTCTTGGAGACTTGATGGTGAGTGCATTATTAGAACTATGTCAAATATTTTTTGGCCTCTTTCAACTGCATTCCTCTTCATCCTTCTCTCTCAGTAGAATGTTTCACACCCTTATCTTGGTGATATCACCAATGTTAGTGTAGGATTTATCTATTTTTATACACTTTCCCTCTCTCTAGTCCATTGGAAATTATATATTAGGAGTACCTAGCAGATTTCCCTTCATTATGAGTAGTTGTTGAATTGGATTAGGAAGAGGAACCAGCCTTCTCTGGAGATTTATCTCAAACTGCAAGGTCCCACACCTTGAGATAATTTCATGTTTCCCAATTACACCGGTATCTCATGCACACACACATGAAAAATCAAAGGGTGTTGTAATTTGGTGATAACACTTATCTATCAATAACTCTTAGTTAGAATTTATTCTTGTGCTATACTTCCATATAGATATTCACATTTCAAGTTAAAAATTTATTCAAAGGATGCCTTCTTACTCTTGTTTGTTGGAAGGTATGGCTTGGCTTGTAAATTGGTAAAGGAAAACAACAATCGCAGCCATACATTATAGTATGGAAAAAAAATATAGACATGAAACAAGCCTTGTAGATAGAGGTTTCTAATGGAAATGATGTTATGGTTTTTGTGAGTCTCTTGTGTCATCTTAATTTAATAATTAGACATATCATCTTGTCTTCCCTAAACCCGTCCGTGATGGGTTAGGGTGGACTTTTAAGTAACCACAACTCAAGGTTGAATGTCATTGTTTTCATTTATATTCTAGACCATTGGTTGAATGTGCAAATTATGTTAATTATGATTTTGGCATTAGTGACCAATAGGTAGATGTCTGCATAACCCATATTTCCAAACAATGTGTCTCAAATTACGTATTGATGTGTATGCAAAGTAATTTATCTTTAAAGACTTAACACGGTCTATTATTCATTAGCCTTACATAGACTTAACTCTCGTATGGATATACAAATCCTTGAAGTGGATTGGAATTGCGAGTCTATGACAAGATCCTGTAAAAGTCAACAGTTTTAAATATGAGTTAACACTCTTGATTAGAGAAAAAGGTTCATAACAAAATTGCAGCTAAGTTATATCTTATATGTGTTATGACTAATCTCCTACTTAGTGGGACAATCTTAAGAAATTAAATATAGTGTGTTGATATTGAACTAAAGGATGTATTGAAATCACCTTGGTATACATATTTTTGTATTGAAATATTTATTTCCTAATTAATGAGGCTACCCTCTTGGGATTTGCATGACTAGAGTATCCCTAATAATTTGTGAAGAGATAGTATCGTGGCAAAATATTCTAGAGGTTATATGAATTTTTTAATCATGACATTACACAATCCTAAGTTTGGTTTCCTAGAAACAAATCAATGTTGTGCAACAGGTGTAATGGGTCCAACCCACATAACCCCAAACATAGTGAAGACTAAATGATAAGTAGTCAAGAATTAGTTCGTGAGAATTTAGATCCTTTATTAACATGAACTTATAACAAAGTTATTAGGGGAATTCAAATGTGAGTGAAATTCAAGTATCAAAGAAGTACTTCTCTTCTGGTGGATGATTATGGAAACAAACAAACTATATTTTTATAAAATGGACATATTTCCAAATATTGAAAGAGGGGTCACTACAATTCATCACATAGTTCACAAAAATCATAAATATTACTAGGTAAGACATCTTATATGTTTTTATCCTCGTGATTGAGTTTCATAGTATACATCCTCAAAGCTCTCAAATTTTACTAGACAGTATGCGTGTAAAGTGGATATAGGTCCTTATGAAATTAATATCACTCATGAAATGTAGGTTAATGTAAATTGGATCAAAAAATTGTGATTGAATCCTAAATATCCATATCACATAATTATCAAAGCTCACAAAAGTTACTTGTTAAGTTAATTATTTTTGTAAGATCCTTGTCATGTTGTTAACCCGTTTGTTACTCATGAAATTTTGATCGAAACTAAAGAGTTGAATATTAAAAAAAATGTCACGTAATCCTCAAATCTCTTAGAGGTTACTAGGTAAGTTAATTATTTTCTAATATATTTTCGTCTTATTAATCTTAAAACACACACATACGCGCACACACACGCGCACGCATACACACGCACGCACGCACGCGCACGCACGCACGCGCAAACGCGCACGTGCATGCGCACACACACCCAGACACACCCCCCCCGCACACACACACACACACACACACAATTAGTTAAGTTTATTCTATTCATTTAGTGATTTTTGGTATGCATCTTCAAAGCTCTTAAAGGTTACTAGAATTTAAGTCATGTTTGAGAGAGGGTTTTTTTTTAATCGGCACTTTTCATTTTCATGAAGCTATGTTTAGTAACCCTAAAAAAGTATCCATAACCTCAAAGATCTCAAAATTTAATAGATAAGTTAATTATTTCAAATATGTTTTGTAACTATGTTGTTCCTTTTAAATGTTGTGTTTTTTCTTCTCTTGATTGATTTTCCCTTGGCATGTATTTTCAAATCTCTTAAAGGATAATGGATGCAATGAGTGCCAAGTGATACTCCATTCATGTTTGTAAAACATGGGTTATTTATAATCACAACTACTCGTGAAATATGATTCATTGTAAATTGATAGCTCCTAATCAAAGTCATTGTTCTTAACACATGTTGAAATCAGGTTGAATGACATGTGGGAACTACTCATTTCTATCTTGTTGGTCTCTCTTGAGAATGGTTCTACACAGGGGAAAATGAGAATAGGAGGCTAGACTTAAGGATGAAGAACAAAATCATATTTGAAGTTTATTTTATTGGCAATAAAGTATGTGGAATTGCAATTTGAGTTGTGCTTTTATGGGCAAGATGTGGGCATCTAATACATGGAATTTTCCAGTGATGAGGTTTGGAAAAGTGATTGAGAAAAATCCTTCTCATATAATTCCAAATCAATATCCTCTTGAATTTTTATCTGCTTCAAATGGAGCAGGGACACATGGAAATTTTCTTTCTTTGTAGCGAAATACTTGGCTATTGAGTGTCATTCAAGAGTGTGATGGGAATTCTTACAATTGTGGGTAGTTATATTGGGAGGTGGATCTTGAACGAGAGATGTATGGACATGTTTTTGTATTATTTTGAAATTATGTGTTTTTTTAGTTTTTATGTGAAAGATGTGAAAACTTACAGAATATGTTCACCTTGTTATTGTGGAGGAAGATGAATTGTTTGCAAGAGGACAAGGTGTTGTTTATCTGGTCTTTGTTTAAATGGATGCAAGCTTGATTTAATAATTATAAAGTAGATTTGATTTTATGTTTTCAAATCTATAAATATGAATCTTAATCTTACAATTAATATCTTTTTATAAATTGAACTATAAATTAGTTTTCAAATCCATATAAGATTTAGGACAAAACAAGAGATGTGAACTACCTATGTGCAGATTTTTTGTTTTCTTATCAATTTATTTCAATGAATTATAATGATAAATTATTTTTTAACATTGGCAATGAACTCAAAATATAGAAATATAAATGATATGTAAAAAAATACCTATATCTAAACAAGAGTATTATTGAAAATTAATATTTGCTTCTAGATATGTGAATGCTAAAAAACTATCTTATGCAAGGAAATAATTCACATATCTAAGTAATCTAATATTAAATGTATTTTTAATGATATGCAATGAATTTTCAATTATCTAAGTATAAATATTGTATAAAATCTAATGTTTGTAATCCATTTTCAAGTGTAGAAGAAAATCTAGAGAAAACAATTTCCTAACTAGCTAAATTTATACTCGCTCTAAAACATTATCTTATTTTTTATTTTTGGAATGAATTAACAACTAATGTATGAGACTTGAATAATCACAAAAAATAAAATAGAAACATCCTTGAACCTATCAATGGAAAATGATTATTGGAGATGAGTTGAGATGAACCTCAACTTGCTATTTGTAATTTTGTGTGCTCCATTGACCCAAGTAAATGTTAGGGGCAAGGAAAGTGAAGGTAGAAAGGATAAAAATGGTAAAACAAAGTTGCAATAGAATTTTAGCTTTCCTATAAAGTGGATAAATTGTTGATTAATTATCTTTCAGGCCTCATTTCACTTCACTAATATGAGATGAAAATGTGCAGCAAATAAAGTCTCTAGTTCAATTTCAATTATAATTAACACCAAGGATGGATGGTGTCTCTTTGATCTTTAACCAAAAATCAGCTCCTTAACATCTCGCATATAACAATCTTGAAAAAACTTCTACTTCTCAGAAAATCCAACTTTGAAATCAAATCTTCCAACCCCTCCAATGATTTAAATCTCTTTTTCGAAAGAGATGCAACTTCTCATGTGGAGTTGATAAAATCTAAGTGGTAGCTTAAAAATTGATATATAGTCATGGTTGAATGTATTGGAATGAAGTAGAGTTCATCTTAAGTGGTTTGGAGGTGATCTTGGATTATTTACATGTAAATTAAAAGAGATATCTTTTGAAACAAGTGAGTAAACACGTTCTTGGGTTTAAAATCAAATGCTCATGTCAATGGTTGAGGAAACGCTGGTATACTCAAGTGATGGTCACACAACTTCCATTGTGGCTAATGAAATTGTCGAGACAGTATAATACCAAAGGATGTATGCATGGTTAAAGGATCCAATAACAAATTTTCTTAGAGAATGCAACCAAAATTTACACACAATGAAAACGGGAAAACGGGAACACATAAGAGAGTGTTCATGTGTGTAACATTAAACACCAAGCTTCAATATATAGAGGAATTACAAGTTCATCTATACATATTAAAATTTTAGTACAAATCTTGAATTAATAGATTTATAGAAATCATGAATGGCATGCACCATTCTCTCTCTCACACACACAAATGATAAAAACCTAACTCACGTTATTTTCTCCTCAAACTCATTTCTCTTTGACAATATTTCAACCCCTTTAATGACCTCAACTACCATATTTAATGGAACATGAATTAGTTATATAATTTGAAATGGTTTTATCTTCCCCATTTGACTCTTTGAATTCCATGAGTTATGCATTCCAAACCATTGAGTTTGTTTCATATTCCTTGTGCACTAACACATGACATCATAATGCCACACTTAAAATATCTTAACACATGTCACATGTTAGATGTTCCACATTTAAGGAGTCTAAAAACCACTTGTGTACATGCAAGTGTCTCCTATCAAGTGACCAGATAGGTCAAACAAAACAACACATTATGCATGCAAGGTTCTGAAATACAATATAAATGTGCAAGAATTTCCTTTTTGCATGAGTAACAACCAATCTACACATGAAGCTAAACTCATTTTCATGCAAGAATTCCATTTTTAAATGTAGAAATTTGCAACTCATTGCACAATAAATGCATGCAATAGTTCAAAAAATACTATGTATATCTCAAACATATTCCCCACTTATGTGCAAGACATTCAAAACTACACAAAGACACAAGTAGGTTATTTGTTAAATTAAATGACATTGTAGGCGATCAGGGTTCATTTTAAGAAACCCTATAAAAAATTGAAGGTGGAACAACCTGGCGGAATATACCCTAACCACTTTCAGGAAAGGCGAATTTGACAGTATTCAAAAACAAAATTTTCGCCTGGTATTTTCAAGGACTAATCAGTGGTTGATGTGCGACAACAGTAATCCGTAATGACGCACGTCATGGAGCAACAATAGATCTGATGACGCGTGACATTGGAGCGACACTAGATCGTTAATGACGGCGTCAGTTGATTCTATTGACGCGCGGACACTGTTTTCTATGACGCGGCGACACAGTCACAAAACTGTACGCGCGACATTAAGTTATTGAATGTGCGGACATTGTCCTTATGACGCGCGACATTGTCCTCAATTGCGGCGACATGTCCTCAAGTGACGTGCGACATTGTCTTATTGAGGCGCGACATTGTCCTCTATTGTAGCGCGGAAAAATTGTCCCTATTTGACGCGCGACATTGTCCTCTATTGACGCGAGGACATGTCCAATGACGCGCGACATTTTCCTCAATTGCACGACGGGGAACTGTCTCTATTGACGCGTGACATGTAAAGCTATTGACGCGCGGACATTGTAAACACAAATGACGTGCGACACAAGCCCTATTGACGCACGGACACTGCTTCCTATTGACGCGGTCCTTGAAGCAAATGACGACGTAATAGGGGACAGTGACGCAATATTGAGGTTTAATACCCTTATATGCGCTCCATTATCGTTTACGTTTCCCGTCTTGAAATTTATGCCAGGTCTAAATCTTTGACAAAGAGCAATTTACAGTATAATGTCGATTTCACATGACTCCCAATGCAGTTCAGCAAGAAAAGAAGAGAAATCCAAGTCAATCGATTCTAAATCTTTGACAAAGACGCAATTACAGCTACAATGTCGACTTCACATGCCTCCCAATTGCAAGTTCAGCAAGAAATGAAGAGAATCCAAGTCAATCGATTTCCAAGATAACCTACAGGAATCCCTTATGCCCTCACATCCATACGGCTTTAAGGATGTCTCCAGAATATCAAGGTATAATTGAAGAGTGTGGATTTACAGGGCTCGTTAATATGCCCCATTTCGAAACAGATCCGGATATTTTGAATTACCTTCTGTCATGCTACAATTCAGAGGACGGTATATTTTATGTGACTCTGAACGATGGCCAAATGTTCCAATTCACTATTGAACCGAATGACATACATCGGTTTACCGGCCTTCCTATCAGAAATTTACCAACTGTTACAACCAAGGCAACACTCGTGGAAGAAAACAAGAAATTTCTCGAATCAAAGTACGGTTTCCATGTTGATTGTAAGTATAAGTATTCGTTTTAATTCAAAAAATTTATTCTGTTTTTTTTTTATTCTGATACAATTTGCTGTTATAAATTGATAGTAATTTTCACTGTTTCGCATTTGCAGCCCATGTCAATAAATCCAGGCGTGGTGTAGATACACAATCAATTGCACACCACTTTCTTGCTGCACTTATTGCATTTTTTCAAGCCAGAATTGTTATGCAGGGTCGCCAAACAGATATACCAAATTGGGCCATTGCATACATTTGTGCCACTATCTCAAAACAAAAATTCGATTGGTGCACATTTCTATCCAAAAAAATAAGAGCTGACATATCAAATTCGAAAATGTCAGAAAAACCTTTCATTTATTCAACAAACTATCTCCTCGGCTTCTACTATGAGGCACTTTTAAATTTAAAAGCTAAAGAAATTCCTACTTGCTCTGATGAGGCTTTGAAGAAATTCTCAATTCCATTTGCAGAACAACAGGTATATAAACTATTTAGTTTGTAATTGTATTACAATTTTCTTCATTACAGTGCGAAGTTATTAAAACTTAAATTTTAATGTTTTGCAGAGAAGATATCTTGAAGCCATTCAAAAAAAAAAAAAAGATGTCGAGAGGAAGAGGCCCAACTACACACGCGGAGGCTTCGGGGGACTCCCATTCTGAAATGGAAGCTCACTCCTCTCCAGACCCTCAAATTTGAACTCGTTTAAACGCCCAGAGAAGTAATACATTCTCATATATTAATTACAAATTCCAAAGTTGCAGATTTATTTTTCAATTTAAATTTTATCAAAATGAATTGACAACATTTAATATTGATGAATAGCAGGGACTATGGAACCTTCTTCCCCAACTCACTCAATACAGTCGCATGCATTGATATCTTCAGAACAGCCACTGAGTACAACTCCTACAAGGCCACCCGTAGCACCGAA
The DNA here is from genome assembly GCA_019776745.2 of Taxus chinensis. Classification (NCBI taxonomy): domain Eukaryota; kingdom Viridiplantae; phylum Streptophyta; class Pinopsida; order Cupressales; family Taxaceae; genus Taxus; species Taxus chinensis. The sequence continues at coordinate 644,966,835 of CM034152.1, forward strand.
AAAAACAACCCCTCGACAACAAGGTACAACTTTTCTATAGAACGTTTAATTTCGTAGTTTTGACTTTATGAATTGTTTTAATATTTTTCATTTTTTCTTGTACTTTTCAGCACATGTCAGTCATGATCAAGCCCGGCACCGACACCCACTCAACCATTAATTTTTAAAATGCCAACCAGAGGAACAGTGAAAAAGACCATTGGTAAACGCATGCCTTTTGCTCCGGCCCCTAGTGGGACACTAAACCTTGACTCCTCGTTTCGAATTCCAACTCTCTCACTTGGTGGCTTGCCCAGTGCAACGGGCATATCTGTTTTGAACAATATAAATTTAGATGAAGATTATTTGGGCATTGATAGCAATGACCCAACTGGGTTTTTTTCGATACCCCGCGAGATGATTCAGGCCAGCAGGTATACTTCAGTCTTCAAATTTCAATTTTAATATCTTTACAATTTTTAATTACATTCTGATTTATCTAAATCTAAATCTTCAGTCTTCAAATTTATTTATCTAAATCTTGATTTATTTTTTCAAAAACAGGATCAGCCCACCCAAAGACAGAAACAAGGAGCAGTTGATCTTGGTCATGGTGAAAGCCCCCACACTTCTCCAGCAAGATCGTCTGCATCAGATTCAGATAGTGAAGAGTTTCCACCTTTTCCTTTGGAGAACTTAATTGGTAATGATTGTCAATCCATGTCAGTGAGTGTTTATTATTCCTCAAATCCAACAGCTTATAGAATGGGAGAAAAGGGCTAAAATTCTTATCAATGAGATTATTAGTCGTTATGAAAATTATTGGCAAAGGGATAGTTTATACGCTGCAGTCCAGAATCAACCTGCAAAGATGGATTCCTTACTTACCCAAGTAAAATGTGGGACTGTCACGTTTAATAACGACTATAAAGATGGCATTTTAGATAAGGCACTAAACAAATTGGAAAATATTAGTGCCGAGGCCCAGGCATATTTTAACAAATGGTCAAAGGACAAGGATTTGGTATCATCGCAAATGCCGAAAGAGATAGAGCGGTTGTAAGTACTATTACATTCTAACAATCATTTTTGTTAATTTGAAATTTTGAATTTACATTAATACTTTGAATTGACGTTACTCTTTTTGTGCAGTTGAAATATGAAAATTTGAAGAGTCAGGCGAAGGTTTTGCAAGTTCACTTGGAAACAGCAAAGAACAGCTTATCCGCAGCAAAAAATTTGAAGCAAAATATTGTTTTGGTTAACAAACAAAACAATACACTAAAGCGGATCATTAAAGAGCATGGTCTCGACCCTGACATCTTGTTCAAAGCCAAAGCAGTTGCTGATCCAAATTTGCTGTCGCATGGAGATGCAACAAATCAAGAAGAAAGAATTATAAAAAATCTGGACAGTGCTGCAGAAGATCTTATAAGTTCAGGGGTTATTTCTGCTGTTGGGGAAAGGGTTACAACCATAGGAAGAAGAAGCCGTTGGGGGAAGTAATTGGATAAAGAAAAAGAGGGTTGAAAACTAGAAACTTTTATTATTGGGGAAACTATAAATATTGAGTTTGAAAACTTCTAATATTGAGTATGGTATTTGAATTTAATTTATACAATCTTTAATTTTGATTGCAAGAGGGTTGTGAAAATTAGAAACTTTTATTATTGACTAAACTTTTAATATTGAATTTGAAAACTTCAACTATTGAGTTTGTACTATGCTATTTGAATTTAATTATATGGTGATTAGATGGTGATTATCATGAATTATATGTATGTTTCTTGTTTACTTGCATTGTCATGAATAGTATGTGGACGTAGATGATGAATGATGACAATTGATAATCATGATGATGATGATGATGAAAGACGATGATCGATTTAATGTGTATAATGTAAAATTTAGTGCCTGAATATCTTGTGGGACTTAATTATCTTGAAAATTATGTCGTGGGACTTTAATTGTATCTGTGGGGTTATACTGTATGAAATGAAAGTAGACTTAAGGTTGATAGGTTAAGAATCTCTGTTGTACTATGATTTTTCAACGTGTTGAGGACTTCAAAGTGTGTTTGGATTTTATGAATGACCTTTATCAGTCTAAAATAAAGATATCCAAGTCAATGATGCTAAGGTCTAGCAATCTGTCCTGTTATCTAGTTGGTAAAGCTCATCCTTGTTAAGGAATTCATGAATGAATTATTGGAGTGTCAAGTGCAAGTTACTCTGTCAGTGTGCTTTCAAGCTGACTCAGTCCTAGTTGGTGATGAAAATTATCAGTGCTTCATGATGTACAAAGTGTGAAAGAATTTCATCAAGGAGATTTATAATTCTCTAAAAGTGGTATAAGATGTCAAGGTGTTGATTCATCAATGTCTTGTAGTTCTAAAAGGTGACATATTAAGAGGACCTTGTTTTATGCCTTAAGAAATGTTTTCACATCTTTGAGAAAAGCTCAAGGTCTGTCAAGACCCAAATGTCATGCTATATGTCATTATGTGGTCTATCATCATGGTGCTGAGACAAGAATGTATTGCTACTACAAGAAGATGTATTGTGTAATAGAGGTTATACTTCTGATTCATGCTCAAAGTTGGGAAAAATGAGTATCTACAAATGTTATAAAGTTGAGAAATCTCATATTGATGTTACCTTGTCATAAGATTTGTGCATAGTAAGGAAGAGTATAACACATTGTTTCTATATGTCATTATGTGGTCTATCATGGTGTTGAGACAAGAATGTATTGTATTGCTACTACAAGAAGATGTATTGTGTAATAGAGGTTATACTTCTGATTCATGCTCAAAGTAGGGAAAAATGAGTATCTACAAATGTTATAAAGTTGAGAAATCTCATATTGATGTTACCTTGTCATAAGATTTGTGCATAGTAAGGAAGAGTATAACACATTGTTTCTTAAAGGATTCTTAGAGGTCAATGCAAGGTTTGACAGTGGCTCCAGGAATGCGTTGATTCAAATGCTCATCTATCTTTGCATCACAAGGTTATTGCCTATAAAGGTTGTGAGTTAATGAAAGTGTGAAAGATGATGTGATATGTGTAAGGTAATTGGAAACAGTCTCTTCCAGTACAAGAAGATTCATGGTGTATGGTCAGGTTATCTAAGATGAGCTTTGTAACTTTGTTTGACCTGATGAGTGCAGTGGAAAAGTTTTAAAAAAAAAAAGATCTTAAGAAAACTGATGGAACCAAGAAGGGGAAATTAATTGATGTTCCCAAACTTGATGCAAATCAAGCAGGAGGGAAGAATTCTGATCAATGTACTTTAATATTAACGGAGGGTGACTCAGCCAAGGCTCTTGTGGTTTGAATCAGGGAAATGTGAATATTGAATTTGGTAGTATTGTGACACATTTTTCGACATCACTTTCCAATTTTTTTTTTTGTTATTTTTTAGTTATCTTTATCCTATCAGGTGGCAGGAATATCTATTTTTTGGGAAGCTACCACTCACCAACAAATGGAGAATAAAGAGATAGTAAATAGAAAAAAAAAAATCCTTGGTCTACAGGAAGATAAAATATATTAAAAATAAATTAATATAATTCTAAGAAATCAAGAAAGAATCATCACTGGTAAGAAATTAAACATAATTGCAAAATATGCTAGGGTTTAGCTTACCTCTTGCGTATTAGATTGCTGTGAAATCATCAAGGGTAACGTGCTAGATCTTTGTTTCACATGACATTGTAGATGGAGGGGTGAGTTGCTTGACATTGTCAGTCCTGAGAAGTGCCAGCAACATCTTTAAATATATAGACCAACAATATCTTTAAATCAAGTAAATATAAAGAATTAACTTGTAATGTCTTTAATTAAAAGAGTGAAAAAATGTAAGGTAAAAACAATAATATTATGTTGAAGAAGATACCTATTAAATTTGAAATCATCACCGGTAATGTGCTAGATCTTTGTCTTAAAAAATTCAACACAAAAAAATTGATTAGTAGATAGATGGGTGAGTTGCCTGACGTTGTCAGTCCCGAGAAGTAAAAGCTTCCTCGGACGGATGTCAACCCACGTTTTCAAAAAATAAAAATTTTGTATTTAACTAAATGTAAATACATACACCTGTAACATCTTTAATTATAACCAGAGCTGAAAAAATGAATAGTAACAAACAATAAGATTAGGGGAAAAAGATACCTGCTTAAGTTGAAATCATCACTGCCACTGGTAATGATATAGATCTTTGTTAAAAAAAAAAAATCCAACACACGAGAAATGGATTAGTAGATAGATGGGTGAATTGCCTGACATTTTTAGTATATAGACCTGTAACATCTTTAATGATAAAGATAAAAAAGATAGATAAAGAAGATACCTACTTAAAGTTGAAACAATCCATTATCAATAGCTTCATCAAAGTCGATGTTGTCTTCTGTAGAATGTGACGAAGAGCCAATTACACTCTCAAGGTTGGGAATATTTGTACTTGTAGCTGTATTATTTACATCTCTTTTTTCGCAAAGGGAATTCCAGTGAGCAATTGCTCTGTCAAAAAATGAATAGTAACAAACAATAAGATTAAGGGGAAAAAGATACCTGCTTAAAGTTGAAAATCATCACTGCCACTGGTAATGAGCTAGATCTGTGTTTTAAAAAAAAAATCCAACACGAGAAATGGATTAGTAGATAGATGGGTGAATCGCCTGACATTTTTAGTATATAGACCTGTAACATCTTTAATGATAAAGATAAAAGATAGATAAAGAAGATACCTACTTAAAGTTGAAACAATCCATTATCAATAGCTTCATCAAAGTCGATGTTGTCTTCTGTAGAATGTGACGAAGAGCCAATTACACTCTCAAGGTTGGGAATATTTGTACTTGTAGCTGTATTATTTACACCTCTTCTTTCGCAAAGGGAATTCCAGTGCGCAATTGCTCTGTCAAACGGAAAGGTTTCGAGGGAGTATCGTGAAACGTAAACACCTCATGCAACTTTCCAGATTTTTATCCAACCTGACCTGTTTCTCAGTTTTGATTTTATAAATGACAATGCACTGAAAACTCTTTCATCCTCCACAGACCCCAAAATCATTGTCTGGCATAATTCATATAGTCTGAAATACTCACTGATATCTTCTTGTAAGATAGAACTTTGATAGATTCCTCTCCACAGCCTTGTAATAGCACCACTTTCAGAAGGTTGATCTAAATTCTTATATTGGTTCCTCATTGTTGTTGCAAAATTGGTTGACTGAAACTTTAATAAATCGGCACTTTCAGTATACCTTTGATTTTGATTTTTGACTCTTGAGTCTGATCGTAATTCATATTTGTACTGATATCTTCTTGTAAGATAGAACTTTGATAGATTCCCTCTGCTGTAATCAGAAGGTTGATTTACCCATTATTTGTTATATTGGTTCCTCATTGTTGTTGCAAAATTGGTTGACTGAAACTTTAATAAATCGGCATTCAGTATACCTTTGATTTCCGTACTGACGTCTTAGTAAATTGTTCCATTATTGTACCCATTGATTTATGGAAATGCTTACTGACAAAGTCTGCACGGCCACCTTCTGTATTCCAAAAATTCGGATTCATCACACCCATGGCTTCCAGAATTTTATCTTTACAGAAACGTTCCCTAATTTCTGATGACAAGGTTTCTGAAATTTTTTTAAGCTTTATTCTGGTTTCAACTATCACAGACTCAAACAAATTACGTGTCACAGGAACATCTTCTCGTTCCGATCCTGTAATATCTTGACGTCTTTGCAAAATGTGCATAGGTATTTCCTTCCCATTAACAGAGATGCATAGGTGATCGTGGATATTAAATCTCAAATAGGTGTTAGGATTTTTAAGATCTAATAAATCTCTCCAATTTTCAAAAACAGGTGCATCAAACTATCCTGGGAACAATACAATATATCAAGACTTTGACATACCATTTTCCTCATCCGTATAAAATCCACAATATAGATCAATCTGCCCTGTGCATGCTTCATCAGTGTATTGATCTCCTTTAACATTGGAAGAATACCAACCAATGTAAGCAAAGTCTCCAAATCAGTTAAGCGGAAACAACAGGTCCCTTGCCCTATCAACTTCATGACGGTATTTGTGCATGAAACCAACCAATGAAGGAATACTCCTCACGAACTCTGCATGCTGGTTCATACAAAGAGATCCATCTAGTCTCCACATCCTTCAGAAGTTTTTTTGCCGTCTGTAATTCCAATTGCAAATTTTTGGAACTCGAGAAAACGCTTTGGGCTGCTTGACATATAGGCATGAAGTTCTCTTATGAGGTCTTCTAATTTAGCAACATTTTCATGGTTGCTTACCATTTTATACGTAAATTCATTCTGTGAGCCATACAGTGAATTGGTAGCATATATGGGGCCACTGTTGTTTGTAATCTAACACAGAGCCCTGTTCGGTGACCCTGCATGACAGATGCACCATCTGCTCCAACGCATACCAACTTCGTAGCAATTTCATAATCAGTCATACCAGCAACATCTTTCAAATGAGAAACAACTATTTTATATAGGTTTTCAGCATTGCAGTTTTCAACCATTTTCATAACACACCCAGATGAGGTGTCCTTATATGATTTTCTAATGTATATATGTGGATACATACCCATGCGGTGTTGTCGACTGCTGTCACTTCATCAATTGAAAGAGAGATAAAGTTTGCTTTTTTTTACATTCTCTTTCAAATCTTCCTTCTCTATCATCGAGAGGCATTTTGCCATTTCCCATCCACTACTCTCAGACCAATGAGACTGAGGTACATTCAGCATTCCGTTAAATTGATACAAAACTTTGAAATCAAGGAAATCTGACATCGCCCTTCCCTTCCTTTAAGTATTTGAAAAAAAGAGTAGAGAATTGTATGAATTTTGCATGTAGATTTGTTTTTCTTTCATCTTACCAATATGCGATGTGATTGTTCCTCCCTTTTCCAACAGATGTCTGTGTTTTTTTTTCTGCTCTGCCTCATATTCCGCTGCGTATCTGACATGCATGCACTCCTTTTCAGTTTTCCACCTATGTGTTTTGATTTTCTGGCCATCCGCCCCTGTTACAGTTAAATATTGTTTTCCACAATGTTTTTCTATTGTGTCCAGCTTCAGTTGCATTTTTTGTTGCTTTCCCAATTTCCACGTACATATTGTACATGTACATTCACATGGGATTTCTTCAGAATTTGATGATTGTACAGGTTCAATAAATGGAAATTTAGCTGCCCAATCAAACTTGTATGTCCTGCCAATGGTCCACATATTCTTGTTTGTTTTCAATGCTTTACTTTTTTGAGTAGAATTTTGAGCAATATCGCAATCACCTGGTTTCCTCTTTCTTGACCAGAGTTTGATATTGATTTCTGTCTTCCATTTTGCTGAGTGTTTGTATCTGTGATATCTAGCTGCACTTCTGGTTGCACCCCAACAGGAACAATATCTTCAAGATCTGGCATATTATCGTAGGTTTCATTTGTTTGACTGTGATACTGTGCAGAATGCATGTCCACCTCAATAATGCCTTCCACACAGTCAGTATTCTGATTCTTTTTGGTGGCATCTATATGATTGGTATTTACATTATCTGTATCCGCAGAGTTTCCAAAATACTTGAAGAGTGATTTCTGAGATTTCTTACTTACTTTTAGGTTATTCGTATTCTTTGAGCTGGCACCTTCCATTATTCTGAAAAGAGTCCTGCGTCAGCAAAAGAACCAAGAAGCGACTCTGTACAGTCTCTGAGGTCTTGTCGCGCGTGAACTGTCTGATGTCGCGCGTCAAACCCTGCCCGCGCGTCAACACTTCCTCTGTCGCGCGTCAAGCCTTCCTCTGTCGTCGCGCGTCACTTCTTAGCCCAAGTCGCGCGCGTCAGTATAGCTCTTGTCGCGCGTCAATATAGCTCTCTTCGTCGCGCGTCAGTACAGCTCTTGTCGTGCGTCAGTACAGCTCTTGTCGCGCGTCAATATTGCTCTTGTCGCGCGTCAGTATATTGCCCTTGTCGCGCGTCAACACTGCATTTGTCGCGCGTCAACAATCACAGGATAACAGTAATATGAATCTCTGGTGCAAAGGGTATGCGAGTTCAAAAATTTCACAGTATTGGTAATTTGGTAAGCTACTTGAGGTATACTACCCGGCGAATCACATAGGTTTTTATAGGAGATGTTTTCAAATGAAGGCGAAGCCGACCCCCCAAAAAAAATATACTTTATATTTTAGGCGAACAGGACACCGACCCACTGGGGAAGGTTGATCAAGGAATCATTGAGTCCATGAGCAGTACTAATAGTATTTTGGCACTAATAATAATGGAAAAATGGATTAGGTGCACAGATAATTGAGTAAAAACAAGATCAAAATCAAGTACAATGTTGTGATTACCAATGATAGATGATCGGATGATTGTTTGAGTGTACAGATTATTTCTCTAGGATTAATCTGAAGAGTGGGTATCACCAAATCCATATAAAATAAGGAGATGAATGCAAGACATCAAAACTAAATACGGATTGTATAACGTTGGGTTGGTCGTTCCATTCGTTTGAAGATACACTTATTATTTTCATGCATTTTTTTGAATGAATCCTTTTAAAACCATAAAGGGTAAGTATTTGATTGTTTTTTAGATGGTACCTTTTTTTTTTCAATAGGACAGAAGAAAAAAACACTTTCAACATTAATGCGAGGTGATGATGAATCTAAGATATGCAAAGTTTCTCATCAATCTGAAAAAGTGTAGTTTTATGAAAGAAGAGTTGGTACCTTCCGTGATGCTAGGGATTTTTTATTTCTCAAGAAGGTTCAAAAATGGATCCAAAAAAAGTATACACAATAATGGATTGGCTATCACCTAGAAGCAATTTTGATGACAAAGTTTTCAATAGTCTATAAAATTTCTACAAAAAAATTATCAAAATTAAAAGGAATTTGTGCAATGATCAAATATGATCTTCCAAAGGATAAGGAATTTGTATAGATGAAATAAGCGTAGAATATTTTCCATCATTTGAAATTCAATGTAACTAAACCGCCAATGTTGACATTGCCATATTTAAATAATTTATTCCAAGTAGATTCCTAAATAAATGGAAACATTAAAGGATATTTGTTGATTTAAGAATGAAGGCGCGTACTATTTTTAGTGAAAAAATCAAGTATTTGCAAAACATATGTGTTTTTTATATAATCAAGAGTTCTACATAATAATGTTTTGTATATAATCAAGAGTTCTACATAATACTACAATATCTATAGAAATTGAAGCATCACTTACAGCCCAATAAGTATGTTCATTATACAAACCATCAGGCATTAAAGTTCATCAATAATAAAAGTAAACTAAACTAGAGACACATAAAATGGGTATATTTTTTGTTGATTTATCTGTTGTACTGAAGCATAGAAGTGGTAAGTCTAACAGATTTTGTGATTCTTTGAGTAGGATTGTTTTTTCTTTTGAATTAATTAAGAATTGAATTTTTAGGATTCGATTCAATGAAGAAATAGTATGTTGAAGATGAATATTTAGTAAGGCATGGAAGTCATGTATAGAATCAATCATAGAGATAGTTTTCATATCCAAGAAGAATTGTTATTCACATGAGCACAATTATGTATACCAAGAGGTTAAATTTGTGAAAACTTAGTGTAAGAAAAACATAGTCATAGTTTGACACTTTGGCTATGAAAAAACATATGCACAATTATATGAAATGTATTTTTGTACATGGTTGAGTTTAGATGTACTCAAATATATGCAAGAGTGCAAAGTATGTCAGCTAGATAAGGGGAAAATTTAAGATGTGGGTTTCTATTATCCATTTTCATTCCAAAGGGACCATTAGAGGATATCAATAAGGAATTTGTTCTAGGGTTACCTAAAACACAAGAAGGGGATGGTACCATATTTGTGGCGATAGACATATTTTCAAAGATGTTACTTTTATAGCATATAGGAATACTAGTGATGCAAATAATATTGTGAACTTATTTTAAGGGGATTTTTATATTGTATGGAATACCAAGAAGTATTGTACAAAATAGGGATGTTATGGTTTTATGAAATTTCTATAAAATAATGTGGAACAAATTGAAAACAAGGTTTCAATTCAATTCCATGTGACATCCATAGATAGATGGACAGACAAAGGTCGTCAATACAAGTTTGGGAATATCATTAATGTGTTCGATTGAAGACAAGAAAATTATATAGGATAACATTACAGTGCAATCTAAGTTTGTACATAGTAATGTGGTGAGTTGAAGCACATGAAATACACCAATCTAGATTATATAAAAATAGTGTCTTATAAATTTGTTGCAGAGTTGTGCAATATAAGGAGTGTGAAAATAAGGATTGTGGATGTGGAATACTATGTCGAACATATGAGGGATGCACATAATCAATTGTGCAAATAATTGGAGACAATTTTAAGGCAATATAAATAATGTGTGGTTATTAAGAGACGGGATGTTGAATATGAAGAATGAGATCTGGTCTTAGTACATTTATAGAAGGAGAGGTTTCAAAAAGGCATTAACAATAAATTGAATATGAAGAAGATTGGCCAATGTCGAGTGTTGCAAAAAAAATTAAGAATACGTATGAAATAAGGAATGTGAATGTGGATGATTGAGTTGATTATATGAGGGATGCACATGATCAATTATGTAAATAGTTGGAGATAATTTTGACGCAATATAAATAGTGTGTGTTTATAAAGATAAGGGTTGTTGAATATGAAGAAGGAGATATGGTATTGGTAAATTTGCAGAATGAGAGGTTTCTAAAAGGTATCAACAATAAATTGAAGTTGAAAATTATTGGACCATGTAGAGGGTTGCAAAATTTTGGAATGAACATGTGAAATTGGGTTCCATAGGGAATTGATATTTCACTAATATTCAATGCGGTAGTTTAATATCCATATCATGAGATCTAAGAAAAAGGAGGAAGTGCAAATCCATATTCACAATTAGAGATTGATTAGAGAAATTAGATGCTAGAAAAATAACATAGAGAGGTGGAAACAATGATCGACACAAGAACAAACAAGTAGATGTGAGATAAGGAATACAAGGAATATCTAATAAAAGTGAAGTGTTGAGATGTATTAAGGATATGACTTGGACAAGCACATTCAAATCTATAAAGAATAGCATACCATCGGTAGACCCATAAGAAGGAGCTTATGATTTTTCATACACTTAAGGTGTATGATATACGAGCATATAGGTTCATTTGTGATCTTACATCACTCAAAAACATTGTAGTTTAGTTTTACAAAAAAAATGGTTGTGCAAGTATGTGTTATTTCTTATGCACAAGTGTTGTTTTGTCCAATATTTTTGTTGTATTTTGTTCATATTCTTGTTTCACGCAAAATATAATGCTTTGTTTCCAAATGTGTGAGCGCTAAGGTATAATGGAATATGTTGTGTTTTGTACATAGTTTATATTACACAGTGGTATCTATAGTGCTTCATGTTATCGGTTGATACACACATGTACTTTCAAACTAATTTTTTGAATGTATTTTTAAAAGACTTCATCCTCCGGGCTGGGGAATCATGGTGCCATTGAGTGTTCAGATGCTAGATCAGGATGCCTGGTTAATCAACCCTCTTTCTGATGAGCCTCGCACACTTGGCTTTTTTCCGCCAAGGGATGATCTTCCTCCACCTCCAATTGTTGTTGCTCCGTGTGCCTAGATCTCTTTTGATATAGTGTTTTTTGCTCGCTCTTATGGGTATTTTTTTTCCCGTGTGGCCGTGTTTTGCTTTCCTACGTGGCGTTCGTTGTATTACCCTTTGGGCTTCATCTATTTTGAGGTCGTGACCACTGCTGACCGCCCCCTTACTATGTAACTATTTGTATTATATTGTTTATAATATAAAGGCAGATCTAATAGTAAAAGACTTCATCAAGGATAGTGGTATATTCTTTAGTTCATTAAAAAAAATCGCATATCAAAAGGAGCATTGAATCATCAATAAAAGGTTTCATCATTTGGTGAAAAGGAAGACAACTTCAGTTCATTAAACTCAATAGAGTCACATGTTTGTGCACAATGATGGATCAATATTTTCCAAGACCATGTATTAATAATGTATGTTATATTCAATGGTGCATATGTATTTCTAAAATTGTACAGTCATTGTCCAGTTATATTAAGATAGCACGCAGGGATTTGATGGAGCATTTCAAGGCACAGTATTATGTATGATGGATGGAACATTTGCATGTGACTGAAAGAGTTTCATGATTTTACCTAATCCAATTATTGTAATGGATATGGAATGATTAATGGTGTATTACTCAAAGATAAACATTTGTATTAAATCAACTAACAAGCAGTATAAAGAAAAGATATAGGCATTGATGCAGATCTTATTCAAATAGTTGTTGTTTCAAACATATTTTTCTAGGACAAAGCTATAGTAAGACGAAGGGAAAAACAACAACCAAAGAGATAATTTGAGCCTGCAATAGTAGTATAACACTAAAACCATAAGTAGTTTCATTTAATGCAATTCCCTATCTTCTCTCTTCCTTTGAATATATAAAGAGATTTGGCTCTGAGAGTAAAATCATTAAAGGTTTTTTAGTTTTCTCACATTTTTTAAAGTCTAGGAGTTATCTTTCTATATCCATATGTAAGTATTTGTTGGAAGGCCCTACCAGCTAGTGTGTTCTCACTATTTTCCACGCTATTCAATGGTCAACGTTTAAATCAGTGACTCGTTAGTACTTTTTGTAAGTGGTTGACTGTTAAACCACAGACAATCTCCGTGAACACACTGGTTTTTTACACTCATCCAGTATATACCTTAAGTAGAAACCTACAATTTTTTAACTAATCGCATAATCTCTATAAGTGTATGTAATAAATCTTGATCCTCTTGATTGTAAATGTGATCTAAATGACTCAATTGTGTAGTTTTGATAGGATTATCAATGGTGATACTTCATCCCTCTAGTATCGCTTGACTACTTCACAAGATGGAGCCCTCCTTCTCATGATTACTAATCAATTAGTTCACCAAGAGATTAGTATTGCATATTTACTTATTGATTGGGTCTTATATGAGTGAAAAATATTTTAGACATTTTATTTTCTTCCTAGTGTATCACTTCCTCTTTTTCCTTTTTTGTTTCCCTTTTAGCACTTTTTCCTTCTGCAAGTAGTTTAGAATAGCTTTAGCATTAGGTTGGACTAGAAGTGGATATTTATAGAGATTCTCTATAGATTTATAGCCACAAAGTGTTCATAGATCTAATGTTATGTTTGGCACAAGCGTGAATTTTTCCAGCATACAATTTTGAGCATTACTAGTTTTGTCAATGCTCGTTTGGATAGGATTTAGTTGTATGGTATAAATGCTAAGGGATTTTAGCATTATCTTAGGCTTTGTTTCCATGGTCACTCAAATCTCCAAATCCCGCTCCAAAACCTGTAAAATATTTCAACAATCTTGGAGTTCAAAATTTGAAAGCTTGCCTTCCATAGATCTTTCCTTGATCTAATGGTAGTTGATGTTTATTATAAGTTCGATCAAAGCTCGACCATTGCTTCATATATATACAATCCAACAGTGGAAGTCAAGACCAACCAAAGACCGCTAGGCTACAAGTGAAATCCATGGAAAGTTGTGCTTGTGGGCAAAGGAGCTCAACCAGTAGAAGAAGGAAAGATTGGGAAACTAAAATAAGGAATGCTCCATGGCATCTTACTACCAAATCAGCTAACATGTGGTACAAAGAAAGTCTCAGCGCATGGATACATATCTCTTACAAATAATATTTAGAGAGCGTGAAAATTGCTCAGGTTAAACATCACATATGTTTGCAAGGTAGACTGGTCAACCAACCAATGATAAATCCACCCCAAAAAGTAATAAACAGGCCATTGGTTGGTTGACCAGGTCCAGCCTTGCAAACACATGTGATGGATAGGCTCTTCCTACGAAAATTGTAGTGCCCACACTTTTTATAGCTCAGTAGCTTGTTGTTTCTTTGCTCATAGACATGTTTTGACAGTGATTGGTTATAGCTTGGACATTATATTCAGATATTTGATCTTATTAGACAGGTGTGGACATTTAGGCGTATAGCGCCAATTTAGCTTAATTTCTATATTGTTGCATTTTCTTGTTATGTCATGGAAACTAATGAATATGATGATGTGTTTGGAACCTAATTTTATTGATGGATAATTATTGCATGGTGAGATTATATGTCACTTTATCATCTTGTCTAACTTTTGGAATATGGAATATAATTGTGCACATTGTCGCATCTTAATTTCAGTAGGATGTTAGGTTAGCTTAGAACGCATTGGTACCTTACTATGTCATTGAATTATATTCTATTGGACAGGTGCGGTTAATGTGTGCAATGAGTGTGTAGGTGACAGGTTTACAGGAGAACGTGGGATTCAGGCCAGTTACTCAATCTTGCACAAGCAGCACATGAGCTGAGTCCTAGCCATGTTCACTGTGTGAAGCCTTAGGATAGATGATTATTAATTTTGGGCACTAAGAGTGACCCCAATGTATGTAAAGTATTTTGCAGTGAATTATTAATTTTTGTTTAGGGTTAGTTAGTAAATTTGTAAACTGGTTTTGGGAGTTAATAACTCCTCTTTCATTTAAATTGTTGATTTTATGCTTTTTGTGTCTCTTAATCACAAGGGTTTAGGGTCACATGTGAGACCCTTTGGTGGTCCCCACACCCTCTACCCTTGTGCCATAAATGCAAAACCCGAAATTAGGGTATTTTGGACATTTTTGGGGACCCCTTTGTAGCTTGGGAGTCCCCCTATCACAAAAATGAGCCCTTGGACCCTACCTAATGGGTAGGGGGGCTTATTTTCAAGGCTAGAGGGAGTTTTCCCTCCCTTTTTACCTCGTGTTTAGTCACATCCATGTAAGGAATGTGGGTTTGTGTGTGTATCAAAAGTTCCACTAATTTTGTCTTGCTAACATTTAAGGGAATTTGGGAGAAGAGGGCAAAAAGATAATTTTACCCTTTCTCTCTTTTGTTTTGGCATCTTTGACCTTGATGAGGGAGAGGGGTGACACATGTCACCCCCTCATTGGTGAGAATGCTTGCTTGCTCCTCTTCAAATTCCCATCCATGGGAAAATGATGAGGGACTTTTTTTTTGGAACTTCTTGCTTTTGGATACTTGGATAATTTGGAGCTTGTGATTTGCTTGGAGTGAAGAGTGGAAAAACTTGAAGTTAGGAAAGCTTTTTGGAGAGCTTTCCTTGAGGTAGGCTCTCATACCTTATTGTTGTGTTGCTTTCCTTTTTGTTGTTAGATTTGATTGCTTAAAATTGTTATTTGTTGTATGTGGATTTTGGGTTGCTTGCTTGTTTTCTTTAACTCCCTCCATCATATGGCATGATGGAGTTTTGGAGTGTGGGGGAAGAGAGAGGGAATTTTTCCCTCTCAATCCTCATGGCTTGATGGACAAGCCTTGTAGGAGTCTTATTGTTTTTGCCCTCAAATGGTTGAGGTGGGGAAGTTGATTCATTTGGCTTGAATCTCCTTCCCCATTCTTGGAAAGGAAACCCCTTTTGGGGTTTGAAAATCCTTCCAAGGAGGACTTGGAGGAAAGGGGAAGAAATAAAGAGGGTCTTGTTTTGAATAAGGAGCAATAAGGAATATATGAAGATGTGTTTATTGTGAAAATAATATTGATGCATAACTTAGGAGAACTTTCTCCTCTCTTCCCCATTTTTTGAGGATGAACATGGGTTCACCTCCTTGTAGATTTTGGAGTCTTGTGTTGTTTGTGAACTTTATCTTTGTATGCTTGTATTCGCTGTTAGTTGTACCCTTCATCTTGTGCAAGTTTTGGTTAGCTATCCTCTTTCCCATGGGCTTGGGGGAGGCTAGCATGCATCCCAACCTTGGGATAGACATGTGATGATGCCTATGATTGGGTGGCAAACAAGCTCTTTTCTTTCTCCTTGCATGGTTTCCTGGGAAGTCACTCTAGAAGATGGCTCTCAAGCATGGAGGTGGTTGGCATTTTGCGGCATCTTGGTCTGTTCTTATTCTCTCAAGAAATTATGAAGACATTACTTCCTATTGTAAACTCCTTTGGAGTATGGCTATGTGGAATAGTTTCATCTCCTTGCAAATTTTCCATTTTGCATATCTTGCATTCACATGTAAATCTTGAGTCTTTACTGGTGATTTAAATGAGAAATCTCTTTCCTCAAAGTCTTGTGAAATATATTGTGTAATGGAAACCCTTTTTGGTTGATATGCATATTGTGGAAATATGTGAACTTGAACAAGAAAATACCCTAAAGTAGTCTAATTGTTGTTGTCTTAAGCATGAGTACATGGTATCAAATCTCCTTTGAAATGAAAGAATAATGTATCTCTCATAATATGCCTTACTTGTTAATATGTATGCAGGATATATTATGGGTGTTTGCAATAAGTCTACATGTGTGTAAAACTAAAATACATTCTTTGGCACATACTTTTGGAATGAAATCTTATTTGGCTATATGAAGCTTGTTTCGTTTTAGACATTGATAGATACTACTATTGGAAATGAGTATGTACATTTCCTTGTAGGGTATTACTTGTTTGCTAGAAATCTGATATAATTTTGTAGCCTTGCCTATTGAAAAGGAAGTAGTTTCCTCTTATATTGTTTCTTTCATTATCTCATGAGTATGTTACTTCATTTCTTTAATATATACTATATACTAGTATATATATATATATATATATATATATATATAGGTATACCAGGTCATATAGTATATATGATAGTATATTGTTGGTTATTTATTTCAAAGGAAAACTGGTATTTCGTCAGTTGTTATAAGCCATAGGATTAGTCTTCAAAATAAGAATGGGATCCGATTCTCATAATTCGTTTATGGCCAGATTTGGAGAAAATTTATATAACTTATTTGTTTTACCACAATCAAGAGAGTATGTTTATAGAGTAAATGGCTGATTTCAACTTCATCCTTTCAAAGGAATACTGAAAAGGATTCTAATTTCCATGATATATGTATTTACCTGAAGGTGCTATTATCTACTTCCTATATGTTGTTTAAATTTAGACTTTTAGCCATGATGATGACAATCTATGGGAGGTTTAAATTTTCCAGTAGGTTATGTCATAGCTATATATAGTTTATATATATATATATATCAACATATCAGTAAACATGCACCTAGGCCACATATGCCTCTTTAATCAAAATTAGATTGGAAATCCAAGTTCTAGTCAAGGACCTACATTAGCTCATATCGGGGGCGTTGACCCCACCGCACCCTGTAAAACTGCTAATCGAAGGGCCCTAGCCCTCTTTACCTTAGCACGTTTCCCCCCTCTCCGGCTCTGTCCCCTCATGAAGCAATTGCAAAACTTAGCCCCCTCCCTCCGACTGGTGACAATTAAGCCGCTAGCCGCCCCTTAGACAGATTCATCTGCCCGGCGCAGCTCTTAAAACAAACGCCAGTAAATATGCCATATCCCATGTGCAAATAGTCCACCCTCTCAAGCTGTCTAATTAGCCACTCAAGGACAACCTCCTTCCTACATAGACAATTTCACCTGCGTGTAATAACAATCCTAATCCGCCCCACCCATGCTTCCTTGTCTCCAGAGCCTTAAAACACCAATTCAAAACATATACATATAAATACATAGGAATATGAACAAGTGCTTCCCATGCAACCAAACTCGTAATCAGTGCAGCATGCAAGTAATGAAACAAATAAAAATAAAAATAAAGATTTGATGGTGAAACTCCATAGTAGGTGTATCTCAGGACAACAATTGCAAGAAGAAACATTAGTACCCAATCTAGAGGCACTAGATAGGTGAAACCTCTAAATGAGACCAAACTTGATGAATTGGCAAATTAGGCTAATGATTTATGTGGCAAAAATGAATCTTCCTCCTTCTCAAGGTGTAGCAATTGTTCACAAGGTCTCAGAATGAGTAGTTGTTTTTAGAAGAAGGAAATTCTTTCTAAATCTAAGAGAGAGAGACTTCTCAACCTCCTCTCACTCCACAAGATAGTTAGATAATGAAAGTACGTGCACAAATATGTAAAATAGAGTAATTAGGTAACCTTCTAAATCAGCCTATGTGCCAGTTTTAGCAGATCATATGCAAGAGAAATTCATGTCAAGTAAGGGATAGAAAAAATATAGTTCATTGTTGTTTAATATCACTAGAACAAATGAAGAAAACAAATATAAGCATCTTAATATGGGAGTCATTAGCTATCCTAGGCCAAATAGATCTATTGCAAGTAACCATGGAAATTTGTTTTGCATCAAATGAACCATCCAAAGATTAAAATAAGGTTCTCACTAATGCAACTAAGCAAGAAGGAAATCAAGGAGGTCAACAAGGTAAAAACATGAAGCTTCCTCTATTTTATATGTATTTTATTATTAGAGGGAATCTTATACATAATTGCATGATTAATTATGGAGCAAGTAGTTCTGTGATGCCTAAAAAAATAACATATCAGGTGGGAATAAAAATATGAACTATATCTAGTGCATCTCGATCCTCTTGATTGTAAATGTGATTCGAATGACTTGACAGTGCATTTTGTGTAGGATTAGTTGTGCCGGTAGCTCAAATGTCTAGTCGTTTCCTACTACTTCGCATGATGGAGCTCACCTTCTCACAATTATTAATCAATTATGGTCACCAAGGGATTTGTATTTCATCTAAATACCTATTGGTTAGGTCTCATATGAGTGAATATATTTGTTTAGACATTCATTTTTCTTCCTAGTACACCACCACCCCTTTTTCCTTTGTGTTTCCCTTTCAGTACCTTCCCTTTCTACAAGTAGCTTAGGGGTATCTTAAGACTTAGATAGGAACTTAACTAGTTGTATCCAAATGTTATCTGTGAATTTGCAATCCCGTGCTATGCAGAGATTTCGTGTTATGATTGGAACATGGGTGCATTTGTTCGGGATACAACTATGAGTGTTGAGAGACTTGTCTTGCATAAAGAATTGGGATGAACTACATCATCATATAGATTACCTATACATTTGAGATGATATTGTAAAGAGGTGGGTTTTGCATATGTAAGTGTGTCACAACTCTTCTATTGGGGATGACCCCTGCATGATTAATGTTAAATTCTAGATTAGTTATTTTGGTGTTTTTTTGTGTTGTGATTGCAAATATTGTGAGTTAGAGATAAAATATCTTAGGATATAGAGTTAGTTTATCATCTTGCATGTGATATAGTTACATATTGTTCCCGTATTTCTTATTATGATTAAACAAAACATATTTGATTTAGAGTTCCATCTTATGTGTTGACAATTGTGTGTTGTGAATTTTATGCATAATATACCATTAAGAATTTTAGCGTTGTGTGGTTTAATGTCATGTAATAGGGAACCCTAACCACAACTGCATCATTTTCCCTATGGTTTACCCTTCTATTTTATTTTATTTTTTAACGTGCTAAATCACCTATGGATGATTTGATGGAAAATTTCAATGCTAGAGAGAAAATAAGGCTTGAAAATAAAAATGAATCAAAATATGAGGATGATAGTGAATGTTACAATGAACCTTACTCTTTTCTTGGTACTTTGCATAACTCTCTCCCCACTTCTCCCAAGGTTACTCCTAGTATGGCATAAATAGAATCTAGGCACGATCCCCCCTTATATTCAATAGGGTTCCCCCTCTTTTAGATGACAAGTTACATCTACTAACTACTCTCATAATATTTTTGGATCCCTAGATGAGCCTTTATGTATTATTGTTTCATTAATTAATTTTCACTCTTTAAAGTTCATTGTTGACGAGCTTAAAATCCAAGGCATTCAGATGGCTTTACAATTAAATAAACTTTATAATCTTATAACATGTAAGTAGACCCATTTAAATTTAAAAATTATGTATTGTGAGACTAATCATTCATGTATTCCTATCAATTCAAATTCACACGAGTAAATACCTCCTAATTCCACTACTAATACATTTTCATATCAACTAAGTGTTAACTTACAAAATTTTGTAGATAAGGGGTTGATCACAATACCCCTCTTTATTGTCATTGCATATACCAAATAAAATAACAATATGGTAAACCATTTTGTAATTTTCATATAATCAATCTACATAATTCAGATACAATGTGAGAATCTACACAATAGGATTGACGGACTTATTCATTATGGCCACATTTCAATAAATCAATCTGTTACAAAGTGTAAGGACATGGGTACTAAAGAAGAAAATAATTGATTATTTACCCCATCAATAAAACCAATCATAAATCATGTGAAGAAAAAGGAGCAATCAAAAGTGATTTTTATAGAGCATCCCAATGAACTCACTTTTAAGGAACAACATGCACCAAAAGAGGCTTAGGCAAGAGAAGGTAATTCCTCAACAAGTAGAGGCACCAAAATAAATCCCGCGAGTAAAACTTTGGATAAGAAAATGCAAAGTGAAATCCGTGTTCGTTATGGGAAATGAATATCAACAAAGGATAATAGTTGACAAGGAGCATGCTTATAACACATAAAACATAGAGTTTCTTTACCAGCTAGAAAATGATGAGTATGAATTTCAACAGACACTAGATCATGTCGGACCATTAGGTAATATCACGTTTCCTATAGCACTTCGATCTAAGGTTATCGACATTAAATTTTTTGCTATGCTCATGATTGGGAAATTCAACCCAATATTACGGTAGTAATGGTTAGGAAAAATGGAAGCAACTAACATTTAAGTATGATGAGCATATAGTGTCAGTATCATGAGATAGAGCATTCAATAAAGAAGCATTCTCATTGTTGTGAAAGTGACATCTCAAAGGAAAGTAAACAAGAAAGAGAGGAAAATAGTGAATCTACATAAGTTCCAAAAGTAGAGAAAGTTTCAATAATTAATTGCGAGCAAGCAACAATAACTTATACTATGACACAATAGTCAATGGTCTAATGCAGACAATTATATGACAATTATCACATCTAAATTAAAGTATTGCATATCTGAAAAAGGATTTGAATGAGAAAAGGTGTAATGCCTCTATTTTCTAAAAATAAATAAATAAAATAATAATAATAAAAATAAAATAAAAGAACTAAAATTTAAAATACCCGTGTTTGTGGGGGCGGATTAGGGAAAAACCCTTCCCATGTTTTGAAAATGCAAGCCTGTAATGTGTTGGGCGGCTGGCTTGGGGTGCAGGTTCTGGGTGCACAGGGAACTACATACAAAAATGAGTTTGTTGAAACGGCCTTGGAAACTTTCATTCAAATGCTTGTGATTCGCTGCAAAGCCAGACTCCACAAATGTCCAGCATCGCCCAGGCCGCGCCACACATACCCTGCGTGGAAAAATGAGCTTTGGAGAGAGGAGGTCGGCCAATGTTGTTGCAGGCGCCAAAAGCCTTGGGGATAGAGTTTGGACGCCCCATCAAAGCAAATGGAGGACGTTTTTTGTTTGTTTTAGCTGGTCACGTGGCCAACATTCTTCCAACATGCGCCCAGGACTGCGTGGGCTCCCATCGAAGTCAAAAATGCAGAAGAACTTTGCCAGATGTTGCTGTTGCAAGTGCCCTAGTCGATTCATTTGTAAAAACGTGGAAGCATGCGATCTGGTCGTCTAAATGCATGAGGAAAATAAATGCAAGTTCCATGGACTGCAATGATTTCGGGTTATGCACAAAATGGTTTTGTTGAAACTGCATTGGAACCTTTCCAAGCAAATACGGTTGGCTGGTTTGAAGCCACACCCCCAACCTTGCTGATTACCTTCCTTGCTGCTGTCAAAATGGGAGCTTTAGAACTGTGCATGGACATCCATCAAAGCATCATGGGGAGATAATATCCCTTAATGTCTTGTCAGGTACCCAGATCATGCTGGTATGCAAAATGTGAAGGCATACACAATGCATGTGAACTGTTTGACAAAATACCTGAAAGATATGTGGTCTCCTGGACTACAATGATAGCAGGATAAACAAAAAATGGGTTTGTTAAGAAGGCATTGAACTGTTTGATAGAATGCCTCAAAGAAATGTTGTCTCATGGAATGCCATGATGGCAGCATATGCACAAATGGATGTGAAGAAAAGGGCCTGTGATTTTCTTGGTTCAGAATGCCTCAAAAGATGTGGATCTTCTGGAACATACCCTGACCATGTAAGCTGGCATTTTTTTTTAACTGTAGTTTCAGCCATGCATGTTCAGGCATGAGGGTTGTAAATATTTCATTGGCATGAATGCCTCTTGATAGAATCATGCCGAAAATTAATCGTTATGTTGCTGGTTTGGATGAGCACATGAGGATGTGCAAAATGTGGAAGCATGCTTAATGGCATGTGAAGTGTTTGTCTAAACACCTTCAAATATCTTGGTCTAATGGTTGTAAGATTTGTTGGCTACGCACAAAAGGAGGAAGATATCATCCTATCCAAACAACAACAATACGAGACCCTTTGATCATGCTCAGCAAGTGGTGGGTCGAATCTTAAAAGACATGTATGTTAAATGGTGGAGCTGGGGACGCTCGTGGTCTAGTTGACGAAGTGCCAAGCAAGAGACTGAACCCAAGCCTGCGGCTTCGACCGACTTCGTTCTCCAGGCATGGTCCTTCTTCCCTTACCTCTCATAATTCTCGTATTTTAGTTCTCTTTTGCAATTAAATAGAATTTTAAATCATTAGGAATTTTTAATACAGTTAAATGTCCCTTCAACTCATTGCAAAACAATTAAAGTGTCGTGTCACAACTCTCGAAGCCATTATAACTCGCCTACTTTAAACCATGAACTATCACCCTCGCTTCGAGATGATCTAGAAAACTCTTACTCTTTTGATCGCTTCAATATCGTTTTATCGACCAGACAAATTTGACTCTCCATTGATTAAGTTGACCTTCTTCCTGCTTAAAATAGTTAAATTTTGCAATTTTCAGAGACTCACTAAGTACCCTTCGCAACTCTGGAAACGAGATGTGAAGTTTCATTCGTGTACCTTGGTATATGAGGAGTCACCTTGATTTTTGGTTTGACCCGAAACGATCATATGACATCCTTTTGACACTCTTATAGGAGCCCTGTAACACTGGTTTACAACAGTAGAAAGTTGTTAAAACTAGAAAGTTGGCTTTCGTTTTGGATCACCATTTGAAACCTGGAAAGAGAAATCACTTCCCGTCTTCACAAACCTCTAGCGATTATACTAGACAAATGCATGGAACATTCAGTATAGGAAAGAGAACTTTTCGGGATAGTTTGGCGAAGCCATTTTGTAGGCCTCCGGTCGCAGTTTGACGAGGTCAAACTGGTCCAGTTTCGTCTTGTCGCTCCAGAAAACTTGTCGCCATTTGAAAATGGTTTACTAGTTCTCAGCCCCGTCAACTTCTGATGAACTCTCCTTATGTAGGGGAACTAGTAGGAGATGTCTCGTTGCATGCTTCTCCTTCGAACGTCAGTTATGGACGCGGGTTTTCTGGGCCCTCGAGTTAACTTTTGGCATTTTATACAACTGGGTGAACTACGACCAGTGGCCTCGAAGAACTAACTGCCAAATGCAAACCGTTCGCTCTTTTTCAATTCCGTCAGTTGCTATGAATTCTTGGTATATCTGGGGACACGTAGAAAGTTATTCGTGATGTGCGTGCTCATCGGAAGATAACCTTTGGAAGCAGTTTCTTAGCCTTCGAGCCCATTTTGTACGTTTTGCAGCTAGTGAGAAAATGTAAAAGTAGAAAGTTGCGGACCCTCGTAGGGTTGCCAAATCACCTTGGAAACTTTCAACACACGTAAATAACTGTTTAAAACACTAGAATGAAACTTGTTGTGTGTATTGGAACTTTAGACAAAATGATATTTTCTCTCTCTTCCTTTCTCTCTCTCTTCCTGAGTTTATAAAATGAAGCAAAACGAAATGCAATGAATACATGTTTCTAGACCTTTTTTTAATTTCGATTGGCAAATTGTAATTATTTATCAGATGTAAATGGGAAACTGAAAAATGATAATTATGATTGTTTTAGGGTGGATGCCATGCCAGCGATTTATCACTGATATCATGCTCACGTGGGTTTTGCAGGATGGAAGTTCGATTACAAAAAAGGCGATGTGTAATTTAATTATTATTATTGTAATTTTTATAGGTCATTGTAAAATGAATAACTGTCTAATGTAGTCTCTTGTTACAGAAAAGTTATAATTGAAATTTGTTAATATGTATGAGATGCTAGTTTTAGGGATAACTTAGGAAATGTGCATCTAATCACCTGTTCAATTTGATTCTTAGTTGTGTATGGCAAAAAGGGATTTGATTTATACATAGTAAATTGAAATTGAAGTTAATACATTGTAGTACTTTCTCAGCATTCAATAAATGATTAAATTAATTACTGGATTACCTTCTTACCTTGCAAACACAATAAAGAGTTTTAATGGGAACACTCAACCTTAATAAAATATTCGTGCATAACTTGCCTGTATGTGTGACCCCTTTTTACCATATAAGAAAATTAAGACAGTAGAACGAACTTAAGCTTTGCACTTGATGAGACCTCCTAGGTTAGGTAAATAAAACCCCTAGTTGGAGTTTACCGTCATAGTCTTTATGTTTAGCGACATTGTTGTGAACCCATATTTTAGGAATGTCATGGTCTAACTTTATCCGGAGTATGCGGTTTCCTTCTAGTTTTGGTAATCGCGAGAAGAATGTCCTCTCTTCAGGTCTGACACCAGGCTGAGTGGTGAAGACCGCCTGGGGAAGTCACCTTATGAGTCCTTGTTAGAAGGAATGACTAAGCGGTGTAACCTTCCCATCAAAATGGAGTGGGTAGAGATATTACTCCCTTGTATCCTATTGGATTTCTGCTTGCCTTACGAAATTAGATCTAGAAGTTAACTTCATCAGTGAATGGAATCCCTGTTGGATCCAAACAACCTAAATGAAGATCGTGATATAGTTGTTCTTGTGTCTTGCTTTCTCATTAGTGAACCCTTGCAAGTCCCTTGTAGATGAATGTCTTGTCTTGAGCTTGTGAAAATTTAGTTCCTTGATCTTTCACGAAAGGTTATAGGGTAAATATATTTTGACCGTAATCACACCTATGATAGAGATTGAACGCCCTAGGTGAAACTGGAATAAGCTTAACCATGTGCTTCCTTAATATGTCAGACAAGTACTTTCGTAACTCTTGTGTTTAAAAACGATAGCTAAGAACGACCATAGTGCGATGTAAAAGTAAATCATATGAGAGTAAAACGAAAATTTGAGGTTAGGAATAATGTCATCTGGGGAGTCCTTATGACTTAATTTAAGCAACTTCATGTGTTACAAAGAATATGAATTGTCAATTGGTGTGATCAAACTTCGAGAAAACAAAGGATGGTATATATATATATATATATATATATATATATATATATATATATATATATATATATATATATATAAATATATCAAATTTGGAATTCAGCAAGTTATTGTACTATAATAATAATGGTAGGGAAATAACTATTCCGTGATCGAAGGATGTTCTTGGGAAAAGGCTATCTCGAATCTATGTCTTCCTTAATCCCAAAATTTCATCTTGACATCACGTTAGATATCTCTTGTGTAGCAAGAGTAAATTTTATACATTAAATAAATGTTTGGGAAGCAAACTCTTAACATAAGAATGGGAGATTTAGAATCTGGTAGGCATTTTGAAATATGGAAAATACTTATGTAAGTTATGAAGATTTGTCATAAGGGTAAAGAGCAAATTAAATGGTTGAGCAATAAGTGAATTGTGAAACAAATTTTCAGAACATGTAGGTGGAAAAAGGGAGAAAATCATGCTTACCTAATAAAGACCTTGGAAAGTTTGCTGCAACTAAAATACATTTAAAGTAATGATATGTTGTGGGTTCGTCGTTCCTAAAGTCACGTTTCTTGTGGTTGGGTCTTTACTAGTATTCCTTCCATTGGGAAAAGTGTAGCGTATCGACATGCCGATGTTGTCTGCATGTGTCTATGTGAGTCGATGACTTATGTGATTGTCGCATGTGTACCGAGTCCTGTACTTGGAGCCCTTGCTGTGTTGTGTGTAGCGTGAGTATTATAAGTTTAAAAAAAAAAATTACCCTGGTATTTTTACTGTTGTATTTGGGTGTGTAAAATGTGGGCACTACAGAAATGTTACAAATGTTACCAAAATCTTATAATATACCAATATTTCAGGAATACCAAGCATGTGTCGATGCACGCAATAAACCTGATTATACTAAAATCATTAGATAGTGTTCTAATTTAATAATGCACTTCAATTTTTTATCATTTAGACTTACATAGTATCTCCTAATTCCTTAGCCTCAACTTCGACCTATAATGTATTCTATACCTAGAACAATTTTGTGGTATTCGATACCAACTATTCAAGATCACTCTTTGCTAGTGTATCCTATTGGTGTTTAGTCTATGTTACCTAGTCGTGTGCATTGCATAATATTATTACAATATCCTTGTGAGCGTGACCTATACATGACACCAATACATTCTCTTGATACACAACAAAGGCCATAAATGACTAGGACTACTTGTGAGATACGGCTTGCATATACACATACTACTAACATCAATATTTCTAAAGACTATACAATGCATGGCTATGTCTCAAAGGCAGACAATGATTCAACTACTTCTATTACTCCTCCTTTGTGTAGTGTGTGATTTCCACCATTTGATACAAGACCTCTGTATGATCATCTTGTTGATAGGAGCATAGGATAACACCCCTATATTTCCCTTACAATTTAATATATAATGTATAGCACATAATTTATTTATCACATACGTTTATTCTACTTTAAAACCAATGATCTTTACTTCTTAGCACACCAACTATTTTTCTAACATTAGTTTCAAGATTGAAAACTTTGCATAACCTAATGGTGCAGCACATTTCAAGGGTTCGATATGATTGTTGAGGGAATCAAAGTTACCCAAGATCTCATCCCCAATTTTCTATTGTCTACAACATATGGCCCAGTGCCCCTAGCATGTTTAGCTTTATTCATGTGTCTCTCATTCAAGCAAATACCAAAACATTCAAATATTCCAAAATTACAAAACCAAGACTTATATGTGACTTGTTTTTTTATTACAAAGATTCATACATTTTTGTTATCATGTTTTAGCACTTTATGTATCTACTTCTCTACGTAGTACTCTTTAATGGTATACATGAGTTACCTATGAGATGGAACTTTTCCTTGGACACATACATATTTGTTTCATGACTTCCTAAGTCCTACACTTGGGGGGGAACCTTCCACATTTGGGGCATGCCTACGTTGGGGCATATTACATAGAGCATTTTCAAGTTATATCTTTCATACTCTTGTCCATGAGTGATACAAAGCTATTTACTTGATCTCTTGTGTTGACTTATATAGCTTTACTCTAGATATTGTGTTGTGTTTCACTAGATGACTACACTACTTGTTTCTATGTCTTGACTTTGCATGCTTCATGCTTACTTATTATTTATGATGTGTTTCTATATTGATTTATCACATGTATCACTGTATATACTTGTCTAATTATGGTAGGACATAGGCTCATGTGTATACTTCATGTTTATTTTATGACACTAGCTTACTCAATGATGTGTTTGCAGTCTACAATTATTGTTTTATGTTTATTGTTTGATGTGATTGATCTTTGCTTACTATATGGCTTGTCTTCTCTATGGAATGTCTGGTCTATATTGTTTCACATATATGTGCTATATATTATATATAAAGCAGTATTGATCTATAATGTATGGCATTTCTATGCTCTATGCTCTATGATTTTATGTGTGCAATTGTTTAGTGCATGTTTCATGATTTTATGTTTCCTGTGTGATTGTTACTAATATCAATGTTGGTAGAGTCATCGTGTAATCATGATGGCATGTCAATTGTCTTGTGGTGGGCCCATTCTATCATTGTCATGTTATAAGTATCACGGGATTCTTTGGTGTCAAGTTGTGTATATGTTACCATACTTCTCTTTTCACCGTTACACTTATTTATTGATGTGTACATATTTGTAACAATGTTAATAATATGCTTCCTCTTGAGATGGCACATATAATGTTTATTCCCTAATGATTGTATCCTATGCATGTTTGTTCATGCAACCATGTTTAGTACACATGTTTTATCTTCATTATCTCTATATGTTGTTTACCAATGATACAATTGACCATTTTTCTCTTTTGAGTTATGTGACACATAAAAGCATCCCTCACCTTGAAAAGGATGCATATTAGCATCTTTTTTTTAAAGTTTAAGCAAATTTTAGCTAAATGTACACATATTCATGTATGTTGATGGCATTTCACACAGTTCATGTCAAATTTATCAATTTTCACATTGTTCATATCATATGTATATGATTTTCATAGAGTTTCAACAGACTCATCACACAATATAGTTCTAAAAATTGGCCTCAACAGCCTAAAATTTTGATCTTTGACAACATGTCATGTTATCAGTAAAGTTATATAGAGCTATATGAAAGGCTAGATTATATTCCCAAAAGTGTGAATGTTATTGATAAGGTTAAGTTAAGCTACATGCAAGGTAAGGTTGTATTTCCAAAAAGTTTATGGTATCAGTGAGGCTAGATTGTGCTATAGGAAAGTGAAAATGGCTCATGAAACTCAACAAAATGTTTCATGATACCAATAAGACAAGATTATTAGTAAGATGATAACACTTGTCACATTTAACAAACTAGGAGAATAATTCAACATGACCAATCACATGTAGTCAATTCTCATGCACATTTCACTTTATTTCAAGCATTTCAAATATATTTTTTTACAAAGTTATATACATCATTATTGAGCAATGATTTACACATCGTTCCATGTGATTGTAGGTCTCTCGCAGATTGGCATAAACATCTGAGAGTGTACACCACCATCTTATGATCAAAAATTGAGGGTTGCATTTTCTTTTAATTATGTATTTGTCAATACTAGATTAAAGAGGGGCAATTACAAAACCTGAAATTTTGTTTTAGCACTTACCAATATGGCATTTGGCATTATTTTGACATTTATCCCATTTTTACATAAAATGACTAATTTAAGACACCTTTGTGTCTTATCTCGCATCCTAGTCCCACTAAATGATAGGTATTCTCTAACTCAACTTCTCAATGATCATTGCATATGTTACTGAACAGTGGATAGGTTGATAGGTCCAAGATAATTTCATGGTAACTAGTCCTTTCTCTTCTAATAGTCAAGTCTTCAAAAGGGTAACTTGGCTTAGTTGGGTTGGATGGTACTTTTGAGTCAGTTGAGCGGGAAGCCATATGAATGATCACATTAAAATACACATCCACACTAGCCTATTAGGGTCATCTAGGGGATCCTCTACTCTCTCACTCTAAGGTCAAGAACAAGCATTGAAGCACTTGATTCCTTAAAGCACCAATCATAATAGCAAGCTACTGAAAACTAAAATCATTTATAGTGGATCGCTAGATCAATCAAGAGCAAAATATGAAGTACAAGTGTATGTGGCCAAGTATAAGGGTTGAATCAAGGGCTTCGTCTTTATTGTTTATTTTATATCACATGCATCTAAACATAGATTTGGGAGAACTACATATGGTGTGATTCGTGTTTGGAGTAGTGTTATTTAACACAATGATCATCACATCAGCAAGGGTCTAGTGAGGTCGTCTAATTTAGTCATTATTAACCCATTTTTAGGTCTCAAGCATAGCGGTTAGTGTTTCGATACAAGGAGAAACCCTATCTCACCACATTAGGAGTTGCTCGTGTACAATTTTTGAGAACACTGTCACAAAGCATATCCACATAATTTGATTCCTCTCTCTAACCTTAAAAACTCTAATTGTTCTTTGTCAATTCATGATTGAGAACTATTTCCAAAAGCATTAGTGACATGATTTAGCTCTACTTGACTTAGTTCTAAATTACCATTATTATAAAACATATTACACTTAAATTCCAATTTGATATTTCATTATTTAAGATGTGCCTCTAAACTTTAAATAAATATTCTAATTTTAAATTTTAAATTATTAATTAAACATTATAACTATTCTACATGTATATTATACTTAATTGTAAGTAATCAAATCAATTATTACATTTTAGGTACAACTCGCTAACAAATTTGTCAGTACAACTACTAAATCTATAACTAAACATATCAAAATTAGTCAATAAACTGTTCTATATTCACTATCACACTGCACCAATCCATTATGATAATAATAGATGGATAACCTAAAACATTAATGATTATTTTCATTTTAATTTTCATAAATACTTAAAATTTCATTTTCATACACATTTTTTTTAAGAATTATGTGTTACTTTTATTTCATTGATTGGCATAATGTATCTTCTCACTTATTTCCTCGTGCTTTGTCCATCATGTTGCAAACCTTTCCCTTCTTCTCACGGCCATTTATCCACCATATAGATTTACATGGCAACCAAACTACTTTGAAGCTTTTAAAAATAGAATATTAACATACAATTTCATAAAATATTTTATAATATAATGTATTAATTTATATTAAAATAATAGACGTTTAACAAGAACATTTATATTTGTATTATGAAGTGCTTCTTATCTCTTCAGTGTATTATGAAATATTTCTTATATTTTCAAGAAAAATGAACATAAAAACTATCTTGTTATTATTCAATGTATGTATTATGAAAATATAACAAACTACAATAATTTTAAAAAAAATCCTCCTCTTGAACATTTATGGCCTCAAAATAGATCAATTAGAAATTTTATAACATTGTTGTTGATAAAATAAAACAGTCCCGAAAAGATTTGCTAACATTGTTAGCAATAAAATAGTCCCATTATAGATCCATCTTTTATTAAGGTAGATCATAAATATCACATCATATTTTAGATTTTTATTATCAAAACAACCTCCTCAAAAAAAACTTCCAAAGAGATTTTCCAACGTTATTGATATGTATCCCTCTTATATTGGAGTGGCTCAATAATATCATATAATTTTTTAAACTTTTATGCAACCAAAAATTAAATGTCTCAATAGTTGGTTTGGAATTTGGAATTTAACGGTTTATATTTATTTTCAATGATTTGCATTTCCAAATAAAATTCTGGCTCTAAACACACAACTTGAATATTTTATAAAATTCTGACTCTAAACACAACCACAAAACTTGAATATTTTACATATTTGTGTATATACATAACACAAATTTTACGTGTCATTTTATAGTAAGTAGGCAGTATCTCCCCTACACATTCGTATTCGAAACTTATGTAATTAAAAAATCAATATTAACATCATTTATTGTTGTATGCATTTTAAATTTTACAGAGTACTTTTGCACACCTGGGAATCATTGGCTGCAGAAGTCAATGTAAAATTTACTATTGAAAATTTTCATCAACAATTAGCTAATAGCTAATGGTTGTTCTCTTAAACTATAGCCTTAAATACTTTAAAAAAAATAAAAAATGGTTTGTTATAGTTCTATCCTCCATTATTTTACTTTAATGTACTGAAACACAACATGGTAAAAAATAACAATTTGCAATTTTGAAGTTTCGAGTTCAAATCTCCTTATTTAGCAGGTGCAATAAAACGTTCAGGATTAGGATCATATTTGTGCCCTAGATTCACCTCAGGACTGTGGCTGAGTTGTTAAAATTGGTCTGCACTGTTTGCTCTACTCTCAGTCCCAGGTTCGATTCTCCATTGCGAGGTCCCCAAGAATCTGGCTTCAATAGGTGGTGACCTATCCACTGTCTCTCTATCAAAAAAAAACATGGTAAAAATTAACACACAAAGTAAAAGAAGAATCACAGATTCTGTATATAGTTTCCAAAAAAAGAATGGAAGGTATGATCTACTTAGCCGAGCAATCAGCTCCCTGAAATAAAAGATATAACACAGATCAATTCTGATTAGTTTTCTAATTTGAAATAAATTCACATACCAAACTAAATTAGAATGAAATTTTGAAGGAAAAAAAGAGAACTCTGAAATGGCATTTCACAAATTGTAATGATTTATGGCTAACTTCTAACATGATCGATTTAAACTAGATCAAACTAATCCATTGTGAAACAAACTAAAACAAAATAATCTCTGATTCAAAATGGTCTGCAGACCAATGGCTATCCAAGGGTACCCGACTTTACACACTTTCCAATTACAATATAGTTCGAAACATTGCTAGAGAAATTAAGACATTATCATATTAGAGAGCTGCTAATATGGTGCATCAAATGTCTGGGCTAAGACAAAATCTGTAGGAAACTATATCAAACTAGTCAATCTGGAACCCAATACAGTTAATTTTGAAGCATTAATGGTTAGAACCATCTCCATAGACTAGATTAGCTTAAGCAGCCAGTCAGTTTCTTCATCAGATCTCACATTATCCTTTGCCATTTTCTTCAATACTTTGGGAGCAGGGTTAACAGCCTTTTCATTGATTAGCTTTAGCAGCCTGTCAGTTTCTTCATCAGGGCTCACATTATCCTTTGCCATTTTCTTCAATATTTTGGGAGCAACTTTACCAGCCTTAACATATGTTGAAAGAAGTGAGTTATAAATCTCTGTGGTTAAACATTTAAAACGTCTAAGAAGTTCCATAAATCCTCTGCATCTTCTACGTTGCCTTGCTCCTCAAAATGTTTTAGAATGCCCGTGAGATTTTCAGATTCTAGTTGCCATTCTTCAGATTTCCCTTTTTTAAGAGCTTCCTTCATGCTTGCAACTGCCTTTGACATCTGTTTGCATTCTAAATAACCCTCTGTAAGAATTTCCCAAGATCTGCCATTCAGATTACAATTTTTCTCCACAATGTCAGCATGAAAATTTTCAGCCTTTTCCAACATGCCTTTCTTTATGTAACCATCAAGCAGTATGTTGGCTAATCTGCAATTAATTCCTGAATTAAAAGACTCCCATTCTTGGAAAGTTTTCTCCGCTTCTCCAATGTCTCCAACCTTCACCAATGAAGAAAGCACAGATATGTAGTACGAAACACATGGTCTACTATAGACCTCTTTTAGGGATTTCCACGTTCTATGAACTCCCTCTTTATTACCAAGAGCACCATACAGGGTAATAAGAGACTTATATGCATCACGGTCTCCTTGAGGAAGCACTTTCTCTATTTCTTTCACAGCAGGTTCTGCTTTGTCTACAAGACCAGCATTGATATACATGCTTGCCAAGGTGTTATATGCCGTCCAGTGTACATTATTTTCACCACCAGCTTTTATTTCATCCATAATCTTCTCTACCTCTCCAATGTCATCATATAATGAAGCACACGCACTCATCCATAGATTATAAGTTTTCTTCTCTGGTAGCACATTCCTTTCCTTCATATGCTTGATTTTCAAAAGAACCTTGTCCGCCTGGCCAATTGCCATATAGAGGGTCATCATCTCATTGTAGGGATGTTCATTAGTAGCAAAGCCCAACTCTTCCATCGTTTTGAATTGTTGCTCAGCTTTTTCAATCAATCGCTTTCGGACATAGCAATGGAGAAGAGCACAATGGGTTTCTGCACCCCTTGCATTCTCAGGGAGAGCTGTGAAGTAATTTTCAGCACGAGCCACATTATATACTTTAGCTATCAAGTCAATGTGGACAGCATGGTCAGCTGATGCAAGTTCAGACTCCCTGCACTTTTGCATCCACTCAGAAACCTGTAATCAAATCCAGAAATTTTATATCGAAAAAAACATGACAGTGCTCTAGAGAAATTGATGTTAGTTCCATGCAATCTGAACATCTGCAACTTGAATTCCACACAAACTTGAATCTACCCTGACTAAAAATTCACAGTGCTCTTCAAAAGAAAAACATAAATAAGCTATGAAACTCTAAATCAGAACCTCATATCTACAAATTAATGTACTGGTTGATTCCAGCAATCAGATTAGAATGGCTCAAGATACCAACAAACTTTACAAGGGCATATAGATAATGTGATAGACTTGGGCCTCTTTCATCTATTTCTTGGTATACAAAAGAAAAACATAAATAAGCTATGAAACTCTAAATTGGAACCTCATCTACAAATTAATGTACTGTTACGAATCCACCTTGGCTTATATATAGTTACAAAATGTGACGAATCTGAAGAAATTGATGTTAGTTCCATGCAATCTTAAAATCTGCAACTTGAAACTCCCCTGGCTAAAAAACACAGTGCTCTTCAGAGAATAACATAAACAAGCTATGAAAATCTAAATCAGAACCTCCTATCTACAAATTATTGCACTGTTACAAATCCACCTTAGCTTATATATGGTTACAAAATGATGACTCATATCAAAGCAACTAGGCTGGTTTTAATCCCAAAGAAAGCACAGGCCAGCTCAATGCACAAATTCAGAACTGTAGCTCTCTGTAACATTATCTATAATTTAATAGCTAAGATCATTGCTGCCGGTTCAATGTCAAAACGGATATCCAATACGCGATCAGCCTTTGTCCCACAAAGAGATAATAGATAACATAATTGTTGTTCGAGAAATTGTGCACTCTACAAAATCTCAACACAGACCGGGATTAGATTTAAAAATGAATATGTCCAAGGCTTTCAACCGTTGCGGTTAGAAATTATTAATTAATATCAATAACCTTACAAGCTTGGCTTCAGTGAGGAATTTATACTGTGGACTAAGAGCTGTTACTCCACTCCTCCATACTTGGTTTCTATAAATTGAACCAAAGGAGAATGGTTCACTCCAACTGCAGGTTTACTGCACAGAGTGCCACTATGCCTTTACTTGTTCATCCTTATGAGTTAAAATCTTTTCAGATAGATAAACATCAGCAAACAGAAAACAAGATGCAAGCCCTGCCAGAAGTTGGAGAAAAATGGAAATCACAAACACGAAAACATACTCATATATCAGGCTGTCGCAGGGCAGAGATTAATGATAACAAATCAACTGTTACTTTCATGAATTCCCCTCAAAGGAAAAAAACAACACTTCCTACGCACTCTCAAGACTCAAATATAATGCAGGCATTATCTTGACTTCCTATGGAATATCTCGACTTCCCCACTCCACATAAAGGCCAATAGTGCCTTTTGGTAATGAAAAGAAAAAAGGCTGGAAATCAAACCTTCACATTGGACTAAAAAGTGACTCACACTAGTTAGAAGAGCCCAACTTGTGAAAGCTGTCCTAAAAGCGGTCCCTATTCATATACTTGCACCTTCCTCTACCAGCTATAGTTGAGGTCAAGATACATGCTATGTAAAGAATATGTCTATGGCAAGGAACAGATTCTCGTCATAAGTATCCTCTGATGGCATGGAAAACTGTCAATCAGTCAAAATTGCGAGGTGGGCTTAGCATAAAATATTAACAAACATTCATCTTTTCAATCAAGCATTTTCCGCAAGGTTCGCTTGGAGACTTCACACTCTGAAAACAACTAGACAGAAATCATAATAAATAAATATCAATCAGGTAAAGGTCGATGGTATAATCACTACTTGGAAGCCTCCTCTATCGGCAGTAGCCATGTATATCCATGTGGGATTGAAAATGTTTCTTTCCAACCTGACTTGGCAGAGTGGAAATGGGGAAAGAGAAAGGTTCCGGGAAGATAGTTGGAATGGCCATAAAAATCTCTCTACAAAAGAAGTATCAAACCCAAAAATATATGCAAGTCATAAGGAAAGTGATCTGTAAACCTCCAACTTTGGAATTCTCACAAATCACACTTTAAAACGCTGTTGTTCTACTTTCAATTAGAAAATGACAGTTTGAGCTAGTGACTGAATTACTTATGCTTTAGAATTAAAAATTTGCAGAGGGAAATGAATTAAAACACAAACACCAAGAATTTTATCCTGGAAACCCCAGTGTGAGGGAAAACGAATCAGGAAGGGCAACTGCTCTTTCTTCCCACTTGTTTTATTGGCCAATTCAAATATGAAGATACAGATTTTACAATAAGTATGAAAGGAAATTTGACAATTTCTCCCACTTCCTCCCAAGTACTTGCTTGCTCTGTTCTCAACCTCCTTGCTTCTACAAACTCAATTCCAGCACTAAGAATACTCTTGCACTTACTCCCATGAAATCTCTTACTTCCAATGATCAATTCCTTTGCTCCTCCCAAGTATTTATAACCTCCCCTATGTCCTCCCGTGCACTGGAGAATGGGAAAGGTCATGGCAAGGAAGGGACAAAGTCGGACGATTCAAATCCGCATCCATTCATGCTTCATTTTTATTTTTCCGTCAAAAGTGACAGGATTGCCGCCCTGCGCAGACTGGCGGTTATACGACCACCACCCTGGCTGGGAGGTGGTTACATGACCACCGCCCTACAGGGGACGGTTCTACAATCACCGCTCTGCACAGGGCAGCGGTTCTGTTTAAATAGTGACAGAACCTTATTTTCTCCATTTTCTCCTTCTGGTGTTGGATGATCTGATGAAGTAGAGTTATTTTGGATCCCTATGGATCAGAAAGAAATAAATATCACTCAGGACTAAAGGTTGATAATATAATCACTACTTGTAATCCTCCTCTATAGACAAAAGTCAAGTATATCCGTGCGGGAATGAAAATACTTCTTTCCAACCTCGCATGGCAGATTGGAGATGGGGAAACGGAAAGGTTCTGGGAAGATTAGTTGGAATGGCCATAAAATTCTCTCTACAAAAGACATGTATCAAACCCAAAAATATATGCAAGTCATAAGGATTGCTTAGACTACCTACTTACAAGGTCGATATGAACCTTCACACCATCAAACAATATGGAGCTGAATTTCCCACTCAAACAGCAAATCTGATAAAGGAACGACAGTCTAGATATATCGTGCTACCCACTGAACATGACAGAATTGTACGGGGACACACAAATAGCAGGGAGTGCACTGTTGCCTCAACAAACTATGTACTCCAACAAAACAATTGTACTTGTAGGAAATGGACTCAGTTGTGGTCATCCAATCTTTGGCCTGAAATAAAACATTTTCTAAGGCTTGCCATACATGGCATGAGTTTTACAAAAGACTAACTGAAGGAAAAATGCTGGAAAGGCCCAAGCAGTTGCCCCAACCGTAAATTGAAAGAGGAAAACATTAAACATTTGTTCTTATGCCAAACAAGTCTAGGACATGTTGGCCAATCAATTCAACTCTAGCGCTGCTCAAAGTGATACTATTGAAAATACCCTGAAAACTTGGAACAAGTTAGACACGGATGTGGAACAGAGTCTGTATGCAAAAAGTAGTTGTTGGGGTTTGTTCTACAAAACACTTGGAAGGAAAGGAATGAAAGAACATTCTACGTCAGTGAAAGACAGCACAAGTATCTTTTGCAAGCAAGCAAGGATCAAATCAATATGATTGCACTAACAGAAATCAAAAAAAAAAAACAGGACATTGCATTCCAATCCTGTAACATTAAGAACATTCAAATAGCTAACAATTGGAACCTTTCGTTCTACTACAAATATATATGTTCAACAATTTTTCCAAAAGAAGCATGGAACCTGTTGGAAAATAACTGGTAGAAGCTCCATTTTGACAGGACTGCCAAGAAAAACCCAGGTAAGGCAGGAATAGGAGGTATAATCAGAAATAATATGGAGCAGCTAAGAGTGGCATAACCATAGTATATAGGGCACCATACCAATATGGATGAACTTCTCTGCCCCGAGAAAGCTCTTCAAATTTCAGGTAGCTTGAATCTAACCCCTCTTAGAGTGGAAGGGGACTCCATAATCATAATTAATATAGTGAGGAACAGTAACCCCACTTCAGCTGGCTAGAAATTACAAGCAGTTCTGAGGGGAATAAAAGATGGTATAAATAACCTTCAACAAATCATTCTAGAACATAAGCCTAGAAATTTCAATTTGGCTGCAGATGCCAAGGCAAATATGGCGACCAAACAGGAAAAACACCGATGCAAACATAATCCAGCATAGAGAGGATCTACCTAGTAGAATACAAGGAAAAATTCACAGATACGCGCAACTGATTGAAGTCCCATGCTGTTAACTCCAAATCAAAAGAATGATGGATGCCTTGAGGGAGTTGTAGCTGATCCTTCTTTCTCTGGATCTTTTTATCATAAATAAATCATTTCTACAGGCCTCTCCACGTTCTTGTATCAACCATGTTTTTTTTAAAGAAGTGTTTCCTTCTTCTCGAACCACCACCTTGCTTTTTCATTGCTCCTTTAAACTGTTATTTTCAACAAGGTCCTTCCTGGCTTTTTCACCATCACCATCATTTTCACCATGGACAACCTTGTTTTTATTAAAAACTATGAGGAAAAATTTAAACATGTCATGTCCAAAACACCCCCTAACAATCTCATTGACCACTTCCTTCCTAATGCCAACATCTCCTTCCATATCATTCTTTTTAGTACCACTTTATTGCCCCCTTATTCTCATTCCACTCAAAGATGATAGCATTTGGCCTGACATCCAATTAAAAAGCTTTCCTTTTGTGTTCAAGTGGTTGGTGAGCAATAATCTAGACTGTTTCAGTACGGATACGGTACGCTGATACGGCAAATTTTTAAAAACTTTGGGTATGGTACGCTTTTGGGTACGTTTTATATATATATATATATATATATATAAAGAAGCATTTGCATACTTACTGAAATTTAATACTCAAACAATTTACAATCATTCATAGAACATGAAAACAAATTTCCCATACTTTGAGAATTGAGACTTGAGTTTGTATTGATTCATACTGTTCAAAACATAATAGCTAATAACATAATACAAAATTTCTAAATCATTAATTGCATTGCCGTACAAATACTAAGAACCCACAAACCATTCAAATTAATAAAAGCTCACCAACCACTTACAAATCTTACTTAAACTTTCTTCATAGCCCTTAAAAAATAAGGAGCTAACTTTATTCATAAAAATAAGCCACTAAAATTCCTAGCCCTTGTTTAAGAATGAAAATATCATGAAAGCATACTATATTTACCAAGCTATCCTGCTAAAACAAATTGTTCACATAACTAAATTTAAAATATAAAACTAAAGAAGAGCAATGGCATAGATACATAAGCTAAGAATATATTTAACTGTGCAAAATGAAAATACATTTGATAATAATTACATTTGTTTTATACATTCGATGAAGCATTTGATAGCCAAAAGCAAGCATTTAATAACTTTGGCACTTGACATACACATGGCATCCACTCAATTATATTTGTGATGTTGGACAAAACATAATCTGT
This sequence comes from Taxus chinensis, assembly GCA_019776745.2. Classification (NCBI taxonomy): domain Eukaryota; kingdom Viridiplantae; phylum Streptophyta; class Pinopsida; order Cupressales; family Taxaceae; genus Taxus; species Taxus chinensis. The sequence goes on from CM034152.1 coordinate 645,006,147, forward strand.
TGAGCATCAACAGATTTCCAGAAGAAACCAGTTTTGTGTCATCTGTGGATAAGTACACCACGCTGTTTGATTACAGAATATTGTGGTTTTAATATCTGTGCAGAAAACCCTACATGCATATAATTGCATAACCGAATAATAATAATTTAACAATTTATAATAATTTATAAACAGATATTTGCCAACTTTCCAAAATTCAATTCCATTCAAAGCCTCCATGTTTTATTTATTTTTTTGCACTTAAAAAAAAAAAAAACTGTGTGGGTACTTTGTGGGTACGTACCCGGGACGTACCCGTACCCAGTACGTACCAGGCCTGGTATGAGGGGGTCTAGGGCGTTTCCGGGCAGTCCAGGCAATAATCATAAAATTATAAAAAATCCCCAAATTGCCGTACAAAAAGGTCGACCCCAAAATTGCCCAGGATCTTGCCAACATGGGTTCCCCTGGATGATTCATAGGGACACTTTTGAACAGCTGTTTAATCAAAAGACAATGCAATTTAAAAGATATCTTGTCAGTAAATGGCAGATTATGGGACGTCACTCCTCACACATCAGCCTGCACAGGTAAAAATTTGAATCTCTCTACATGGATTTTGTAAATCTACCTTTTAGGTATATCTCACCAAAAATCCGGCTTCATGCAACATTTCAGATTTCTGCTTTTTTGATGCACTTAATGATCTTTCAAAAAGACAAGCATGTAAAGTTTGAAATGCAACATGGCAAATGGACTAGGGTTCATCGTGATTCTAATGACAACTTCAAATTTCAAGCTCAGAAAGTTGAGAACACACCAAATTCTGGTGACTATATAATGCAGCTCCCATTAGGATGGCTGAGCCTTTTGTTCGTAGTCCCTCCTTTGAATTTATTTTTGAATGATTTCATGCTTGCTTTACTAGACATCAAGGCACAAATTTTATTTGCAAATTTTGCAATCATTTCAAAAGGTCTTTGCTTCCAAATCTTCTACCGCTAGGAACAACCATATTTATGGCAGAGTTGCACGGGTGCAGATATGGATACAGATATGGTATCAGATGCAGATATAACTGATTTTCAAGAGCTCCTAATTTGGATACAGCTAGATGCGACACACATATACATTTACGCATATATATCAAAAGACTGCATAAACTTTTACACAAATATAGGTTGTAATGAGGAGATTTTCATGTACTAGATTGCTACAATGCCTCAAAGTGTCGATAGATATATATTATAATATCATCATCAAAACAAATAAATAGATAGAATTATACGTTATCGAAAATGTCATCACTATTCTCCTGAAACTGGAGCTCCACATCACCAAGGTTCTTTGGAGAGCCATACTAGTTGGAATGGGTGCAACCAGCAGCCACATTCCCAAAGTCAGATGAAGATGCACCAGAGGAACCTCATGTTGTGTCAGAATTATCGACAATGCAATTGAGATGTATCAATGTCGTTATGGATATATCAATATTACTTATCTAAGTTTGCACATCCCAAAGTCTACTAGATCCGTTCTTGTAGTTTGGGAAGGAATGTGCCATGAAGCTAAGATTCCAATGGACATATACAAGTTCCTCAACCTTACTGACTGCCAATTATTATGCTTCACATAATGGACGACGCCATATGTGCTCCAATTCCTTTCAGCAGAGAAAGAACTAGGAGCATATTGATGTATCATAGTTACAAGTCGAGGCAAAAAATACATATACAAATAATACAAGAAACAGTTAAAATTAGAATATTAAGTGCAAACATGTGACAAAATTGCAGATGTTTAGTTGTAGCACCGTAGTAGTTCCACCACTTTAGTAGGTCCATTTCTTTCTTATCTATTATTATGTCAACATTTACGTAAGTTCCATCGGAAGGTGCAAAGGTCCCAAACTCATCTCAAATTTCTGCTGCAACTCTAGTATATCTATACATCTTGAAGGCTTTTATATATCCATCAACTACCTCTACATCCATATTTGGTGTTCTATTTGGCATTGCCAACATCTCAGCATGGTTGTATTTGGAATTCAAATCATACATTAAAAGCTGCAAAGGGATTGTCATTTTATCCATATCTTCGCTAATGATGTCATATATTTCTTTGTAAATGTTTCTCATCTGCCATTGTGTCAACATCTGCATAAGTCCCATCTGAGGATGCAAAGGCTTCAAACTCATCTCGAATCTTTGCTGCAACTCTAGGATTTGTATACATCTTCTTGAAGGCCTTTTTATATCCATCAACTAACCCTACATCTATATTTAGTGTTGTTCTGTTTGGCATTGACAACATCTCAGCATAGTTATATTTGAGATTCAAAGCATATGCTAAAACCTCAAAGGGGTTGTCATTTTATCCCACCTCTTTTCGACAATGTCATATATTTGTTTGCAAAAAGTTTCAAAAGAGTCTAGCTCTTTGGCTATTATGATGTCTCTGATTTGCTCCACCATCATATATAGCATACATGTTTTGACTTTTTAGTATTTACTAATAATATAATATATTATGTTAGTTGCAATCGATAAACAAATGATAAATCGTCGTGTCATTTAGACATTTGAATGTTTTTATAAAAGGCTTATTTGGGTAAGTCCTTTTATTGTAAGTCTAATAAAAAGTAAACATGGAACCAGTGTATTTTGATTCGTTAATTCCTATATGCTATATACGACACAGCCAACAAAACAATTCTGCAAATCTACAGCACAACAGACAAAAGAATTCTGCAAATCTATAACTCTATGTATGTTGTTGCTTGAATGTCTACAGTCTATGGTTCTGCAAATCTCTGTTTGAATGCCGCAACTGCTGCAAATCTCTGCTTAAATGCCTCAGCTCCTGCAAATCTCTGCTTGAACTGCTGCAAATATCTGCTTGAACGCATCAACTGCTGCTGCAAATCTTTGATTAAATGCCTCAGCTGCTGCAAATATCTGCTTAAATGCACCACCTTCTGCAAATTGCTTGCAGTTTTAGCAGTGCGTTGCTGCCAATTGATAAAGTTATTTTTTGAGTTTTTTATATTTATATTTTAATGTTTCGTCTTCTTTCTTTAAAAAAAGTTAAGGTATATCAACAAAATGAAATGTTACAATGAAAGGAGCGCCAAAGAGCGGTGTTCAAGTGCTAAAAGATTGGTTACAGAGGAACTGAACCAAGACAGACAAGGAGGACATGCATGGACAAAACACTTAGAACACTATGAACAACCAGAGCACTAATTAAAAATCCAAGCAAAATAATTTATCACGAGACATGGTTAAACTGTGGCTTTCCTCAGAAATAGGGCAAATGGCCCATGCTCGAATAGAAGCGGAGGCTTGAACAAAAAAATATGCAAAGGCATTGGTGACACTTTGTATCGAGTGTCATGCCTTTTCAGGGAAGGGTCAGAAAGAACGGAATCCTGCATTCTGGCCTCCAATCTTTTTGCAGTCTCGGACATCATGATGGCATTAACATCATCCAACATTTTATCTTGTTTTGTGAGTCGTGACCATGTTGGTGAGATTTTTGGCAGTCTTGAAAGGTTCCAATCTAGGCTTGTTGATGAAGCAGAAGTTATTGTAGAGAGAATGTCCTCCGGTCCTAGAAGATGTATTCTTTGTTTCTCCATGTTTTGACCAAGGTGTTGAATTTTGTCTGAAATTTTCGACAAGCGGAGGAGGTGAATTAGTGGGAGGAGGGGAGGGAACAAAGCAACTAGGGATTTTGTGGTGAGCAAGAACAGGCTTCAAAATAGAACCTCCATGAATGAGAAGGGAACGATCATTGTAAGGAATGGGATTAGTAGGAACCACAATGGGGGTCAGGTGAGTGGCAGCAAGATGAATTCCCGAGTTTCCTAAATGAGAGAAGAGAGGGTGAAATAAGACAAAATAGGAGCTAAATTCAAGCCTGAAGCTCCAACATAAGCATGGGAGATGCACATACCAGATTGATATTGGTGACATGGGAAAGTTGCAGTAGCAAACACTGATTCCATGACCTTAGTTAGGTCCTTTTCCATCATCCGACAGGTCGCTGACTGTTTTCGGCTCCCTTGCTGGTGAATTTCATACATGCTCATGGCATCATCATCATCAACCACGTGGATGGCGCATTGAGAATCATTTTTCATATTCGCAGGGTGGGTGTGAGAATGTTGTTCCTGAAAAGAAGTGGCATTTTTTTTCGGTCTGCAGCATTGAATGCAGTACACCCTGAGCATCATAGGGCTTGAATGCTGATGGGTGGGATCTCCTAAATTTCCTCCCCAATCTCTGAACAACAAATAAACTTATCATGGTTGGTGGTTACCTTGAACAAAGCAAATTGTACAGATTATGGCAGATTTTATACACACTTTGATTTGAATTTTGACCAGCTTACAAGACTGCTTTATGCAAAGGTTGATGAGCGATAGAGGGATGAATAATGGTTGGGGGATGAATCATGGTTGGGGGATGAATCAACATGGAGAAGATTGTCTTGGAGGATTTAGATTGTGTGCTGGGAGTGAATTTAATAAATATAACATCACTATCAGCCTCGTAGCGTATTCACTCTCCATGTGTTGTATCATAGATTTGATATGGTGAATTGTGGAGAGACAGGTTTTTTGGAAAATAAAATAATTTCTATAACAATTTTGAGACATTCTTGGTACCAGAGGAATGAAATTTAGTGTGAGTACAGGTCGGTTGATATAGTAAGAAAGGGAGGCATCCATGCAAAGAGGAGGTACAAATGACAGGTGGAAGTGTGCAGGAGAGCCCATGCAAGGCTCCAGCAGTGGTCAATTCAAATCATGGAAGGCAAAGAAGAGGGACAGATGCTGGGAGGTAGTTGATGGAGGTGAGAGTGTGAAATCCATGTTGGTAGGGAATGCCAAAACCAAAAGGCACCGAAACAAATACCACTAAAAGACAATAAAGTCCAAGTAGGAGGTTGATGGGGGTGACTGGTCCCTGACCAATCCACAGCAGCCTAGAAATGGAAAACACTTACAGGACCATAGAAAAGTGTAAAGGGAGCATCGTCAAAAAGGAAAAAAACCCTTTCTGAGATGTGATAGCAGTGTAATGCGGGAAATGACCAGCATGATTGGGTCTAAGTATGGCAGAATTGTGAATGGGAGCAGTCATGAAAAAAATCCCATTCACAATTCTGTCATACTTAGGCCCAATCATGCTGGTCATTTCCCACATTACACTGCTATCACACTAAGTTAGGAAAATAATGGATGTGGGGGGTAATGGTTTGGGGAAAGAATAGTCATGAGGAAGCAGGTTAACATCGAGCCTAAAAGGGAAGTTGGCAAGAGCATCCACAACAGTGTTAAACCTTCTCGGTTTATGCTAGAAGTGAGCTTGTTCAAATTGTTGTAAGTGTTCACCCAACTGGTGAAGGACATTTGTCATTTTCCAATTAGAATGGGTCAAGGGAAGAGAGTATTGCATATTGTGAAGTTGAAGAGCCCGATTGATCATGCCTATGATGAATTGGGAGTCTCCTTCCACAATCAGGTGGGTCATGAGGAGAGTTTGGACATGGGCTATGCCATACCATACTGGAAACGAATCAATTCAACAGTTGTTGATTTGGAAGCCAATGAAGTGAGCATGGGCACTACAGTACTGTCCTTGGGCATCTCGAATGAGTCGCAAGATCCTGTGCACGTCCTCAATGGTAAGTCTCATCTTCCCTATCAGAATCTGGAAGGTGCTAGTGTCGCAGTGCCATCTCTCAGACAAGGCAGTCAAAAACAGTCTATCCACTCGTAAAGTTGGCATCAGGGCTATGTAGTACAGGCCCAAATCATCCAATATGGACCAATCATGAGCGTGCAACATCTGAAGCCGCTCTAAGGCTCTAGATCGCCAATCTCAGAATTGGATCACCGTCAATCACACCTGCAATCATCAAAAACAGAAATTCAGATGTATCCACTTTTGCAAACTTTTGTGAAATTCATCATTTTAACTTAGTAACATTCACTTTCGGTAAAACCACTACTAGTTATGGCAAAACCGCTACAAAATGGTAAATCCGCTACCATGTGTAGCAAAACCGCCACTTTCAATAAAATCGCTACTATTGGCGAAACCGTCAAAAATAATAAAACCACTACTATTTATACCGAAATCGCCATTACAAGAGCAAAACCGCTACCTCCCTATATATAGCCCTCGTCACAGTGATTTCGACCATCGCAATAGCCTATCGGCCGCCACGAAGGCCTTTTCTTCTGTTGTGATCATTTTTCTCTTTTTTTCGGGCCTCAATCGCCCTATTCTATCACCCCATCAGCGCTCGAGGAGGCATCATCTGTCCTATTTTTTATTCCTCCTCTGCAAAGTAAAATTGTCTACTACCCTTGAAATGGCGTTGCTCGCACTACACCACATCAAAGAGGGGAAAATGTAGACACTTTCTTTCCACCATGCACTTTTAATACTGAAATTGCACTAATAGCTCTTCTTCCCATCATCACAACATAATTAGCGACCTTATGTTAATTAACTGATATTCCCCGTTCTCTCAATTAATTAACGACCTTCCATTAATTAATTGATGTATTTCCTCTTGGATGTCAATTAACGTTGCTTCATTATTTAAAATCCCCTTTCTAATTAATTAAGTACCCATTATTAGTTAATTACTCCAATTCCCGACCCTTATTTAATTAATAAACCCTTTTATTGATTAAATCCTACTCTCAAACCCCTCTAAATCTGTTAATCTTCCTCTACAATTCCTCTAAATAGCTTCTACAAGCTAATCTTGGCCTGTTAATTAATCCCAACTGATTAATTAAGCCTCCTCTAACTCCTATAGGTCATTAATCCTACTTAATTACCTCTAATCATGCTTATCCATTTCTAATTCTACATCTCTATTATCCCACATTCACTAGGAGTTGTATTTCTCCCAAAGAGGAAAGCTATAAAGACAACCTAGTACTCCCTTCCCAAAACATGTCTTTTTAAGACATACACATCCATTTTTCATAAGAGCATTTCTATTGTTAAAAAGCTTGCAAAAGTGAGAAACTCCCTACTTGTTGAAGTAGTAAGAGAGGAATCAAACATGGCTTTTGGGCCATTTTGAGTAGATCTCTTCCTTTACACCAAACTCCTTGATCTAAGACCGTTTGTGGCTTGCACTTGGGTCATAAGGATACTCACATCTCAAAGCAAATCCACACAACGAAGGGAGGTTTACATTAATGATGTTTATGTTTGTGCAAGATTAGTTTCGTTTTTTTAATTTGTTTTATCTTGATGTATTTGCTTGTTAAAATTCGTTAGGATTTACTTGGTGTTGAATTCTTAGTTTATTTTCATCTATTTCATTTTAGCATGCATACACCATGTGGTGGTCCCGTGGACGGGCAAACCATAACTTTCTATAGAACTACTGGAGCTAAGAAGTTGGAGGTTTTTTTTTGCAGGGAAGTGGTCCCAGAATTTTGTAAACTTATATCTGTTGCTTCTAAAGTTTAGAGATTGAAACATAATTACTACTAGATATTTAGAATAAAAATCAACAGGTAATGTAATATACAGCTGCCATTTGGGAAGACAAAACCCTATAATCTCTCTGCAGCTACTGCAAAATCTCAGCCCTCTACAACTACATGGAGCTGATACTACTCTTCATATGCTCCACAAATTTAGGGAAAAAACATTATTTACAATTTTACAATAAAAAAAGTTGCATACGATCACCTGCCACTAAATACTAGATGTAGTTGGGACCTCCGAAAATGGAACTGGAGCCCGTTAGTTTTCATGTATCCAGCGCGTTAGTATCCAAGTATCTTAAGATTTAAAAAAACTCTCAACGTCACAAAACGTTAGTCTCCAGGCATCTTCGCAAAAGAAAGTGATGGAAAAGAATTTTACAAACCTGTAAAGCGGGTTTAAATTTACCAAACTTGCGAAGCTTGCGAATAATGCGTAGCAATTGCGCTTTGTTGAGTTCTTTCCCCTCTTTCGCCCATGTCTGCAACGTCTCAATTGCCTCTCCTTTCTTGTACTTATGCTGCAAAACCTCCTCCTCAAGTTTCTTTTCCCATGTCGTTTCCGTCTCAACATTCTCCCCAACCAATGTTTCCGATGAAAATGCTCTGGAAAACAAGGGCAAAAATATCAATCTGCTCTCGTTGTAAAGACTCCTTTCTCTTTCCGCTGTAAATGACGCTGGCACGTCGCCGGTTCGAACCCTGCTAGCAAACCCTGCGCTAGGGTTTACTACTGCCTGTGTCCTGTGACTTGCAAGCCTACAAAGAGAAAAGTATTTGTTTTTGCAGTTAGAAGTGGAAAACAGTAGGCATTTTGAGGGATTCTGATAAATTTTGCTGGCAGTAATCTTACTTACCATTTCAAGCCATTTGAGAGGAGCCGCGACCTCATTTCAAACGCAGAGCTCAGCTGATTGTTTGGCTGTGAACGTCTATGCAAATGTGGAAAGTTTTCAGTGACAGGGTTTGGGGTTTAAGCTAAGTTTTGTTTTGCTCATTTTTTTGTTGTCATGCCGAATAGACGTATTATGCCTTCAACTCTCCCATATATTTGTGCAGTCACAGTGTCTCAAATGGAACATTTTATTTTATGGTGATCAATCTTATTTGGAAGACCATAGTATCCAACCATCAATGTAGAAGAAGAAGAATATTTCAAGCATCTTGTTGGTGAGTTTGATAATTAGCTCTCTTGTTTTTTCAAATTGTAAGATTTGAATAGACGATTTCACTACGTGAACCAACATAGAGATATGGAACATTTTATTATTAGATTATAATTTTAGTAAAAACTAACAACATCATTCATAGGTGCTTGTTGAAGGTTGATAAAGTCCAAACTAACAAAACACAAATTTCTTGTATCTCTAGGGTCTTAACTATTCTACAAAAACTTAAACAAAAGATGTTAAATCATAAATACGTTTTCAACTCCATAAATACAAATACTTCAAATTTAATACCATATAATTAATGTTTAAAACAAAAACTAAATATTTCAAATTTAATACTATATTATCACTCAAATTTCTTGTATCTCTAGGATCTTGAGTTATTCTACAAAACCTAAAACAAAACACGCTAAATTATAAATACATTTACAACTCGATAAATACAAATACTTTAAATTTAATACCATATTATCACTCAAATTTCTTGCATCTTTAGGGTCTTGAACTATTCTACAAATCTTAAAACAAAACACGTTAAATTATAAATACATTTACAACACCATAAATACATGCATAGCATTTTATAGTATTTTGTCATCTAACTCTTGAAAATATTTTGCATTAACTGCAATTGCATGTTCTTATAAAGAAATATTTTGGCTTTAATTCAAATGTCATAGCGAAACATATATAAAAAAATTGTAATAATAAAATCACAACATTGTTAAAACTAATTTATCTACTCCAAAGGATCCATATTGACAATTGAAATGTACATAGAAGATTTTAATATATTCAAATGTCAGTAAGATTACATTTATTGAAGCTTTTGCTTTGTATTGTAAATTAATGGATGTAAACCCTACAAAAACCTTTGAGAATATCCATTGATGATATGGGATAATAGATCATTGAACTAAGTGTGTGGATTTTAACAAACACCATGCGCTAACAATTAACAATAGTAAAGCCAAATTTACCATACAATTTTACTTATACTTCTAGATGTTATTTCGATTTGGACTAAAATTTTCATAAATTCATAGTTTTAATTTTTATGAATCAAATAATAAAAAGATGTGACGAAGGCCAATATTGGAGGGAAAGCATGAAAACATGGGAATGATTAATAGCATACTTCAATATAAGGATGAAAATTTCATGAATATTGTGATTGATCATCGTTATAAGCAAAGAGGGTTACTATATTTAGCTTATTTAAGATACAAAGCATTTAACACTCAAAATAACATTCAAACCCATCTAAACAATGTCCCTCTGAACCATGGCAGTGTTGATAGATATGTTGTTTTCCTGCTCCTAGTCGAAACATGTTTTTCTTCTCCACTCAAAAACAGGTACCTACATAAGAGTCTCTCGTTTGCTCATCAATGTGTGAACCCTTCAAATCAATTAATGTAATATATGCCCATTCCAATTCCATTGTCAATCTTTCAAAAGTTATTGTTAACACATGAAGCTTTAAACAAATGTGTTTATTAATGTAGGAAGTTGTGAAAGAATGTGTTTAAGGAACAACAATACGATAATAGTGGTAAAAGAGAGAATATAAAACGAAATATATATTTAGGATAGCTATGATGACCATGACCACCATTACCAAAAAAGTTAACTTCATAAGGCCTAATGACAAATAATAATCTATTTTGGGATTTTTTAAAATTCTTCTTATTTGTCACTTTATTAGGTTGTTGAATTTTCCTTTTATTCCTCGCAAAAAATAGAGACAATAATTTTTTACAAAATATCTCACACATTAAAGTCTTCATCTCTTGTTATTATCATTTTGTCATGACATGCATTTTTGGAGTCTTCCTCTTAAATCTCAACTCACAACCAAATTTAATCTTCATTTGAGTTTCACATCATATTAGTCCCTTACCCTTTAATCCCTAATAATGTTGATAATTTTTTGGCCTTTAATGAGTGTTTGGATCATAGGTTATTGATGAGAAAGACAATTATCAATTTGTAGAGGGGGAAATTGATTAGATCGATATCATGAAGGTTAAGGAAAGTAGGATTTCTAAAGGGATGGTTTCATTTGAGAGACTTTATTATTTGGATATGACACCTAATAAAATTGGACATTGATTTGATGCTACTAGGCATACTTTTATGAAAAATGTTATATGAGATCTTAAGTATGTGAACATTGGGGATGAATGCACATAAATAGAAATATTAAATCTTAAAATGTTCTCACTGGGTATGAAGATGTGGTTACATGGTCTTATGAAAACCTAAAGATATTCAATAGGAAGACATGTGGCGTGTGAGACTCAAACATTGGGAAAAATAAAAGAAGCACTAGAGACTTGATCGGTTAACATAGTCATATGTGAGACCTACAGATGGAGGAGATGCATTAGAACCGAATAAGGTTTGCACGAGTAGTGGGGCGTATGAGGAAGATAGCTAGATCATGTTAAGAAATGACAAACAAATACCCTAAGATGGAGAAGGGTTCTAGGATGGCCAGGGAGATATAGAGCAAGATGCACAAATGTAGGGAAATATAAGTGTGGATATGTGTGTGTGTGTGTGTGTGTGTGTGTGTGTGTGTGTGTGTGTGTGTGTGTGTGTGTGTGTGTGTGTGTGTGTGTGTGTGTGCATTGTATATAAAGTGGATAATTAATGTAATTAGTTATGTTGTGAAGTAGGTAGTTAGTGTTGCAAGTTGGGGAAGGGAAATACCCCAGTAGTATAAATACCCCCACTCTTCAGTGTATAAGGGTTGTCTTTGAGTTTTGGGTTGGTTGGTAGATGTGAGAGCTCAAAGTGATTCAATCATTTATGGGAAAATTCATTGTACTTACTTGTTTTATGAAGGAATTATGGTTATTCATGAGTTTGGGTTGGATATACTTGTAATTTAACTTTTGTAATAAATTTGAGTAATAAGATATGACCATTTTTGTTATCCTCACTCATGTTTACGTATTTATATGTTTTGAGTTAGTAATGTATGTGTTCATGGGAATTGATTATTTTACTGTAGACACAAAATCTATGAACGTGGGTACATTTATAGGTCTTAAAGCATACTAATGTATACATGATTCCTAAGCAAGAAAACTAGTGGTTGACAACTCCTTTTAGCCTTTTGATTGTTTTATCTCTTACACTTTTACTGGCTTTACACACCTTACAACTCTCCGAGCCCTTGACTGATGTATCTTTTGATGGCCTCGGACACTAGCGCCCAGTTAGGCGAGAAGTGCCCAGATGCTCATGTCCCTTCTAGGCACCCATGTCCCTCTTTTTATTCTTCTTACTCTTTTGGGCCCTTTTCGCTTATTGGTCACATTTTAACACTTTGGGTTAGCCTTTCAGTTGTCAATTATGAAATTCAAATAAGGGAATCATATGTATATACCTAGTTACTTCTTCTAAATCAAAGGGTCGAGCACTATAAGCATTAGTTATCGTCACCTAAGCTTGCAAAAAGGCGTAAGAGCACTTTAAAGTATACATTTAGCACATTCATACAAGGGACAAGAACTGCATTGATCTGTATACATAACACGGAAGGGGAGTTCATTATATTCCATCACACACATTCTGCATACTTGGAACAATCTAGATCTAACCTGCTATCATCGTGTTGTTTCAGGTAGATTTTAGGTATATGTTATTAAGTGCGAGAAAGTACCTAAACCTCAATACATGGCAGGTTTTAGCAATACCTGTGCGAATAATTGCAATGTCGAGAAGAAGTGAAGTGAACAACCAAAAAACACTCCTCCTCTTGTCCAGTGAAGAGACTTGCAATCAGAGACAACTAAACAAAATATATTAGATAAATGGGGTAACGAGCTGCTCAACAAAGGTTAATTCTAGGAATCCAAAGGGACTTCCTCAGAGGATGTTAGCTTGTTTTGATATAATTAAGTAGGTTGACGATAATGATAATGATAGATAAATGACAATGATAATAGACTAGAATTCAAGACAAAAGGGAAGATCTTGTTCCACTTCGTAGCTGGATCAGATTAGAACTACCTCGAAGTAATCTTACCAATATTTCACAGTATCTTCATGGATTTCGACGAGGAACTCAAGTTAGTTCTCAATGTCCTCAATATTAAGTGCAAATCTGGTAGCACATAGGGAGAGCTCGTGAAGGATGTCAAACTACTCCCACACGAAGGGTTGTTGGACAATCAAGAGATCATAAATTCTTGTGATAGGATGTGATTGGCCTAGAACAGTCATCTATTGACCAAGTATGAAGGTGCGTAGGTGCGCAAGTCCCAGTTATGGAATGGTGCAAGGAAAAAGCACGCAAGAGAAGGGTTTAAGGAAGCCCATGGCACGCGATGCGCGAAGACAGAACCGAGGGTTTGGGACTTAGTCAATTTGGACGTCTGGAGTAGAACACGTGAAAAGCATGACCCGATTGCGCATGGATAAGATGCCAGCCTGGTGACAGGTTGGCCCAGGAAGGAGCATGCCTGCGATAGAATCTTCTAGAAGAACATCATGGGATAAAGTGGAAAGCTCAGGCCTAGAGAAGCATGCTCGCATGGAGGACCACATTCAGACACTTGGCACCAGATCTGAGGGCACTGGAGGGTGAGTTGGCAGTCCAGGAAAGCTATAAATACAAGTGCCTACAGAGACAAAAAGATATACATAGAGAGTGGGTGGAGCTCTGCAGAAATGCTGCGAGGACTCTGTCAAGTGGATAGTTGTATTTGGGAGAGGATGCATTAGGCTTGGGGGTTGTAAATTTTCTTTTTGGTAGCTTAGTTACATAAGTCCAGTGCAATGCATGACTGTGGTCTGCTTCTCTGTGACCCTCTGTAATGGTTCCATGGATGTAATAAGGTTTCCTGTTATAATATATACATGAATATCAATGATTCTGATGCATACTTCTCTCTTATGAGTTCTCTTTCCTTTCATGCTAAGTATGGATGCTTGTATGTTTCTTTCTGTCATAATACATGTTATGGATTCTGTTAAGTACTCGGTCTGAAATGACTGCAAGGATCTAGAGGCCGTTCTGAGCCCTATGGTTCTTGTATGTCCTAACTTCCCTTCTGAAATCTCTTACACAAATCATAGATGATGTTTCCCACTAAACTCACATAAAAGAGAGACTCGGTACCCGCGCGTGCCTCGGGTGAGTGCCAGCTTTCGCTGGGTGATAGCCAGTGCGCATGGGGTTCCTTTCTTTTGTGATAGGAGTAAAAATGACTACATCTTGGTTCCATTGCTGGGACCTCTTTTCGAAGTTGTAGTGGGATTTAGCATACATCATGATCTGTGTAATGAGTAATGATAGAGTGGTTAACGTTGGAAAGTGTTGAATCATGGTTCAAGAGCACGGAGGATGAATTTTCTCAGAGATTCAGCACTGGACCTGAGTTTGATGCACGTAGATGGGTAGAAGAGAATCTCTACCATGATCTGTATGAGACCTTTTTCTGTTGCTTCCCTGTGGAATGTATGAATGGCTCTCAGCCTATGCATCTAGATCAAGTTGGCGTTATGGATCACATGTGTGGACCCAAGAAGAATACCAAAGGCTACAGGATGTAGATCTGATGTGGACCCGTGCTGTGGATCATTGGTGGAAAGGAGTATTGGCTAGCTACACTCTGGAGTATGCCATTTCCACATATTCCTGTCTGGAGGTTGCTGAGTTTGAGTTTCTGAGGGAGCCCAGAGGATCATTTCTATGTGTTGTCCCTCTGGCTTTGAAGATCTTGATGATTACCATGAGTTTAGAGGCTTTCCCAATGGCTGGCTAAACCATTCTGAGTGCTGGGTGAGGAAGCTAGGGTGGAGGAAGATGGCAGATGTTGCGGTGGAGAAAGAAAGGGAGGAGAGACGACTCAAGTATGGTGAAGCACGTGAAAGGGAGATTGCTAGAAAATGAGGTTGCAGGTGTGATGGATGTATGGCGGTAGATGTTGCGGGAAGGATTTGAGGTTCACGCTGAGGATGTGGAACCTGAGCAGTCTGTGTGACCCCATCTTGGCAAGCGCGTGAGAGAAACCCCTTCAGCTTCTGATGAGAGTTTCGTCACGTGGAGAAAGAAGAACCGTTGGCACGCATCTGAGCCCACCTAGTGACCGGACCCTGGCGCTTGGTTTTCCAGATCAGGGGGATAATATTGCTAATCCAGTTGGTTACATTGGAGGTGATCGTTCTATGCCCAGGAGGTATAATTTCTCGTTTGGGACTTCTATGGCTGCAAACACCAGCCCAGTGTTAGGACTTTTCAGGCAAGGTATAGGCACACAAGCATTTGGTCTCACATCTGGGAGTGGCACGGGGTATACTATTGGTAGTGGGGCATTGTCGTAGACCATAGGTGTGCAGCTCAGTGGAACTGTGGGGACCCTTGGCACGACCACTTCAGGACCTGGTGGGCCTGGTGGATCTGGTGGTTCAGGAGGAGTAGGAGCTGGTGGGTCTGGTGGATCTGGTGGTTCAGGACCTGGTGGGCCTGGTGGATCTAGTGGTTCAGGACCTGGTGGACCTGGTGGATCAGGTGGTGGAGGAAACACAGGTGGAAACCAAGGATCTGGCTGGAGGAGGATTTGGGCCCCAACCACCCCCACAAGTTTTCTTTGAAATGTCTCTACATTTTCCTGATTATAGAGGTATTGAGGATGTTGCGGAACATGTTCACAAATGTGAACTGCTATGGCACGTGAAGGGTGTCACAACCCCAGAATGGAAGGCTAGTCAGTTTACAACCACGTTGCAAGGGCACGTGCATAGCTGGTATAGGAAGTATGACCCTCATCAAACAGTGGTGGACTATACTACTTTAAAGAATGCATTCTTGGTAGAATTCCACATTCCTGAGTTTGAGCAGAAGAGCATCAGTGCTTTGAAGGAGATTCAACAAGGAATGGCAGAGAGTGTGTGGGAGTATGATGCGCACTTTAAAACTCTCTTGTCTAAATTATCATATGATATTCACCCTTCACAACATGCTCAGTGGTTTGTTGGAGGGTTGATCACCCCTTTTAGAAGGGCCTTATCTCATAAAACTTTTACAGACCCGCGCGAGGCATTGGAAGCTGCCCTACATGCCGAAGCTGTTGGTAGTGTTGATACTGGCGTTAGCCCATTCTTGGAGGCTCAGATTGCTGCTATGGCCAAGCAGTTGGAAAAATTGTCTGCGAACTCAGCCCATGAGACTCACAGTGGTTTGTGGTGCACAGATTGTGAGATAGAGGGGCACGTTAAGGATAATTTCCCCCAGAGGATAGTACACTGTGGTGGTAGATTGTGAAATTTGTCATGGGGACCATGATGCGAGTAGGTGCCCCTTGCTGCAGCACGTGCAATCAGGAAGAATGTATCTTGTTACTACAAGATTTGCACTTCTACAACCCATGATACTAAGGACTGTAGGCTCATTGATCAGATCCATGAGGCCATTGATCATGGGGTGCGCCAAACCAGCGTTGCTAGTAGTTCCAAGGGTGATGATCACCGTTATGAGGAGCGCGCAGATGGAGGCACACGGGAAGAGGTTTTGAGGAGGATTCCATGTGGTCGTGGTAACCGCGGGGGAGGAAGGAGTGAGTTCCCACGTGGAACCTGTTTCAATTGTGGATCTACAGAGCATTACAAATGTGAATGCCTAGACCTGTTGTAGTGCTCATGGTGTGGAAAGAAGCATAAGTATGAGGAGTGCCTGGAATTGTTTGAGCATATGAATCAGCAGCACCGGAAGGACAAGGGCACTGCAATGGTCAGTATTAAGAAGGAAGACATACAGTGGATGCCTTGGGTAACACGGGATGTAGGTTTGGAGCCTGTCTTGGTAACAACAAGGGTAGAAGCCACGTGTGCAAGAGAGATACCAAGACAGAAGAACCTGGTTTCAAGGGAGGAGGTCATTCATGGAAAGTATCCAGACCCCGCGCATCAAAAGGAGATATATCAGGACACCATGGATGTCATTCAGAGCTTACAAGGGGAAATCCAGTGTCTAAAGGAGAAATCCAGGAGGGAGGAACAAGGAAGGAGAGTCGAGGTGCCAAAGGATGACCTGGATGAGGTCAAGGAGGTGTGTAAAATGCTAAGGCAGGAGAATATCATTCCCTTGCTAGGATCATGGTTGAGAGAGAAGGTACCACGCGTCGGAGGAGAGCATGAGAGGTAGGTCTTGCACGTGAACCTTCCCCCTCATAGCCTTGACTATGACAAGGAGATCATGTTGAATGCAGTTGTAGATGGATGGCTCCTCAGTAATATCCTCATTGACACAGGTGCGGAGGTTAATGTTCTAACTTTGGATGCATGGCATCAGATGGGAAGACCTGCATTACAGCCATCTTGAATGTGTTGTATATGGAAAACAAGACTAAGGCAATGCCCATCGGTGTCTTAAAGGATGCAGCTATCACTATCTAGGGAGCTAAGTTTACTGGGGACTTCGAAGTCTTGGCGCTCGCGAGGTGGACAATTTCCCAGCACTACTTGGGTGCCCTTGGTGTTACAAGAACAATGCGGACCTTCGGTTCAACAAAGGGTACATCAGCTTCGAGAACAAGGAGGAATGGGTCATTATACCCCTGGCTGATGGGAAGTCGACACCCTATATTGAACCATTGGGGGAAGAAGTTCTGGACAGGATATATGTGTGCTCAATCAGAGACCCAGAGATGATACACCCTACTAACGGGGTTATCCAGTTTGAAGATGCTCAGTCAGTGAGTGATACCACCAGTCTGGCATGTGACAATTGGGTGCATGGGACTTATGAATTGATGGGATGACAGTTGAGAGGGTCGGTGACCAAGGTAACAAAGGTGTGCATGGTTCGGTGCCTTGGAGGAAAAGAACTGCCCAAGTATTCAGGAGGAGCCTTCCCTGAGATCTTTCTGCAGGAGGTGGAAGCTCAGTGGAAGGATGAGAAGGAAAAGAGGGATGTTAAGTTATGTCCTGCTCGGCACAGTGGCTCAGTGGTGGGCTACACATCAGGAGAGCCTTTTAGAGTGGTGCGAGGTAAGAATTGCTCTCTCTGTCAGATTTTCTAGGAGCAATGTGCCCACCATCATCAAGGACTACCATGGGAAGGAGCCCACCTCTTTCCATATCCAGGAGTGTGAATGGGTCTAGAGAGAAGGTGTGGAAGCTTTTCCACCATCCCTCTGGGTGCACAAGTTGTATTCTACACTGCAGGGTTGCGCGTGTGCATGGTATATTCATTCAGAGACACGCCGCCAGACAAGGAATTGGCAAGAGCTCGCGGCTGACCTTATTCAAACCTTTGAGTATCGGAGTACCAAACCATCAGTTGATAAGGCCTTGTAGGGTATCAAGCACCTTACCATGGGGGATAGTGCCAGGATGGAAGATAGGCTGTTGGAATTACTAGGTGAACCTAGGATTGGAGGTGCGCTTTGAAGAAGAAGTAGAGGAAACAGAAGAGTTACAGCTTGAGCGCGCGTGTTTGGAAAAAGAAAAAGGAAAGTTGGTGTATGTGATTGATGGAGAGGAATCAGAAAGCTTGGATGTTAACCATTCTGTAGGGATGTGTGAGGTAGTGGACAGTGCTGATACTCGCGTGCGTGCCTACCATGAGCCCTTAAAGACAAAGAAGGTTAACATCGGTTCAGGAGAAGAACCTAAGGAAGCTATTATTGGAGATTACTGGTCAGAGAAGGAAGTTTCTAAGATCATTGATCTGTTGTGTGAATTTGAGGATTTATTCCCACGTGGGTACCATGAGCTCAAAGGTGTTCACCATTCCTTGGGGGAGATGAAGATAAAACTGAAGGAAGGTGCGTGCCCGGTTAGGAAAAGGCCCTACCAGATGAATCCCAATTTGTGCGTGAAGGTTAAGGAGGAGATAGACAAAATGATAGCTTCTGGGATCATTGAGGCAGTGGAAGAATCGGAAGTGGATAAGTCTGATGGTAATCAACATCAAGAAGGATGGGCGGATTAGGATCTATGTGGATTATAGGGAATTGAATGCAGTTTGTGTCATTGATCCCTTTCCGACCCCCTTCACTGAAGAAATTTTGGAAGGAGTCGCTGGGCGTGAAATCTATTCCTTTACGGATGGATTTTCAGGGTACCACCAAGTCTGGATTGCAAAGGAGGACCAGGAGAAGATGACTTTCACCACTGAGTGGGGAAGTTTTGCATACACGGTCATGCCCTTTGGGTTGAAGAATGTGCCTGTTATTTTCTCATGCATAGTGGTGCAAGCATTCCAGGACTTCATCCATAAGTTTCTTCAGGTCTATTTGGATGATTGGACAGTGTATGGTCTGGTTAAAGACCATTGTGACAATTTAAGGTTAATGTTTGAGAGGTGTAGGCAGTTGAGGATATCCCTCAACATTAAGAAGTGTGTGTTTGCTACACCCTTTGGGACTTTATTGGGGCATATCATATGTAAGGAGGGCTTGCTGGTAGATCCCGCTAAAGTTGCAGTTATTGTGGGGTTAGGGGAGCCTACTAGCCAGAGTGTAGTGCACAGATTCCTTGGGCATACGGGCTATTACAGGAAATTCATCAAAGGGTATGCCAAGATCACCGTGCCTTTAGAGGAGCTACTTAGACATAAAAGTGCCTTCCATTGGGGAGAGGCGCAACAGAGGGCATTTGATACATTAAAAGATAGGCTTGTCACCGCACCTATATTACGTTTTCCCTCTTGGGACAAGCCCTTTCATGTCCATGTAGATGCCTCAGGGACCGCCATTGGAGCAGTGCTTGCACAGCCAGGTGAAGGGATTGTTGATCATCCTCTGTGTTTTGCAAGTAGGAAGCTGACACCAGCAGAGTAGAATTATACCACAACTGAGTGTGAGGCATTGTCGATGATCTACGCATGCTTTTCAAGTTTAGGCAGTATCTGCTGGCAACACCCTTTGTGTTTTACACCGACCACATGGCATTAAAATATTTGGTGAACAAGCCTGTTCTACAAGGGCGCATATGTCGGTGGGTGTTGTTGTTTCAAGAGTTTGAGTTCACCATTGTAGTGAAGCCTGGGAAAAGCAATTGTGGGCCTGATCATCTGTCAAGAATTGATTCAGGGGAGGATGTGCAGAGTATTGAGGAAACAATGCCAGACGTGCAACTGTTTAGGTTGTGGCACGTGCCCTCAGATTTGGAAGAGATTGCAGTATTTTTAAAGGAAGGTGTGGCACCGGAAGGAATGAAGACATTGGAGAAAAAGTAGTTGGCCATACGTGTTGCGCCCTACATGTTAATCAGTGGAGACTTATACAAGTTGGGATGTGATGAAGTTTTTACAGGTGTGTATTAGAGCATGAGCACCTGGCCATCATGGAGGAAGCACACGGAGGAAGTGCGGGTGGGCATTATGCAGGTGATGCCACCACACGTAAGATATTAATGGCAGGTTTGTGGTGGGAAACCCTGTACAAGGATTGTAAAGACTATTGTAAAGTGTGTGACCATTGTCAGTGCATTGGAAAACCAGGAAGGAGAGATGAAATGCCTTTGCACCCTATCCCTAGCGCGGAGCCTTTTGAAAAGTGGGCAATAGACTTTGTAGGACCTATTGCACCAGCGGCGCATAGGACTGGGTCACGTTATGTCATCACTTGCATGGATTATCTGACAAGGTGGGCAGAGGCAGCCCTCTGACTAAAGATTGCACAGCAGCCACAGTGGCAAGGTTCTTGTGGGAGAACATTATCACAAGGTATGGATGCCATTGAGTTTGACCAGTGATAGGGGTACGCATTTCTTGAATGAGACCGTGAGGATCCTGTTATCAGAGTTCATGGTGGCTCATCACAAGACTATGCCCTATCACCCACAAGCAAATGGAACCGTGGAAGCATTCAACAAAATACTGAGTCATACCCTGACCAAAATTTGTGATGTCGGAAGACAAGATTGGGATGAAAAAGTATCGGCAGTATTGTGGGCTTACAGGACAACGTATAAAAGGCTGAACAAAGCCACACCATTTCAGTTGGTGTTTGGCATGGAAGCTATGTTTTCTCCAGTTGAATTTATGTTGCCTTCTCTATGAATAGTGTGCAGGAGGGTTAGCCAATGAACAAGCACTGGAAGAAAGGATTGATGAGTTAATGAAGCTGGATGAGAGATGATCACTCGCCAGGTGGAGCCAAACAACAGAAAAAGCAAAGCAGAAGGCTTGGCATGATCGCCACATTAGAAACAAGAAGTTTGAGGTTGGGCAGATGGTTTTACTATATGATTCTAAGTTTTTGCGCCATCCTGGGAAGTTAAAAGTCCATTGGTTGGGTCCTTACACAATCTCGTACATCCTTGATTCAGGTGCATGCCAGTTACAAGTGCTGGATGGGACGAAGTTTCCTGGACACTTCAATGGGAGTAGGCTGAAGCCCTACTATAAATAAGTCTTCTTGGTGTTTGTAAATAAGGTAGTTTTTCCAGTTAGTTTAGAAATTTCCTTTATGCATTTCCCTTTCTTGTGTTTCCCTTTCGCGTTGTTGTTTTGTTTTGTGCCTTGGGCACCGGTAACCTTATTGCTACTTTGGAGAATTTGTGAGTGCGCAGAGGACTGTGCATCATTTTAAGTGTGGGGTGGAGTAATGTGAAGGAGCACATGGTTAGAGTGCCAAGGAAGTGTATGTTAAAAATCCCTGTTGAATGGCCCGGTTGAAAGAGGTGTATGGAGAGAAAAGATGGAAGAAGGATGGTTGGTGCCAGGATAAAGCTACTTTTAGATCCCACGTACTAAGGAGGAGAAAGTGCATTAAGCAAACATGAGGTAGGTGAGAGCAAAAATCAGGACAGAAGAAGTGCCTTCGGCGCTGGTTTTGCACGCATAAGAGTCTCCTGTCGGGTTGGATTGGTTGTGCGCCAGAAGGTTGGAGGAGTTTTCACACAGGTTGGGTGCGTGAGTGAAAGCGCTGAAGATGGGATTTGTTTGAAAAAGCCTGCATTAAATGAAAAAAGTATGGTGGTAGGTGAAGTAGCATTTAATGCTCAAAAAGAGAAAAGCTATAAGTAAAGGGTCGAGGCACTTTCATTTTCACTTTGCGAATAGAGAGAGAAGTGATTTTTACGTCTATTACAAACTAGGGTTTCCAGATTTGATCGTGTGAAGAAAGATCTGTGAGATTGAA
This sequence comes from Taxus chinensis, assembly GCA_019776745.2. Taxonomy (NCBI): domain Eukaryota; kingdom Viridiplantae; phylum Streptophyta; class Pinopsida; order Cupressales; family Taxaceae; genus Taxus; species Taxus chinensis. The sequence continues at coordinate 645,027,938 of CM034152.1, forward strand.
GCGTGAGCAGCCAGTTTGGATTTGCAAACCAGAAGGAAGGGGTTACACGGGCGTGAGAAAAGTTGTGAGGAGGCACCGTCTTGTGGAAGTTTTATCCCAGTTAGGGTTTGACAAACTAGGGCATGGGTTCGAGAGGTTTTTCATCACAGATTTGAGATCTGAGGCTGGAAGAAGTGGAAGAATAGAGTAACAAGGAGGGAGTGAAGTGATAGGAGGACCTCGACAATGGCACCCAAGAAAGGAAAGGGCAAGGGCAAGGCCAAGCAACAAGAACCTGACGTGAGTAATACGAATGAAGAGTGGTATGCGGAGATGCAATACCCAGATGGGGTAATGATGGGTAAGGAGTGGGAGTCCCACCTGAGGAACGTGCCTGTAAGTGACTATAACCATCGAATGAACATGATCGAGAAGGAAATGGCACTGGAGTTAGTGTGCCCCATGAGTAAATGGACACCAGAGGGCTTGCCCATCTACAATGATGATGTTAAGGTCAAATTGGAGAAGGCAGGGTTGTTGCAACTCTATGAGTTGCCCTATTTTGGAAAACCAGAATGCCTATACCAATGGCTAATGTCACGAGTACATGAAGATTACTTCCATTTTGCAGGCGCAAGATGCGCATTACTCCTCAACTCATCTCTCAGTTCACAGGCCTCATATGTGAAGGAGACAACTTGGAAGATGACCTAAGTGACAAGGAGGAAATTCAGGAAACCATCACTGAATATGCCTGCAAGAAGGGGTCGAGGTACTATGACATCTCAGACATCAAGGACCCAGTGATGAAGATGGCTGCACATCTGGTAACAAAGTTGAATGGCCAGGAGAGATGGACCCAGGTCAATAAACCCTGGTTACATGTCTGCAGGAAATTACAGAGGGCACCATATATAACTTGTCTGCATACATCGCGGAGGAGATTGTTAGTTGCGCGAAGGAGGGGGACAAAATCCTCTTCGGAAATGTCTTACTAACCATCATGTTTTCAGAGATTGGAGTGCCTGACGCACCAGACAAATTTGTATGGGAGTACCCTACCGAGGATCCTTCACCCGCGAAGAGATTTGAGAAGTATGCATGTGACACAATGACAACACCCCACAAGGTGTGACTGGAGAAGTGGTATATGTGCCTGAGGAACATGTTCGGGGTAGAGTGGAGGATTCCCTAAACAATTCCAGCAGTCACTGAAGGAGAAGTTGAGTTTGCAGTATACCAACATTTCTGCCTGGGTAGGTTCAGGCTAGTAGATGAATCATGGAGCCCATGGTGCAAGCTTCCCTTCACTTTCATAGCTCAATACTTCCAAGCGGGAGTAAACAGATTCAAGGAATCCAAGAAGCTGAAGCTGGAACTAGGTAGTCTGGACCGGGAGCACAGAGAGATGTGAAAAAGGTTGAACTACCCCAGTGGCAAGCACGCACGTACGTGGAAAGGTACGTGTCGCATGAGGTCCAGATGACAAGGCCAATGATGCTACCCATTGCAGGAGGATCCGTGATGCGCGTATACCTCTGTATAAGGCCCAAGTTTGAGAAGGGCACGTACCTGGAGAATGATGTCTCCATACCTGAAGATCCCATGGGTAGGAAGAGGCCCGCACCCAAGAAGAGGGGAAGAGGAAGAAGAAGCACCAAGTGTGCAGACTGCTCAGACAGTGAGCATGCCGACAATGAGTGCCAAGCCCAGTACTTACACGCGGAGAAAGAAGTCCCCGTGAAGGAGAAGACACCAGAAGTGGAGGCACCTAGGAAACCCCTCACCAAGGAAAAGTCACCAGAGGAAGAGGAAGAGGCCGAATCCCCTGTCAAGGAGCCACCTCTCAGGAAAAAGTAGAGGATGGAAGAGGAAGCTGACTCGGAGGAGACCGATAGCTTGGAGAAGTACATGGGTGGAAGAGAGGATGAGAGTGAAGAAGATGACAGCAAGGAGGATGAGCCTGAGAGGGATCAGGAGCCACATGTTTTCAGCGTGTATGACTCAGGAGAAGAGAGTGAAGAAGAGAAACAGGAGTTCGTATTCATGCGGTGCAAGAGTACCCAGGATGAGGAAGGCACCCAAGACATGGGAAAGAGTGAGGAGGTTGGCATGGAAAAGTGGGAAGCCATAAGCTTCACAAAGGAGCAGATCACCGAGGTAGCAGAGAGAGAGGCAAAGAAAATGCTTGAGGCCTTAGTAGACCAAGAGTTGGAGCGCAGCGCTGACATAGTGCTGGAGGAAGGAAAAGAGGAAAACATTGAAAAGGAGCATGACAGCATGGGAGGAGGTCCCGCTCTAATGGTAAGTTTTCCCAAAGGTGCGCGCTCGGGTAGGAGGACCCTTGTATAGAGCAAAGACAAGTGATGGGCTATGTTGATGACTCAAAGAAGGTGCTATGTGCACGGTTCCAGAGCACTGTACCCACAGAAAGGATTTTAGCCATGGGGTCATTTGAAAAGGAGGGCACGTACCCCAGAATGAAGAAGATGCTCTCTTGGGTGTTTGAATCCCACATTGATGAGCCAGACTTTGAAGTCTGCCAAGGAGCAATCATAACAGTACCAGAGTCTAAGGGAGCCAATCCCTTGGTAAATGCCCAGGAACTCTCGGATGAGTAGGTCTGTAATGTGCTCAACAAGGTCACGGTCGAGACAGAGGCTAGGCTCTTTGCGCGCAATGACAGTATAAGAGTGCTAGAGGGAAAGCTAGGGAAGAAAGAAGAGGAGCTGGTGAGAAGGCCAAGAGATTGAAGCAAGAAGAACTGATCAGTGCGCAGCTGAGGCGTGAGCTAAAGGATGAGAAGACAAAGGTGCAGGAAGTATACAAGAAGGTGGAGTCTATCAAGAGTGCCATCATTTTAAAGCACCCAGACCTAGCGCCACCCACACAGAAGTACGCATCCATTCTGGAATGCTTAGAAGATCTAACATGCGTCCTCACCATGGAGAGATGACCTTTGGCCCTGGAGTCTGCAGAGGAAGTGGCCATGTGCTTAAAGGAAGAGGACAGGTTGAGGGTGGTAGCGCTCATTGCTGAGTATAGCAAGGTGCTCACAGAGGTTAAAATCACTGCCCAATCTGCTGAGGCCGCATATGATACTTGTGCAGACAGGGATAAGGTAGCAAGCACCTTGGTCACCACACTCGAAGTGGAGCTAAAGGAGTTCCAAGAGAAGAATAAAGGAAACAGGGCAGAGAGAGACAAGGTCCTTGCCGAAGTAGAAAGAAAATCTGAGGTGATTGAAACATTAAGGGGTTCAATCAAGGCCCGGCTGAAAGAACTATACCCTCAGATTACCAGGAGGATGGACACACTCGAAGACCTGGGCAAGGAGATGGAGAAGATCATTGACACTTTGGGCACCCAGGGAATTGGCCTAAGTTTTGACGAGGTGAGCATCCTGATCGGTGACCTCTGTCAGAAGGCACAGAGCGAGGTCGACATATGGAACAAGCTGGAGGTAGACTTGTGGAAGGATTTTCCTAGCTTGCTGAGTTGATGCCCCCCCCATTCTTCCTTCTTCCCCAATTCTTTCATTCCTTTATTCTTTTACAAAATGTAAGACTACACCTTGGTTCCTTAAGGCAACATACATCTTGGTTAAGTGGAGTGTTTCCGTGGATGGAGAACAGGTGTAGTGTGGGGTGATGTTGGACCCCTAGAATATTGACCAAGTATGAAGGCGCGTAGGCGCACAAGGATCCCAGTTATGGAATGGCACGCAAGGAAAAAGCGTGCAAGAGAAGGGTTTAAGGAAGCCCGTAGCACACGCGAAGACAGTGAAGGGTTCGGGACTTAGTCAATTTGGATGTTTGGAGTAGAACACGTGAAAAGCATGACCCGATTGCACGTGGATAAGATGCCAGCCTGGCGACAGGTTGGCCCAGGAAGGAGCATGCCTGCGATAGAATCTTCTAGAAGAACATCATGGGATAAAGTGGAAAGCTCAGGCCTGGAGAAGCATGCTCGCATGGAGGACCACATTCAGACACTTGGCACCAGATCTGAGGGCGCTGGAGGGTGAGTTGGCAGTCCAGGAAAGCTATAAATACAAGCACCTGTAGAGACAGAAAGATATACATAGAGAGTGGGCGGAGCTCTACATAGAAATGCTGCGAGGACTCTGTCAAGTGGATAGTTGTATTCGGGAGAGGATGCATTAGGCTTGGGGGTTGTAAATTTTCTTTTTGGTAGCTTAGTTACATAAGTCCAGTGCAATGCATGACTGCGGTCTGCTTCTCTGTGACCCTCTGTAATGGTTCCATGGATGTAATAAGGTTTCCTGTTATAATATATACATGAATATCAATGATTCTGATGCATACTTCTCTCTTATGAGTTCTCTTTCCTTTCATGCTAAGTATGGATGCTTGTATGTTTCTTTCTGTCATAATACATGTTATGGATTCTGTTAAGTACTCAGTCTGAAATGACTGCAAGGATCTAGAGGCCGTTCTGAGCCCTATGGTTCTTGTATGTCCTAACTTCCCTTCTGGAATCTCTTACACAAATCATAGATGATGTTTCCCACTAAACTCACATAAAAGAGAGACTCGGTACCCACGCGTGCCTCGGGTGAGCGCCCAACTTTCACTGGGTGATAGGCCGACGCGCATGGGGTTCCTTTCTTTTGTGATAGGAGTAAAAATGACTAAGATGCAAGGACATACAAAAGTTTTTTGGAGATCCTGATAAAGGATCTTGAACTAGCTTTTATAATTGTTGATGATTTGTTAGAATCATCGGTGATCCGAGAAATTTAGGGAAAAGGTTGAGAAGTAATTTCAACCACTTGCCAAATGGGATTATTGGGTATGGGGATGAGGTAAGATGGTTAGGAGGATATTAGGTTGAGTTTGGGAGGTTATGGTGTTAGGATAAAATAGGTTTGGGATGGTTTAGTAAATGGTTGGGTGGTTTAGGGAGGTAAATGTAATTGAGGAGTGGATAAAAATTGGTTTTAAGGGTGATGGGGATGGCTTTAGACAATATTATAGTGATAGGTTTAATGCTTTAATGTGTGTATGTGAGGGGTAATCAGAGAAGTAGGCATGCGACGAAAAATTTGTGTTTACATTTTCCCCTTTTTTTCGAGTGGTTGGGGATAGACAAAGTGATACACAAAAATGTTTTGAGATAGATTTGAAATACTTGGATGGGTAATTTCCCCCTCAAATTGGGGGTTATTGTAATGAAGTGAAAATAATCACCAAATTGATAGAGTTGATTGGATAGGCTAACATGCATTCCTTTTTAAGTTACCCCATACACGAGGCTATAGAAACAAGACAATTTTAAAATATGGGTTTGACGTGCTCGGAGAGACAAATGATAGGGGAGCTAAAGGGTTCGCAACCTGATATACATATGACTCGCACAGTGATCAGAAGGCGATGAAGGTAATAGCGATTGGGCATGTTGTTATGAGGCCATAAAGGTGAGATTTTGGGACTAAGAAGCCAAGTGATTGGGGAAGCCAAGGGGTTTTTATCCTATAGACATATGGATTTTTTGATGTTTGTCAAAGAGTTTGGGGCCTTCGAAATAAAGAAAATGTTTGAAAAAGTGCTTGTTGCATATGTTGGATAGTTTTTTAAATGTCTTAGATATTTGAAAATAGGTAGCTTGATAGTTATGGGATGAATCACAAGCGATTTAAGGTAGTTGTTGACGATTGTTGATAGTCACTCGGGGGTTTAAGGTGAATCGTCGGCGATTCAAGGGTGGGAAAAATAGATGCCCTATATATATGTGTCAATTTTGAAAATGGTACATTTCATTCTTACCTATGCGACAATAGAATTTTTTTGGAGCTCTAATTTAGTGTTATCTCGAGTGATAAGTGTGAAATGGTTACTGTTATGAGGATCAAGGAGACAGAAGGAGGCCCACCTTGGGAGAGGTAAGTACCTCCTTTTGTTGTTTTTGGTTTGCTTTAATTTGCTTTTTAGATTTTTAGGCCCGTGTCAGGGCATGTTTTTTGGGTCACAGGAATCATTGAATGATTTTGGTGAATCACATATGATTCATGTAAATTGTCTATAATTCCCGGATAATCACCTATGATTCGGGATAAACTCTGATGATTATGTGAAATCACTGGAAACTGACTGTGTTTTGCATTTTAATGTTTATATGTTGATTGAATTTTTGATTTAATGATGTTCTAATGGATGTTTTGTGTGTTTGTGGATGAAGGCGAGAGATAAGCTAACGATTTGGGACATGATTCCATTAAATTTTGATGACGTGTACGAGCCTAGTTGTCAGATTATGACTGGTCATCATTTGGAGGACATGTGGGTTTAGGTACATGGTACACCATTAGAGGTGGATTCACAGGTAGTGGGGGTTATTGTTATCATTGTTGGAGATATGGGATCCCACCACTTATACATTTTGGTTGCCAACATGAATGAGATGACCATCACCCCAGAGGATGTGCATAAGATTTTGAGGTTTCTTGTGTAGGGGGAGGGTATATATCTGATCTGATGAGATTGATAGGTCAAGAATGATGAGAAGATTATATGGTGACGATGCTGAATGGGGTGGAGTTAACATCAGGTGGTTTGTTCTTATAGGGATTTCTATATTCCTAAGATAGAGCGTTCATGCTTTGATGACCTTGATGATGATAGGTATTAATTGTTATGATTTTCCTTTTCCCGAATCTATCCGAGGGTCGATTTCCATGGATGCTGACAGGTGTGGTTACTGATATGAAGGAGAAGAAAAAATATATTTACATGAGCTCTTGCATCTACTTGCGTAGAATTATAGAGATTTGTGATCTTGTAGGATAGGGAAGAGGTTTGGGATCGATGTTGGTTTTCTGTTATAGTGTTGGGCATGTTCGAGAATATTATAGTGGCTTGATCCCAGAGGTTTTCCATGGGGATGTGTAGGGATGTCGGAGGGGAATGGCTAGTTTTTTTCAATTTCGGTTGGATAGAGGAGAAAGAGGGATAATACGAGGTGAGGATCACTATCATCAGCTTCTAGCATAGGATTATAAGTGACAAATGTGAGATGGAGATCATATATTGGATTTCCAAAGTAGGAGGGAGAGGAGGGTGAGATTACAACAACATAATAGGATATGTAGGTATAGGGAAAATAACCAAGTAAGTGGGAGTTGATTCATTTTTAGTCAAGTGAGGTGACAGTTTGTATTGGTGCAGGATATTCCTGAGGCCAATTGTACCTTATAGGCATGATGAAAGGGATGTAGAGATGTTGTAACCAATGGTTACACTGCTTTGCACCATTGCTGATGAGGAAGGGGATATGGGAGTTGATGATGAGGGCGAACTCATAGAAATGGATGATCTCGGGGTTAAAGAGGCATATCCTATATGGTGGCAGGCTCAGCTTACTAGGGTTGATAGGCGAGTATGGATTTGTGTAAATGTGACCCATCAGGTACACCAGTTGATGAGGGTGAGGGAGGTAGTGGTGATGATGTGGGTGATGTTGAGGATACGGGGCAACATTAGAGGCTACCATTACTCGGTTAGAGGCCGTGAAGGCCATGTTTTTGGCTGAAGTGGGATAGCTTGATTGTGAAGAGCGATGGTCTAATAGGTGAGTGTGATGGTTTGGTGGGTGAAGTGAGATGGACTATGCCAGTGGTTGGCTAGCGTATATGCAGAGCTTATAAATCTTGCGCATAACATAGTTGATCGGGATAGATATAAACAATAGTGAGAGTGCTTGAGAAAGGATCTCGGTATCACCATGACCTTTAGTGTCAAGGGATGAGCTAAAGGCAGTGAGGGTTCATGATAGTGGTTAGATGGGACCACCCTGGTAGTGCTAACTTGGCTAACTACCAGTTAGGTACATGAGGAGCTAGATTACTATGAGGATATAATTATTAGAAAGGCTACCTAATGAGCTTTGATTTACAACATATCAGGCACAACAACAGGTACGCCCTACTGGTAGCACAATGAGCAGGATTCAGGCACCTCAAGGTTCTGATAGAGGTGGTTTTGATAGATGACCAGATAGATGACAAATTTATCCTGATGGGAGCAAGAGCAACAATAAAGTATATAATGCTTCAGCAATGGGTAGAATAAGTTAAATTGCAAGTAAAGAAAAGAGTGGATATCAAATAACTATTGATAATCCATGAAATGGTCGACAAGTGGTTGATTTTTCACCTCTTGGACCAGCACTTCTGGTCTTAGAAGGTGAATTCATTAAGGCAGATCAGTCGTTAACGAATAACCCTAATGTAGCTGGATTTGGTCAGGAAGATGCAGAAATAGCACTTCAAGATCGTTTACGTGTTCAAGGTCTTTTATTGTTCTTAGCATCTGTCATTTTGGCACAGATATTTTTGAGTTCTTAAAAAGAAATAATTTGAGAAAGTTCAATTGGTCGAGATGAATTTTTAGCTATATAAAAATTTAATCAATCATGGGAGTAGTTGCTCGAGGAGGAACTATGTTGTCAGAAATTCATTTTACTGGGTAGTTGTGATATGTTAATGTATATGACTCTTTTGTGAAGCCTATATTTGATGTATATTTTTTTGAGATCTGATGATGTTTTGATGACAAATATATGATATATATGTGTGTGTGTGTGTGTGTGTGTGTGTGTGTGTGTGTGTGTGTGTGTGTGTGTGTGTGTGTGTGTGTGTGTGTGTGTGTATGTGTGTGTGTGCGCGCGCGTGCGCGCCCCGTGTGTGTGTGTGAATATATGGGTGTGTATGTGTGTGTGTGTGTGTATTTGTGTGTGTTTGATTATGATTGTGACCTATATATTGATGTATTTTAGTGTGACGATGTGGATGTTGATTATTTAAATGTTGATAAATGCGTTAATTGATTTTGTATATGATTGATGGGTGGATGTCATTTATTTGGTTATGATGCATTTTAAGATATGAATTTGATTGTGATGTGACTTTCAATGTGTACTCAAAATGTGCTCTAATCGTGGATGGGAATAATTTATGGAATGATTACTTTTGGGCTAGATTTTGATAAATACGTGATGGTAAAATGTAGAATAAAGGCACTTACACTTTTTGTCCTTTTAACATTTATGTTAACATATGAGTAACAATTGATAGTTACATATGAAATATTAGATAGGGATGAAAGTGAAATGTATACCTTCTTAGAACTTGAAGAGGGCAGACATGTGTAGGTTGTGTGGGAGAGTAGGTTCTCCTTTTGATGGTTTCATAAGCGACATGCCCCAGCTATACTATTTATTTTGACGGCAAACTAATCAATGCAGGAAGTTTGTAAAAATGGGAAGAGTGGTCGATGCGGGAAGCTTTCTTAGGATTTTTTTGATATTTTGACTTTTTTTGAAGGTTTATCGATGCAAGAAGCCTCTTTACAATGATACAGGTAGCCATCCTTCAAGGGAGCAGTCTATAATTTTTTGAATTTTTGATCTAGATAGCCTTCCTTTGAGGGATCGATCTATGATTTTGACATGACAACTATCCTTCAAGGGATCAGTTTGTTTCTAATTTTTGACAATAAGATTTTGATAGTTGTACTTCAAGCGATCGGTCTATTTATTTTAATAAGATGCATCCATGGATATTAATCTTATGATGAGGGAAAGCCTTAGTAGACCATTTTGAGGAGAGGTAAGGGATGTGTGCACAGACCAAACATGTAATTCCCATAACATGCTTTCAGTTGGTAGACAAGGTGGATGGATGTATTGATTGCGGGGTTCCTATTAAAGATGAACTTGTCCATGAGAAAGATGTAATGAATAGAGCCTTGATGCTCATCTTTTAGTTTTTTAAAGATAGTGATGGTAAACCACACACTTTCAAATCATTACAATGGTGAAATGATGGGATGGGGATGGAAATATAGATTTTTGATGTATCTATCGATCATGAAAGTTAATTGTTAACAATAGAAAGTCTGTAAGTGCAAGGCATTCAAAGGTTCCTTTTCAGGTATACCATCGAGGGAGGCTAGATGGTAAGCTCTCGACCCATATTTGTGAGTGATGACATATGGACCAATCTAGTTAGGGGAAAAATTTCCATGTTTACTCCTTTCCAGAGTAGTGAAATTTTTATTTTCTTTGAGAATGATGATCACCTATGTTAAATTCACATTTTTTGACATGTTTTTTATACATGTGCTTTGATGTATTCTTGATAGACATGATGATGTTTGAGGAATGTTGAATGTTATTCATCTATCCATTTCTATCTAGGGATACACAATAGAAGGAATATGTTAATTAATGTAATAGATACAGAGCCATATCTTTCAAGAAAAAATCAGGTGCAACAATTATAGGAGTACGGATGCTAGTTAAATAATCCAAATAGATTAAAATGGTATTAGGAGATGTAAATTCTTTCCTACTTTTTCAATGGTTTTCAGGGAGATTTTTTTAACTTTTATTTGAAGCATCCTCTTTTGCAAATCTTGTGCATAATATGGCTATTAAAAATCTTAGTTTGATGTCTAAGTGTTTGATAAATTTTCTTGACGATCTTTATCCTCATGAAGAGATTTTCAAAATCTTTTAGTGATACACAGAGTGATGGGATTTAAACTTCAAAGTGGAATAAGACCGTATTGGAGCCATATGACTAAAGAAAATGACATATCACTTGTAGGAGTATGTATGTTAGTTTGATAAGCCCAAAGAGAAAATGTGATTTGGAGATGATCAATTCATGCTTGCTTGATCGACGATTTTTCATAAGAATTTTGTTAAGTGTATTTGCTAGAAGCCTCATACCTTAAGTCCATTACGAGGCTTGTGGATAATATGAGTGATGAAAATATTAAGTTTGATGTTGAATGTGTCACATAGTTTCTTAACATACACAAAAAATTTTTGAAGGATTTTCAATTATCAGTGATCCCAGTTCGTGAGGGATACACTAAAGTGACATCTGAACAATGTTAAATATGTCACCACATACACCATCAATGGACTTCTTGTTATGGATTTAGTAGAACTCAATGAGATTTAGGAACTCTTCTAACGATGCCATTGAATGATTTATTTATATAGGACACCACCTAATGTTAAAATAAAGTAATATTTTTGTGATAAACCCTAGGATAGTAAATTTTAGAGTCACATTGAGGTCTAATCCCCATTGAAGAAGTAAAGGTACATAGAACTAACACAAAAAAAAAAAAAAAAAAAACTAAAAGAATACCTAAGTAAAAGTTGAAGGGTTATAATGGCATAGTTGACATATTTCATAACGTATGTGCAACTAATAGTGTTTGAAGAGTAGGCCAAGAATGGTAAAACTTGAACACAGGAGGTACATGGCAGCAACTACCCATTGAAAAAAAATGCAGAAGTGCAGTTAGGAAGGCTAGACCAGGGTATTCTTAGAGTCACGTCAATAGATAAAATAGTCTAGGTGCCATGAAGTCTGCACAGACAATTTGGAACATAAATTAATACCCTAGGGTCGCAATAAAGTTTTCAGAATAATTCATTTTTTCTCTCTATAGTAATCACTAAAATGATATCCAATATCACTAATAAGTTGTATTAAATGATATCACCATGTAAAACCCACAAACTATGTCAACCCCTAAAATAGAAGGCATGCAAAATGGGAGGTTAGACTCTCTTGAGATGTCAACAAATTAAGTACTTACGTCACAAGCACTGCCTTGTCTGGGTGACAGAACCCCATGTAGTTCTATATTTGCGTGTGAATTTATTTTTCCTTAGGTGTCTCATTATATGTTTTTCACACTTCCCTATAAAACAACTAGCTATATGTCGCACCAAGTCTATAAATAGATCGTTTGTAACCTATAATGAAAAAATGAACTTCCCTTCCTATGCAGTGTATGTAGAATAACCAGTCCCTTTTCACTAGAGTGATGCTGGATGGATGAAATGATTCTCTTTAAATGCTTGTGAATGCAACCTTAGGTGGTAGTAGTATATTCTTAGATCTTGGTCCTTTTATTTGAATAGCATAATATTGTATTTATATGTTTCCATTGCTTAAATTTCATAAGTGATCATTGAAAGGATGGCCCCTAAGAGATAAGGATGGCCAACAATTATAAAGGACCCAATTATAGGAGTGAGTAACATTATAAAAAGGTTTAGGGAACGCCCAGAGGGGATGAGAGTGCACTTGGGCGTTGACATCTATGGTCAGGCATTGGTTTCCAAAGCCAGAAAAGGTGAAATATCAAAGGTCACACTGGGAAGTAGGGTGTACAAGGAAAAGAAAGATACCAGAAAGGAAACTAAGAGGCTAAATGATAGTGATCAATTATTAATTTCCTCCCTTATGAAACATATGAATGTAATACATGTGATTAGGACCTAAAAATGTACACAAGTGCATGATTTAGAGTCTACATTATTCCCCCACTTTATTTTGTTGAGTGAAAGTCTTGGTAACATAAAGTAAATAAGAGATACATACCTAATAACCATGTATATCAATGATGCAAAATCATGTTGAGGATATAATTAAAAGTGTAGAGTTTGATAAAAAATTTAATCGTGAATGATAGAGGAAGAAGTGAAAGAAAAATAGATGATGATCCTTAGGGGTGAGAGTGTATGTGTGGATTTGTCAGTGTTTGTACCTATTGTTGTATGTCATGCTTGATGTGTGATGTGAGGGTGATTCCTGTCTGTCCCATTAAGGATACACCTGCAAAATAAGAGCATAATGGACTTGTAGTCAAATACATGTCTATATATAAAATTTTTGATTCCAAGTATGTATGAAATGTATCTAAAGAGTAAGTGTGTAAAGAATGCAAAATAGTATAAAAAGGAACATGTGTACCTAATCCATGATGAGTGAAAGAGGATATAAAATATGTCCTGAAGATGTTGTATGAACAATGCGAGTTTTTTGGATGATCTCATGCCAAGTGCGAGTTTTTTGGGGCGATCTCATGCCACGATAGAAGCAGTGTAGGGAGAAAGGTCTATTGTCATTCTCCATCATTTAGAATTACTTCCCGAATACTTATACAGCCACTGCAAAGATCATGTGACCCTATCTTGCTCATGTTTGATCCAATGTGAAAAGGAAGATATAATTGAAACTTATTACTGAGAGTATTATGCATTGTACTGTACGCTAACTACTCTATAAACTACTGATAACCATGTTGATATCGGAGAAAAATTGTGTATATTTCCCTGGTCATAGGGTACCTAAGAAGGAACAGAAGCACCTAGGTGCCCAAGTTTGTATCTGGGCGCTAGTGTCTATCCTGTTGAACTAAATACCCAAGTTATATTCTGAGTGTTACTGTGATTGACGTCTGAGATCTGTTTGTGTCTTGAAATTTATTGTACTATGACTGTAGTGTCGTTGAATGGGGTGACTGATTTCACTCAATAGATGGCCACCCCTAGTTTGGGGTGCATAAGGGATGTCATTAGGAGGATGCGACCTAAAAGGAGGACCCCATGTTAAATTTATACCTAGTATGTGGGAGGGCGTGGTTCTTGTTAGATTACCAAGGCACGCATGCAAACAATGGCTGAGGGAACAAGTGTTAGTGAAAACAAGGATAAACATGGATATAAAAAATAATGTAAGCTAGCAAAAAATAAGACAATATAGACCACAAAAAGTGATGTTACAAAGATTGAACATCACTCATTATGTCAGAAAAAAATTGACGACTGAAGCGGCTAAAAGCATACATACCGATGTGCACAGTCAGAGGATGGGGAAAAGCCCCATGGAAATAATAGACATACAATGACAAAAAATAGAAGAAACAAGCAAGTAAACAATGTAACAGACAACCATAGTGGCAAATAATTCCTCTACAGGATCAAATGCTACACATGGAGCACCTGTGAACACATGCTAGAAAGATATAAAGTATGTCAAAAGCATGTACGATCCAATATAGTAGCGTTTTAGTCAGAACAAGGAAGTAGTATAATAATTATATTTGAACAGCACTACAGATCTATACAAATGTGGATTCCCCTAGGATCCTGCTGTGGGATTGGTAAAAAATATAGTTCCAAACATCCATGGTACATGTAACGATCTGTGTAAAGTCTCCACATTCAAAACTAGAAGGCAATTTAATGTGCATATTTGTGTATAGAAAATATAATTTCATACAATGTATTTGTCCAAAAAACTATTCTAATAAAAGTGTAACATGTGAGAATAAGTATGTAATAGAATAACGTGTAACCAAGATATGCAGTATGTTATGAATGAGTGTTATGGAATGGTATGCAGTGTGATGTGATAAGAGTCGCGTGCCTTCTAAATGCGTGCATATGCATGAGTGAGATAAGTTTCATTTATAAAACCCCTCGACAGTCAAGAATGAACCATAGAACAAAAGTGTGACATTGGGAAATGTTCTAAACGATGTGTATGCTAGAAAGATTTAGTCAATAGAGCACATACCATAGATTGTAGAGTAGGGCAACATGATGTGTGAGAAGAAGGTGCTAGAATGACTAAATAAGATGCTAGAAGGATTGATCATGAAATGTAGAATGATGTGAATGAGATGCTAGAAATATTGATTGTGAATCATAGAATATAGGATGTAGAAAGATGTGAATGAGACGCTAGAAAGAGTGGTCATGCAATGCAAAGTGTAAAGTGTACAATGATGTGAATGTGGTGAAGTTCAATTCATATTTATACCCTCAGTCGTCGAGTATGAACCATGGAACTAGAGTGGTTCATCGGGTATTGATGTGTGCACTAGAAAGATTTGATCATGAAGCATAGATTGTAGCAAAGAATAATATGATGTGTAAGAAGAAGTTGCTAAAGAGATTTGAAAGTGTGTAGTGTATTATGTGAGAATGCGATGTTAGAAGGATGTACTTTGAATGTGTCGAGTGTAAGGATGTGCCGTGTGTAGTGATAAATGAGAGAATAGAGCACAAAATGTGTAGAATATGTAGTAGTAAATGTAAGAAATGTGTATCGTGAATGTGTAGAACGCAAGATGTGTATGATGTGCAATATTAGATGTGAGAAATGTGTATAAAACATAAAAATGTGTATGATGTGGAATGCTAGAAGAAGGTGTCATAAATGAAAAAAGTGTGAAATCTATAGTGTGTGAGGTTCATGTATGTAGTATGCCCTCAACAGTCAAGTGTGAACCATAGCACAAGAGTGTGTCATAGGCTAATGACAATACCAATGTGTATCAAGTTGTGTAATATTGCTCAAAGATGTGAAATATGAAGCATGGAGCATGATAATAGGAATGTTAGACACCTGAGAATGTTAGGAGGGGGGAATAATAAACGTGATGCCCTTAAGTGTGTCAATGATGGAGATCTATGTACTGACGCGAGAGAGACCATGCTGTGGTGGGAGAGTCATTTATGTCATCATAAGAGAGAGGTCCAACACAATGGTAGGCGTGAGGACCATTGTATGGTGGCAGAGTTTTAAATGGGTATTGAGGATCAAAATATGGAGTAGTTTCTTTGACAAAAACGATTGTCTACTAAAGTGGTGGATTATTGGGTAACGTTGTATAGTAGACTTGGTAGGAGGAGGTGTTAAACTAATTTTTAGAGGAGTTTGCTTAGGTTGACTTGATAGCATTGTAGATGACTTGAGAGGAGGTGGAGTGAGACTAATTTCGAGAGGAATGTGTTTAACTTTAGTAGATTGCATAGGTGGTGCTTGAGTGACCGAAGAGGGAACATGATAAGTGATAACATGATGCTCATTGGATGAATAAAAATCAATTTAGGAACCCATTGAGATGTAACAAATGGAGAGGACCATTTAACACAACGTTGTGCAGTGAATGAGATAAGCCTTAATGCTCAAGATGTTTGATTCTTCGTTATAGAGCATAACAGTCATTGTCATTATGTCCATTGATTCGATGATAATTTCAATATGAACAACCTTGATATTTTATAATCTGACAAGGAGGATAGTAATCAGTAGATGGCAAGTTGATCAAGTTATGAGTGAGAAGTTATGGAAGCATATCTTGTTCCTTAGAATTGAGATCAAACTTGAGAGGCATGTGGAGTGGCAAGATTTTAGGTTCACTAATATGAGCATAAGTAAAAGACATAGAAGTGGGATGAGATGTAGTAGAGGAACTAACATGAGCTTGAGAAACGTCCTTAAGATGATGGATTTCAGATTTAAGAGATGTAATCATGGATTCCATAGCCTGAAATTGGTCTTGAAATAAAGAATGCAAAACTTGAAGTAACGCCAACATAGGTTGATGGGATGGAGGATCGCGAAGACTAGGGTTGTTAGATAAACAATCAAAAATAGTACTCACTTCATGTGACAACGTATCTTTAGGGATATACATGGTGTCTAAGGATTTTTTTAGATCGACCTGACAATTAGGATGTGTTTGAAGCAATTGAAGCAAGGAAATTTGAGAGACCTTATGAGCCATGATAGAAGAAAAATGAGGATCCAAGAGTGTTCGAATAGGATAGGTTCACTAAATGATTTAACAAAAATAAACAGGTATGTTGAACCCTAAGCAAGATATTTCAAATTCACAACAATAAATAAAGCATTAAAATACATGAAGTGACACAAGAAATAAACATTATGAATTGAAACCCTGAGAGCAATAAAGAGATATAATACTTAGTTGATCTCACAATTAATCATGGAGTGTGCGAAGGTGGAAAACTTGTAAAACTGGAGCACAGGAGGTTGCAACTGAACCCTAAAAATTGCAAGAGTGCAAAAGAAAGTTGGACCAGGGCACCTAGGGTAGTACTGGTGTGCATGGGTGCTAGGATCCCTGTCTGGACGTCAGAGTCTGTGTAGCAACTCAGAAATTGATTTTTACAGGGTCGCTAGATGTTCGTTATCCTTCGTTGCATGTCACTAGTATGTACCAAGTCCGCATATGTCACTTATAACCTGGAATGAATAAATGACCCCTCATATACATGTATGCAAAATAACTGGTCCCTTATCCCTTGAATGGCACTAGATTGACGCAATGATGCTCTTTAAATGCTTGTGAATGCGAACTTAGGTAATGGTAGTAGATGCTTAGAGATTGGTCCTTTAAATTGATCACATAGCATTGCATTTATCTGATTCCCTTGTTTAAATTTTGTAATTAATCACTAAAGGCCGACCCCTAAGAGATAAGGATGCCCAGCAACTAGAAAGGACCCAAAAGGGGCAAGTAAGATACAAAGAGTTCTATGCTGCCCAGAGGGCATGAGGGCACCTGGGCGCTGACGTCCTGGCTGGGCGCTGGTGTCCAGAGCTAGAAAAGGTGAAGTATTAAAGGTCAGACTGGGTAGTAGGGTGTGCAAGGCCAAGAAGGAGACTAGAAATGAAGCTAAAATGCCAAATATAGTGATCAAATAGTACTTTTCTCCCGTAGGAATCATATGAATTCAATGTATGTGATTAGGATCTAGAAATGTATCCAAGTACGTGATTTAATGTCTATAGTTGTACTGTTGAAATGTCCACCACATATACCATTTTGGACTTCTTGAATGGCTTTAGTAGACTTGTGAGATTTGAGGCATCTTAAAAAAAGTCCATTAAATTTGCGCTTGTACAGGACACCGCTTGCAATGAAATATCAAGTAGCTTGTTGAAGAAAAGATCGTTTAGCATTTCTAGATAGATAAGGAGGAATTTTGGATTCCGAAAGATAATCGAATATCTCATTATACCAGAGATTTTTTGGATTGTTTTTATTGATATTGATCGAAGGGGTTTCATTATTATGGGATGGTTGATCTAGTCTATGAACAATGATGAACAATTTCAAATCATTAGTTGATAGAGGGATGAGAGATGTAAGAAATGTCGTCATGTCCGCGAACTCATTAGAAGAACGTTGAACTATTTGGATGGTGTAACGGTCAAAATATTCTAAGAGGAATTCAACAATGGCTTTATATTTTTGTTAAATTTCATTTTTACATTCGTAACATTCTTTGATTTGGTTGATGACAAGTTATGAATCTTTGTAGATGTCTAGGATTTGAACACTGAGCATGATGGTGGTTTGGAGACTCATAATCAAAGATTCATATTATACCATGTTGTTAGTACATTTGAAGTTTAGTTTGAAAGATAAAGGGATAGGGGTTCCTTGGGGAGGTATGATAAGGATACCGCCACCTCCCCCTTGCTGGCATTTAGATCCATCAAAGAAGAGGGCCATTTTGATAGGGTGTATTCATGATCTATAGTATTGATAAATTTGTCAAGGAACTATTCATGAGGTGTTTGATTGTTAGAAAGAGGGGATTCGGTGAGCTGATTGGTGATGGATTGTCCTTTGATAGATTTTTGTGAGATGAATTCAAGGTCAAACTCGGTCATAAGCATAAGCCACCAAGTAATGTGGTCACTATGATACAGTTTGGAGTGCATGGTTTTAAAAGGATTAAATCTGGTGATGATGAAAGTTTTCTGATTAAGTAGATAGTGACATAGTTTGGACGTTGCAAAGTACAAGGAACAACACAATTTTTTGGCTTCGATACAACACGTCTCATAGTCATGGAGAGTGTGACTTTTATAATAAACAATGTGCTCATAATCCTAGTCATCTCGATGAGAAAACATGACACCCAAGCCATGATTGGT
The DNA here is from genome assembly GCA_019776745.2 of Taxus chinensis. NCBI lineage: Eukaryota > Viridiplantae > Streptophyta > Pinopsida > Cupressales > Taxaceae > Taxus > Taxus chinensis. The sequence continues at coordinate 645,046,515 of CM034152.1, forward strand.
AGTGGATATATAGAGATAGAACAACTCCCCCTCACATGGAAGTGTAAGCACATGTGGCGATAAGAGGTATTGATTGAGGTCATTAAAGGCATGTTGACAATTATGATCCCATTTAAATTTTATGTCTTTTCGGAGAAGATGATGGAAACACTGAGAACGATATGAAAGTTGTGAGATAAAAGGACACATTGGTTGAAGTTTACCTTAGAGACTGTGAATTTTTTCGAGGTTTGATGGAGGAGGAATTTAAATGATAACCTTAATCTTGGTAGGGTTTACCTCAATGCCCTAAATAGAAACAATAAACCCCAAGAGCTTTCTAGTGAGAAAACAAAACACACACTTAGCAGGGATAAGGCAAAGAAGTTATTGGATAAGATGGGTGAAAATTGAGTCTAGGATAGTGAGATGATCTCTTTCTTGTTTATATTTACCTAAGAGGTCATCAACTTAGTCTTCTACTATTTTAAAGATAAGATAGTGGAAGATGTATGTCATTGCGCGATGATAAGTGGCTCCTGTGGTTTTAGGCCAAATGGCGTTACTCTATAACAAAAATTTCCCCATGGGGTGATGAAGGATGTCTTGTATTGATGGTTGGTAGTGACAAGGACTTGATTGTATCCAGAGAAGCCATATATAAGGGAGAGCATTTTGTGACCGACGGTTAAATCGATAAGCTAATCAATGTTTGGAAGAGGAAAGTCATGTTTGGGACAGGCGAGGTTAAGGTCTCAGAATTCGATAAAAATGTGTAACTTTCCAGAGGTTTTGGTTGATGTCAGAGACCCATTATGGATATTCAATGGGTATGATGAAATTAGCAAAGAGTAGACATTGTAACTCTTCTTTGATGAGAAGAGTTATACGAGGTTGCATTTTACGTAGTTGTTTGATTGGTTTGGCGGTAGGATAGGTGATGATGTTATGGATAATGATATTAGGGTCAATACCCGACATATCACTATATGACCATGTGAAGACTTGACTATTTTAGAGAAGAAGGTAGTGAATTCTTGTAATTCTTGTGAATCTAAAGATTGACTGGATTTGACTATGCGAGGATCTTGTGGAGTTCCTATATTGGTGTCGATAGTGGATTCGTTAAAAAGTATAGATGTGTCAAGTGGCAAGGTTTTCTGGAAATAATGGTCTTCTGCCCCCTTATAAGAGAGGATGGACTATTCATCATGGCATTGGAGAATGTCAATAGTGGGTGAATCCTCTTCAATCATTTCAGGTAAAACGAGAGGAAGGGTTTTGTTGTTGTGGTCAATTTAATAAACCAATGGTCCTAAAGTGATAGTGTTGACTAAAAAAATTAGGTGGGATTGAAATGGTGTCATTTATGTCATGGGGTCATCTTGCGTAGAAGAGGAAGATGGCATTGAATCTATGATGGACATAGATGCGGAACTTGTGGAGGATTCAAAAGTTGGTATCTCAAAACCTAGCCCATATTTTTCATGAAGTTTGTGGGAATAGTCGATGATTAAATTATGGATAGCATGTTCATAACATCCAAATATAAATCCTTTCCAGGCGTAGCAATGGAGGTACATTTGTGCTAAGACTTGGTTGTATAAGAATTTTAAGTTTGATATGAATGGTTTGGCGTGACGCTGATATGTAGGATGCGGAGAGGGGCGATTGATCCCTCCATAAACAAGGTTGTTTTGAGATGTGGTGGTTCGAAGGAGATAACATCCCTGACATTAGGTTCATCCATTGGTTGTTTACTAGGTCTTCCGTATGTTTTTGGTGTGGGAAGATTATTAAGTGTGAGTAGGCGGTACTCTCCCAACGAAAGGCATTACATAACATCGTCAAAGGAGGTATCGTATGGTAACTTGGATTAGGTGATAGATGAAATGGTGGAAGCTTCATTAGAGGAACCTGAGTTTGTTTTGGGAACAAGCATGTCATTTTTTTGATATGTCATATGACATGCTTTAAAAGGGTTTGGATCTGTGGGGACGATAAAAGTCTTACCTTCATGTTTGTATTTAAGACAACAATGTAGTATCAATGGGATGTCACGCGTATCCAAGGCTAGCCTAGCAATATGTTGTATTGAAATTCTCCTTCCATGAGGTACAAGAGCTCATTGAAATTTTTGACGCCAACTCTAATTGGTAGGATGATTCTGCCTAGTGTAGGAGAAACAATGTCATTAAAAGCTCGCAGTACGACAAGTGACTGGGTGATAATAGTGTCGGGTAGTCAAAGTTGATCAAAGGCATGTGATGATATGATGTTAATGCTAGCACCATTATCAATCATAACTCTTTTAACTAGATTGTCATCGATTTGGGCAGTAATGAATAATGGGATATCATGGTCTTCTGGTTGTAATGATGGGATTTTTGAACTATTAGAAGAGATGGAAGTGGAAGTTGTGAGAGTATTGACTATATTTTAAATATATGTGGATCATTTGAGAGTATTGATACAAATTGGAGCACTTTGATCATAGGTTTGTTGATGTAGAGGTGAAATTACACAAGCTCATAGAGCAATGTTTTTACTGGAGCTTAATAGAGTTGTTTGATAATGGTATTTTGTACAGAAGTGGTGGACTGTGTAGGTGGCGAGGCAAGGATGGATACCTTGGCCTTAGTAGGTGTTATGGATTAGAGGATTCAGGAGCAATAGAGATGGATACTTTATATTGTTTTGATTAAATTTTTAATGTCATGGGTATGTGCTCTGGTGGTGATACATACTACATCTATTTGGTGAAGAGGATATTTCTTAGAGGAATCCCCGTTTTTGGTGGATGTGGATATAGATGATGGTTTTGAAGTAATGTTTGATGGGTTGTCTTTGATGGTTCTAGATCTATGGGGAGGAGACATTTTTAGTAAGGATTTGGATATCTACATGAAGGGCTTTACAGTCCTCCGTACAGTGTCCTGGTGTGCGATGATAATCACAAAAGGCTTCAAAATTTACCAGGACGGCCTCCATCCTTGAGATACATATGGTTTGAAAGAGGGTAAGGTTTATGATAGACTGTTGGCTGATCCTTTTGAGGATCAATGTGTAATTTCCTTTTGAGGTGGATGTTGAGGTTTCGTGGATTCTTTTGATTGTAGGAGCATTAAAGTGATCATTTTCTATGTAACACCCTTAGGCATTTGCCAAGGAATGATCTTTGATTCTATAATAGTGATTGATAATCTTGATGAAGGGTACAGTCTTAAGATGGAAGGCATGGCCTTTAAATTTGATGTTAAGGGGGTTAGATGTCCACATGATTTGACTGCCACTTGTTTAGATAGAGGGATATGCGGTTGTGTAGTAGGTTTTTTAAGATTACGCACATAGTGCTGAGTGACCTGGTCTTTGTAAGAGCTCTTATATTACAAGATAGTTTTCTTTTCTAAAAATTGTGAAGAGCTTGTAGATGGGTTTGAAGATAATGAGATGATGGGGTGAATATGTTGATTTTTTAAATGATGCGGCTAGGAAGTATAGATAATTCAATAGGCACTTATGATGTGGAAATACATGGTGTAGTGGGGGATTCACTTGTTACTGTTGTGAGAGGATCATTTGTGGATGATCTGAATGGTGACTTAGTAATAGGAGCATCAAATATTGAAGGTGTAGATGTTTGATATTTAATTATGTTGATGGTGTGGTGAATAATTTTTGATTGTGTTTTACTTGTGGATGGGACATGATTCGAAAAGGGTTGTTTAAAGACATCCAGTTTTTGATTCATAGGTGCATTTGGGTTATCTAATTGTAACTCACCTTAGATGATAAGGTCCTGGAGGAAGTTTCTAAATGAGATACACCTTTCAACGTCGTATCATTTGATCCTATGGTATTTATAGTAATCATTATCTCGATACCAAGAATGTTTTGAAATGGATGTGTCAATAAGACAGATGAGAGGAAAAGTGATCATATTCGCAACTAAGAATTTTTCAAAGACTGAACCATAAGATTCATCAATGAGTGTATAATTTTGTTTAGGATGGGTGCTTTCAGAGGTCTAACATTCTTTAGGATGAATTTTTACAAAGACTACATAGGCTGATGATTTGTATTTGTCATGGCTAGAGGATTATTTGGATGAAAACTTGGGTTTAGGTTTCTTTGATCTAAGTTTAACTCTACCGTCTTCAAGAACACAAGCTCAAGTTTGAGAGACATAGTGAAGCTTCGTAGAATTATTCTAAAAGGACTGGATTTGTATTGTGGATGATATGTGTTTGGCACAGGAGCGAGGAATAACTCAATTATTTCAATATGGTGGGAGTGAAAATGGGATAATTGATTAAAAAATACCCCTCCAGCGAGTGATGAAATCAACAATAGTTTTGTCTTCAAATTGTTTGATTGTGTATAGGTGGTGATAGTGACTTTACGTTATGATATTAATAAAGAAAGGTTCTCAGAAATTTTGAGCGAGTTGTGTGATTGAGAAAAGTGAGCACTGAGGGATGTTGTCATACCAATATAAGGCAAGTTCTAACTAATGATATGGGATATGTTCTTAATATAATGTCCTAGTCATGTTCTATGAGGTAAAAAGCATGTGAGAAGGCCTAGATGTGTTGCTGAGGGTCTTCTTTGCTGTAGAATTTAAGGAACTTAGGAAGTTCCCAATGAGGAGGATACACTTGTCATGGTACGGATGGGTGGATTGGTTCATTACAATATGCTCATAAAATAATGTGTTCTTAAGAGCATAGAGGTTGTTTTCAAGGCTAGATACTATGTTCACTCAATGCATGTTAAATGGTCGGTTATGATGGTGTTAAAGGTTGGATGATGAAGGACCAGGTGATTGTACTTTGAATGGATTTGGTTGTTGATATGATTGATTATGGTAAAGGAATATTACGTGGAGAGGAGTACTCATGGGAATGTTATAGGTGGGTTGTGAAACTAATGGTTCTGAAGGTTGGATGTACTAGTATTAGATGCATATGTATGTGTTCATGAGAGGTTGTGATGGTTGAGACACATGTTGAAAAGGAGTGATATTAAGGATGAGGGGTTGAGATGGATGTTGAAAGGGAGTAGAAGTGTGGATAAGGGGTTGGGATACTAGACTGTGTATTGAGAAGAGATAAGTGGTTGAGATTTTTGAGGTATGTAATGAGAGGGGATTTACAAAACAGGAGGGAGGTTATGACTATGTGAAGAAGGGATGAGTGTTATAGATGGAAACTAGTGTTGAAGGGGTGTGGATTTAGGAAGGAAGATAATGTTTTGAATGATGAGGGTGGATCGTTGTGAAGAGTAGGTTGAGACACACTTATTGGAATGGCTATGGAGCTTATCGGAGGTTTCTATATTGTAGAAGAGTAATATGACTGGAGTTAGGAGAAGATGTGAATTGTTATTTGTGATTGAGATGGAACCAGATGAGAGATCTAGTGAAGATGTAGATTGTTGACTAGTTGGTTGTTGTGAACAAACGACGTTAAGTCGAAAGTGATAAGAGTGTTATTTGTATGGGTGTTGATGTTTCTGATGTGCTTGTAGGTAGGATAGGGATGGACTTGTTCGATGACTGACTCGTGATTAGGATTGAAAAGTCAAGAAAATTCAATGTGGTGTTAGTGACGGAGGGACGTTGTTCATGTGGGGATACCTTAGAGTAGAACTCCTCAAACAATGAGATATGCACTTAAAGCTATAGGGCTTTGATCCATAATTTCTACGAAAACTGGATCACCACTATAAAAAAGTGAGGACTAGGTGGATCAATAATTTCAGATGTGGTAGATTGACTGCTAAGGGACTAAGGAAATTCTTGATCACATGTTGGATATGATAAGGATGTGCGATGTTGGTAGATGAGGCATGTGGCATCATCCATGGGGGTTTGGACATTTTATAAGGATTGTTGAAATTAATTAGTCACATTTTCAGGATTTTGTAGACGAGAGTGTTGTCTAGTAAGAACCATGAAACCAAATAATGACCTAAAATGAAAAATGAATCTTGATAGTTGATTACAAGAAAATAGGAAAATCATGTAGCGGAATTTTATTTTTATCTAAATAATCAAAGAAAGGTGAAATGTGAAAAATGGTTTATGGGGTCCTAGGAAATGGCAATCTATGGTTTGGTTTCAGGTGATGTTTAAAGGTCAGAGTCCTCGATATACCACCTGAGGGTATATGAGGCCAGAATAGTGTTGGTATCAGTACGAGGTGTGTATTAGGGCCTACCCCCTCACTTCATAGTCCTGTAATGATAAGCGGTGTCAAGTTCTTAACCAATATCCGCCCACCATATTAATTTTTCTCGGTTAGAACAACAAGTAGACTTATCCCCTTGGTAATGAAATCCAAGAGGTCCGCTGGTTAGAATATTTTGAGGTGTAAGTGGGTTTAATGTGATTGTTTGTGAGTGTGAGGGAAGTCAATTGAATGCCATTCATTAACTTCCATTAGACTCCGTGATTAAAGTAGTATGAAAGGTCATGTTAGATCCAAAAAAGAAATTGTTGAGTTGATGTAGACATAAAAAACTGTGAGGTGGTTTATAAAAGGAAGGGAAGGACGATGTACCTATGATGCTCCCTTTTTATTTTTTATCTCCGCTACGAGCAGAACTAGAGTGCTCTAAAGAGATAGAACCTACAATGGTTCAGGGAAGATAAAAGATAGAACGAAAACCCAAATCCTAAAGGGAAAATGTTCAGTAATCCCAAACCATCAACAAAGATTGTCAAGATCACAAAATGTTGGAGATTCACTGGATCGTTAACAATAAGAGCAGAAGACCTAAAGAGACAAAATACACGGTCGGTTCTGATGAAAAAAAAGGGGACAAGGGTCCCCACCGAGAGTGCTAAGCCCTTCAATAATAATCTTAGATCGATGCTGCATATAGCCAACTTGTGGCTATCATAAACTCTTATATTATGCATGTCGTTAATATATGTTAATTGTTATAGTGGGTCGGCCTTGGTGTGGCCATAGCAGAGGAATAGTATATTAGGGCGTAGTAGGGGTCGTAGTTGAAATCATAGTCAACATTGAGTCTTAGTTGTCCGGTTTGGAGGTTGCCCCTCGAAGGCTTACGCTATTCTTATTGCAAATTGGAGATCATTTATCTAAAAATTTGTTCAGGGCTATATTACTGCTAATAATCAAATTATACACGTAAGTACATTACAAGTTGGTATCAGAGCTTGGAACTCGGCCAA
>CM034152.1:645054197-645363868 GCA_019776745.2 Taxus chinensis
ACAAGGTTGTTTTGAGATGTGGTGGTTCGAAGGAGATAACATTCCTGACATTCGGTTCATCCATTGGTTGTTTACTAGGTCTCCGTTATATGTTTTTGCGTGGTGTGTGGGAAGCTTATTAAATGGTGAGTAGGCGGTACTCTCCCAACGAACGGCTTACCATAACTCGTCAACGGCGGTATAGTATGAACGTGGATTAGGTGAATTTTGTTTGAGAAATGGTGGAAGCTCATTAGAGGAACCTGAGTTTGTTTTGGGAACAAGCATGTCATTTTTTGATATGTCATATGACATGCTTTAAAAGGGGTTTGGATCTGTGGGGACGATATAAAAGTCTTACCTTCATGTTTGTTATTTAAGACAACAATGTAGTATCAATGGGATTGTCACGCGTATCCAGGCTAGCCTAGCAATATGTTGTATTGAAATTCTCCTTCCATGAGGTACAAGAGCTCATTGAAATTTTTGACGCCAACTCTAATTGGTAGGATTATTCTGCCTAGTGTAGGAGAAACAATGTCATTAAAAGCTCGCAGTAACGACAAGTGACTGGGTGATAATAGTGTCGGGTAGTCAAAGTTGATCAAAGGCATGTGATGATATGATGTTAATGCTAGCACCATTATCAATCATAACTCTTTTAACTAGATTGTCATCGATTTGGGCAGTAATGAATAATGGGATATCATGGTCTTCTGGTTGTAATGATGGGATTTTTGAACTATTAGAAGAGATGGAAGTGGAAGTTGTGAGAGTATTGACTATATTTTAAATATATGTGGATCATTTGAGAGTATTGATACAAATTGGAGCACTTTGATCATAGTTTGTTGATGTAGAGGTGAAATTACACAAGCTCATAGAGCAATGTTTTTTACTGGAGCTTAATAGAGTTGTTTGATAATGGTATTTTGTACAGAAGTGGTGGACTGTGTAGGTGGCGAGGCAAGGATGGATACCTTGGCCTTAGTAGGTGTTATTGGATTAGAGGATTCAGGAGCAATAGATGATGGATACTTTATATTTGTTTGATTAAATTTTTAATGTCATGGGTATGTGCTCTGGTGGTGATACATACTACATCTATTTGGTGAAGAGGATATTTCTTAGAGGAATCCCCGTTTTTGGTGGATGTGGATATAGATGATGGTTTTGAAGTAATGTTTTGATGGGTTGTCTTTGATGGTTCTAGATCTATGGGGAGGAGACATTTTTTAGTAAGGATTTGGATATCTACATGAAGGGCTTTACAGTCCTCCGTACAGTGTCCTGGTGTGCGATGATAATCACAAAAGGCTTCAAAATTTTACCAGGACGGCCTCCATCCTTGAGATACATATGGTTTGAAAAGAGGTAAGGTTATGATAGACTGTTGGATGATCCTTTTGAGGATCAATGTGTAATTTCCTTTTGAGGTGGATGTTGAGGGTTTCGTGGATTCTTTTGATTGTAGGAGCATTAAAGTGATCATTTTCTATGTAACACCCTTAGGCATTTGCCAAGGAATGATCTTTGATTCTATAATAGTGATTGATAATCTGATGAAGGGTACAGTCTTAAGATGGAAGGCATGGCCTTTAAATTTGATGTTAAGGGGGTTAGATGTCCACATGATTTGACTGCCACTTGTTTAGATAGAGGGATATGCGGTTGTGTAGTAGGTTTTTTAAGATACGCACATAGTGCTGAGTGACCCTGGTCTTTGTAAGAGCTCTTATATTACAAGATAGTTTTCTTTTCTAAAAATTGTGAAGAGCTTGTAGATGGGTTTGAAGATAATGAGATGGATGTGGGTGAATATGTGATTTTTTAAATGATGCGGCTAGGAAGTATAGATAATTCAATAGGCACTTATGATGTGGAAATACATGGTGTAGTGGGGGATTCACTTGTTACTGTTGTGAGAGGATCATTTGTGGATGATCTGAATGGTGACTTAGTTAATAGGAGCATCAAATATTGAAGGTGTGTAGATGTTTGATATTTTAATTATGTTGATGGTGTGGTGAATAATTTTTGATTGTGTTTTACTTGTGGATGGGACATGATTCGAAAAGGGGTTGTTTAAAGACATCCAGTTTTTGATTCATAGGTGCATTTGGGTTATCTAATTGTAACTCACCTTAGATGATAAGGTCCTGGAGGACGTTTCTAAATGAGATACCACCTTTCAACGTCGTATCATCTTGATCCTATGGTATTTATAGTAATCATTATCTCGATACCAAGAATGTTTTGAAATGGATGTGTCAATAAGACAGATGAGAGGAAAAGTGATCATATTCGCAACTAAGAATTTTTCAAAGACTGAACCATAAGATTCAATCAATGAGTGTATAATTTTGTTTAGGATGGTGCTTTCAGAGGTCTAACATTCTTTAGGATGAATTTTTACAAAGACTACATAGGGCTGATGATTTGTATTTGTCATGGCTAGAGGATTATTTGGATTGAAACTTGGGTTTAGGTTTCTTTGATCTAAGTTTAACTCTACCGGTCTTCAAGAACACGAAGCTCAAGTTTGAGAGACATAGTGAAGGCTTCGTAGAATTTCTAAAAGGACTGGATTTGTATTGTGGATGATATGTGTTTGGCACAGGAGCGAGAGAATAACTCAATTATTTCAATATGTGGGAGTGAAAAGGATAATTGATTAAAAATACCCCTCCAGCGAGTGATGAAATCAACAATAGTTTTGTCTTCAAATTGTTTGATTGTGTATAGGTTGGTGATAGTGACTTTACGTATGATATTAATAAAGAAAGGTTCTAAGAAATTTTGAGCGAGTTGTGTGATTGAGAAAAGTGAGCACTGAGGGATGTTGTCATACCAATATAAGGCAGTTCTAACTAATGATATGGGATATGTTCTTAATATAATGTCCTAGTCATGTGCTATGAGGTAAAAAGCATGTGAGAAGGCCTAGATGTGTTGCTGAGGGTCTTCTTTGCTGTAGAATTTAAGGAACTTAGGAAGTTCCCAATGAGGAGGATACACTTTGTATGGTACGGATGGGTGGATTGGTTCATTACAAATATGCTCATAAAATAATGTGTTCTTAAGAGCCATAGAGGTTGTTTCAAGGCTAGATACTATGTTCATCAATGCATGTAAATGGTCGGTTTATGATGGTTGTTAAAGGTTGGATGATGAAGGACCAGGTTGATTGTATTTGAATGGATTTGGTTGTTGATATGATTGATATGGTAAAGGAATATTACGTTGGAGAGGAGTACTCATGGGAATGTTATAGGTGGGTTGTGAAACTAATGGTTCTGAAGGTTGGATGTACTAGTATTAGATGCATATGTATGTGTTCATGAGAGGTTGTGATGGTTGAGACACATGTTGAAAAGGAGTGGATATAAGGATGAGGGGTTGAGATGGATGTTGAAAGGGAGTAGAAGTGTGGATAAGGGGTTGGGATTACTAGAATGTGTATTGAGAAGAGATAAGTGGTTGAGATTTTTGAGGTATGTAATGAGAGGGGATTTACAAAACAGGGGTAGGTGATGACTATTGTGAAGAAGGATGAGTGTTAGAGATGGAACTAGTGTTGATAGGGGTTGTGGATTTAGGAAAGGACATGATAATGTTTTGAATGGATGATGTGGATTGTTGTGAAGGAGTAGGTTGAGACACACTTATTGGAATGGCTATGGAGCTTATAGGAGGTTTCTATATTGTAGAAGAGTAAATATGACTGGAGTTAGGAGAAGATGTGAAATTGTTATTTTGTGATGAGATGGAACCAGATGAGAGATCTAGTGAAGATGTAGATTGTTGACTAGTTGGTTGTTGTGAACAAACGACGTTAAGGTCGAAAGTGATAAGATGTGTTATTTGTATGGGTGTTGATGTTTCTGATGTGCTTGTAGTAGGATAGGGATGGACTTGTTCGATGACTGACTCGTGATTAGGATTGAAAAGTCAAGAAAATTCATATGTGGTGTTAGTGACGGAGGGACGTTGTTCAGGTGTGGGATACTAGAGGAGAACTCCTCAAACAATGAGATATGCACTTAAAGCTATAGGGCTTTGATCCATAATTTCTACGAAAACTGGATCACCACTATAAAAAAAAGTGAGGACTAGGTGGATCAATAATTTCAGATGTGGTAGATTGACTGCTAAGGGACTAAGGAAATTCTTGATCACATGTTGGATATGATAAGGATGTGCGATGTTGGTAGATGAGGCATGTGGCATCATCCATGGGGGTTGGACATTTTATAAGGATTGTTGAAATTAATTAGTCACATTTTCAGGATTTTGTAGACGAGAGTGTTGTCTAGTAAGAACCATGAACCAAATAATGACCTAAAATGAAAAATGAATCTTGATAGTTGATTACAAGAAAATAGGAAAATCATGTAGCGGAATTTTATTTTTATCTTAAATAATCAAAAGAAAGGTGAAATGTGAAAAATGGTTTATGGGGTCCTAGGAAATGGCAATCTATGGTTGGTTTCAGGTGATGTTAAAGGTCAGAGTCCTCGATATACCACCTGAGGGTATATGAGGCCAGAATATGTGTTGGTATCAGTACGAGGTGTGGTATTAGGGCCTACCCCCTCACTTCATAGTCCTGTAATGATAAGGGTGTCAAGTTCTTAACCAATATACCGCCCACCATATTATTTATACTCGGTTAGAACACCAAGTCGACTTATCCCCTTGGTAATGAAATCCAAGTAGGTCCGCCTGGGTAGAATATTTTTGATGTAAGTTGTGTTTAATGTGATTTGGTTGTGTGTGAGGGAAGTCAATTGAATGCAATTCATTAACTTCCTAATTAGACTACGTGATTAAGTAGATATGAAAGGTTCATGTTAGATCCAAAAAGAAATGTTGATTTGATGAGGACATAAAAAAATGTGATGGTTTATAAAAGGAAGTGAAGAAGATGTACCTATGATTGCTCCCTTTTTTATTTTTTTATCTCCGCTACGATGCAGAAAGTAGATGCTCTAAAGATAGGAACCTACAATGGTTAGATGAAGATAAAAGATAGAAAGAAAACACAATCCTAAAGGGAAACTGTTCAAGTAATAAAAAACAATCAACAAAGATTGTCAATGATTCACCAAAATTGTTGGCGATTTCACTGGATCGTTAACAATAACAGAGCAGAAGACCTAAAGATTAATATACGTTATGTTTGATGAAAAAAAAGGGGACAAGGTCCCACCGAGAGTGCTACGCCCTTAATCATATATCTTATATCGGATGTATATAGCCAACTTGTGGCTATCATAACTTCTTATCATTATGTATGTCTTTCATATATGTTATATTTTCATTAGTGGGTCGGCCTTGGTGTTGGCCATAGCATAGGAATAGTATATATAGGGGTTAGTAGGTAGTAGTTGATCATCATATTCAACATTTGAGTCTTATTGTCTGGTTTGGAGGTTGCCCCCTCGAAGTGGCTAAGCTATTCTTATTGCACATTGAGATCATTTATCTAAAACATTGTGTTCATTGGTGCTATATTACTGCTAATAATCAAATTTATACAAGTAATTACATTACAAGTGGTATCAGAGCTTGAACTCGGCCAACACTGCGTCAAACCCTAATTGTGAAGGTTTTTTCATATCTCAAAATTGGTAGCGAATTTTTATGCAAATTTTTCTGTGGTGTGGCGAAATCAATCAAGTAAGCTTCCTTCCAAATTTTAAGAAGTTTGAAATTGTTTTGAAAAAGTATAGCGGTTTTATGTTTTTTCATAATTCGGCTACCTAGGGTGCAATTTGTAGAATTTTTCATAGTTATTTACATTTCCAGAAATAATATTAAGAATTTGTTTGAGTTCGTTATTTTAGTTTTATAAAATTTTGCTGAATTCCTATTGAAATCCCAAACCCTAAATTTCGACCTTGATCCTTAAATCTTACCATTTTGGGGCATCATGGTTGGGCCTTCGATAAGAGGCAAAAAGAATCCCATCACTCTGGGTAAAACCCCTGATAAGGATGAGATAATAATTGAGGAGTTAGAGTCAGAAGGGGTATCTACAGAGTCCTCAGGGTTAGGGTTTACTTCAACTGACCATAAGGTCAACTATCTTGAGTTAGAGTTGCAAAACCTCGAGGGTAGAGTGGCCAGCAAAGAAGATGCAGAAAAGATTGGACAAATATTGGAGGATTTCATTCACCAATTTAGTTACAATGTCATGGGTAATCATATCCTTCCTAATCAGCCACAACTCAATCATACTCATATTAACCAAGGTGGATCTTTAAGTCAAAGTAATAGATAAACTAGCCAGGGTGGATCGACAAACATGACCAATCCAAATACAAACACTCTACAAGCCCGTAACATGATTCCAAAAGTGGAAATGTGAAATTTTGATGGAAAGGATCCACTCAATTGGATTAACCAGATGGAGAATTTCTTTGATCTTCATCAGATTCCATCGGGATAAAAGGTTACCATGGCATCATTGTATCTTGAACCTGACCAATTCATTTAGTATCGATGGTTATGTGCTCAAAGGAAAAAGAGTGACCTCAATGTTACATGGACGGTATTCACCGAAGAGTTGCAATTGTACTATAGTTCTAGTGTGTTAGAGAATAATTTTAGTCAATTAACAAAGCTCAGACAAATAGGAACAGTCAAAGATTACATCCATCAATTCCAGAACCTTTCCTTGTGGGTGGAAAATATTCCTGAAGATAATTTGAATGACTTATTTCTTGGGGGTCTTAAGGAAAAAATTGAGACTGAGGTGTGTATGTTTAATCCTCATAAGGTTTCAGACTCTATGATCATGGCACGTAGGGCAGAAGAAAAATTTCTTTCCACTAGGAAACAAACTGTCAGTAATATCAGAGATCGTAGCGCCCTTCCACCATCATTCCCTCGGCCAATGAGACAGACACCTCAACAAATTGAAGAAAAGAGAGCCAAAGCGTTATGTTTTAATTATGACAACAAATTTGGACCAGGACTAAGTGTGCTGAAAAGAAGTTGTTCTACATTGAGGGACCTACTGAAGAAGAAGAAAATGAAGAAGATGAAGAGGTCGAGCCAGAGGAGGAATTAGGAGATCCCCAGCCAACAATATCATGCCATGAAATTTTTGGTATTAGCACTCCCCAAACTCTCAAAGTAGTTGGATTCTTAAAAAACAGAGGGTAACAATGTTGATTGATTCAGGAAGTACTCACAATTTCATCAATCATAAGTTGGTGGTACGCTTGAATTGCTTTGTTTATCCAGCTCCAGAATGTCAAGTCATGATCGCTGATGGGAAAAATTTTAGTTGTTCAGGAAAATGCCATAACATTAATCTCGCCATGGGAGATTACTTGCTAACTAGCAATATGTATGCCATTGCCATGGGAGGAACAGACATTGTGTTAGGAGTTCAATGGCTTACCACCTTGGAAACTATTGAAATGAATTTCCAAGAGTTGTTCATGCAATTTCAGTCAGAAGGGAGGACTTTTAAAATAAAAGGACTAAGAGAAAAGTCCCCACAGATGGTAAGTTCTCATCAGATACAAAAATTGCTTAGAAAGGGTGCAAAAGGGTTTGTGGCACAACTATTTTCATTGGAAGCACATCATTCCAATACATTTATACCTGCAGATATGCAAGCAGTTATAGATGAGCACTCAGTGATGTTTGGAGAAATGCCCAAGGGTCTGCCTCCGAAAAGAGACCATGACCATGCCATCCAACTAGTACCAGGGAGTCAACCACCCAACATCAGACCTTATAGGTACCCCTATATTCAAAAGAGTGAGATTGAGAAGATAGTTCAAGAGATGTTAGAAGCAGGACTTATTCATCATAGTCAAAGTGCTTACTCTTCTCCTGTAGTGATGGTATGGAAAAAAGATGACAATTGGCGCATGTGTCTAGATTACATGGAACTCAATAAGTACATAGTTAAAGATACGTTTCCTATTCTTGTAATTGATGATTTTCTAGATGAGTTACATGGTGTTGTTTACTTTACAAAATTTGATCTTCATTCAGGATATCATCAGATTAGAATCAGGGATGAAGATATTCATAAAACAACCTTCAGGACACATGAATGACACTATGAGTTCTTGGTAATGCCTTTTGGACTAACAAATGCACCCTCTACATTTCAAAGCTTGATGAATTCCATCTTTAAGCCATTTCTTCGAAAGTTTGTTTTAGTGTTCTTTGATGATATATTAATCTATAGTAGAACATGGGAGGAACACCTGTATCATGTAAATAAGGTGTTGGAAACTCTTGAAGAACATCAACTTTATGCAAAGCCTTCTAAGTGTTCTTTTGGTGTCAAGGAGGTTGAATATTTGGGTCATATTGTCTCTTATGAAGGTGTTAAAGTGGATCCGAACAAGATACAATCCATGCTTGAATGGAAGGTTCCCAAAACCCCAAAAAAATCTCCGAGGATTTTTGGTGCTTACAGGTTATTATCGTAGATTTGTAAGGAATTATGGTAGCATCACAGCACAACTCACAACTTTATTGAATAAGGACTCTTTCCATTGGAATGAGCAAGCTACTATGGCCTTTGAGAAGTTAAAGGAGGCCATGTGTACCACTCCAGTTCTAGCCACCCAGATTTTTCAAAAACATTCATTGTTGAATGTGATGCTTCAGGGTATGGTATAGGGGCAGTACTCATGTAAGATGGGTGACCCATTGCCTTCAAGAGCTGCCAATTTAAAGGTAAGAATATCTCTAAACCAGTTTATGAGAAAGAAATGTTAGTAAGAATTCATGTCATGAAGTAATGGAGACCATATCTAATGGGATGACATTTCAAAGTAAAGACAGATCATGATAGTTTGAAATACTTCTTAGAGCAACGTTTATCATTAGAAGAACAATAGAAATGGGTCTCAAAAATATTAGGGTATGATTTTGAGATAATATACAAGAAAGGGGAAGAGAATGTAGTTGATGATGCTTTATCTCAGAAGGATGAATCTGCCCAGGCATTGTTGTGGTCCATATCTGTATTACAGGAGGATTGGATTGAGGATGCAAGGTCTGAATGGAAAAATGACCCATGTACACAAAATCTCATTCAGAATCTCCAACAAGATCCAAGCATGTCAACAAAATTTGTATGGAAAGGAGATGTTTTATGGTATAAAAGATAGATTATATCTATGTAAGAATTCAATCCTTAAAAATAGGGTTCTATTTGAGCTCCATGCTTCTCCAGTAGGGGGTCATTTTGGCTTCTTAAAGACTTATCATCGAATTAAGCATAATTTTTTCCGGGAAGGGCTAAAAGGAGATGTCCAAAAGTTTGTGGTAGAATGCATGGTTTGTCAGCAAAATAAGGGCAAAACAATTAAGTCCCCAAGTCTTTTACAACCTCTATCTATTCCTAGCTAGAGGTGGGAAGAGGTGTCCATGGACTTTATCACAGGATTGCCTAAATCATAAGGTAAAAATGTAATCATGGTGGTGGTGGTCAGACTCACCAAATATGCCCATTTTTGTGCTTTATCACATCCGTTTGTTGTGAGACAGTAGCAACAGGCTTCAGGGATACAATTCAGAAGCTACATGGGACACCAAAGATTATAGTAAGTGATCGAGACCCTATCTTTACTAGTAATTTTTGGATTGACTTGTTCTCATGCTTGAGCACACAACTAGCTCGAAGTTCCTCTTATCATCCCTAGTCTGATGGGAAAATAGAGGTGTTAAACAAGTTCTTAGAGGGATATCTTCGTTGTTTTACATCAGATAAGCAAGCGAGATGGGTCCAATGGTTACTGTTGGCAGAATGGTGGTATAACACCTCCTTTCATACTTCATCTAAAATGCCTCCTTTCTTTGCATTATATGGGTACCATCCACCATCTATCACTTCATCTTTGAGAGTCTAGCCAAAGGTTCGAGCAGTTGAAGAACATATTCAACACCAAAAAGAGGTGCTTTCTAGTCTCAGGGAGAATTTGGCCATGTCACAAAACTGCATGAAGCAGCAGGCAAACCAACATTGCAGTGAAATACATTTTGAAGTCAGTGATTGGGTTTTTGTGCTTTTACAACCATATAATAAAATGTCCTTAAAACAACAGAAAAAGGATAACAAGCTTTCACCTAAGTATTATGGTCCTTATTAAGTGTTATAGAAGATTGGCAATGTAGCATACAAACTGGAACTTCCTCCAGCTACTCGAATTCATCCAGTCTTCCATGTATCTTGCCTAAAGAAGGTAATTGGATAGACAATATCAACCCAGAAAGTGTTACCTGAGCTTGATGAAGAGGGCAGAATCATCTTGGAACCAGAATGCATCCTTCAGACACACACTAAGCGATTGAGGATAAGGGTCATCACTGAGTATTTGATCAAGTGGAACAATCTAGATAATGAAGACGCAACTTGGTAGGATGCAAATTTCCTACAGCGACATTCAGATCTTCTCAACATTGGGGACAATGTTGCTTTGAAGGGGAGGGGCATGCTATGCCCTTAATCATATATCTTATATTGGATGTATATAGCCAACTTGTGGCTATCATAACTTCTTATCATTATGTATCTCTTTCATATATGTTATATTTTCATTAGTGGGTTGGCCTTGGTGTTGGCCATAGCATAGGAATAGTATATACAGGGGCTAGTAGGTAGTAGTTGATCATCATATTCAACATTTGAGTCTTATTGTCTGGTTTGGAGGTTGCCCCCTTGAAGTGGCTAAGCTATTCTTATTGCACATTGAGATCATTTATATGAAATATTGTGTTCATTGGTGCTATATTGCTGCTAATAATCAGATTTATACAAGTAATTACATTACGAGCACCGAGTGCACCAGAATATTCCAGGTATATACTATTAATTGTGAGAATGTACCTAAAACTCAATATAGGTTAGGGTTTGGTGATACCTGTGCCATCAATCGCAATGTCAGGAAAGAATTGAAGTGAACAACTGACAAACACTCCTCTCATCCAGTGAAGAGACCTGAAATCAAAGACAACTAAACAAAATATATTAGACCATATGGGGTAATGATCTTCTTGGCAATATGTCAATTCTAGGAATGACCACTAGGAACTTTTTTCTTATGGAGGATATTAGCTCATTTTCATATAATTAAGTAGGTTGTACATCGATTACAAAGATAGATAAATTTCTCATGATAATTTACTAAAATGTCAGGATGGACAGGGTATGACATAGCTTCTACTTCTTAGGTGGCCACTATATCATTAACATGTAGTAAATGCAGTTTGAATAACATCCACTGAATAGTAATCGTAAACAGTAGTTTGATAGTCAATCTTTACGGATATATCGTTGAGGAACAATCAGCCATTACGTTGGTTTTCACAAAATGACACCTCAACCAATTTAATACCAATTTTTTTCAAATCTAATAAAAATGAACTGTTTTAGAGATTCATGTAGTATAGACAATAGTTTAAAATACTCCCACTATGATAGTGGTTATCGGATGATGGGGAGATCGTAGAGTGCTTGTGATAGGATGTGATACACACATAGATACAGTCATGTAAAGTACACACACGCGTGTGCGCACACACACATGTTACGTCCAGAGTTCTTACATTTTTAAGTTTATTTTTCAATGATAAACCAATTTGACTTAAGGATTAGGTATAGTAAAGACTATTTTTCTAACAATCCTCAAAGGAGTCATGGGCAATTGATAATACATCGTTGTTAATTCTTCAGGGAATTAGGTAGGGATTATTCACATTGAATCAATGATAATTTCGTGTGTATAAAGGTAAGGGAAATAATTTCTCTAACAATGATAAGTTGATGTAAACATTATGGCATGTCCATGATTTTTTTATATGTTTGGGCCGAGTAAGAACAATATGACGTCAACAATTTAGGGTACCTTAGGTCTGTAGGGATAAGTTGTAGAGTTTCTGTAGATGATGATTGAAATTGATGTAGGTGAATATTGGGTCTTCTGAGAAGCTTCCCTTTAGATTAGAGGCTGCAAAAAATTTTGCCCCATGATTGTAGAGCTCTTGAGAAGGTTATGAAGTTTTTGTCTGGCTTCTAGATCACAGGAATGACAGAACTTCATTGCTGGATGTTAAAAAAACTTAAAATATGCAAGTGTACTTGTCTCTAAAGTATATGATGCTGGATAGATCCTAATAATAATGAAGATGAAACTAGATTTCTACAATCGTCAATGATTAGACCAGAAGTGGTACCTCTAAGACCCAATGAATTGAGGTATACAAGGTTAAGAAGTTTTCATTATAAACCACTCTCCACAAATGTGTGATTTTCAGCTATTGGGACTGAGGTAAAATGCATACCCAAGAAGGCGTAGGTGAAGACATCGAAAGGTTAGGGTGTTAAAATAAGTTATAGGTTTGGAATGGAGTGATAGATGGAAACATGGTTTAGGAGGTAAATGTAATTTAGGATGGATATGAAGGGGATTAATAGGTAGGAGTATTGGATGACATTATCATTTCGTGCTACATTGATTGGTTAATTCCCAATTAACTCCTATGATACCACAAGGGCATATGATTGAAGTAGGCAGGTGTACTAAAGCCTTGAGTCTAGCATGAGTAACTGTGGCAATATTGTGCACGATTCGGGCATCATTTCACACACAAGAACAAAGAACTTACATGAAAGCTCTATGAGATGTGGTCTTCAATGCTCGGTATGGAAGACATTCATGGGGCATCTAAATTTAGAGGTAATCCTCTAACAACTAAGAAGGAAATAAATAATTCAAAATAAATATTGTTATTAGATTTGATGTAGTACTAATAAAAATGTGCAAATAGAGGATAATGATAATTGTAGGTTACATATGTGTGAATCTTATACCCTAAACATCTGGTATTTCATATGTTTTATATTTACATACTGATAGGGATTATGATTATTTAGGTTACCCATATTGATGAGGATGACACTACATCTAATGTTGAAGGCAGATCCTCTCGCGCCCGCTAAATCTAGTCAATAGCACTTCGTTGTAAATCATTTGGTAAAATCCTTTTATAAAGTGTAGAAGCTTATTTTGCTACACATACATGTTTTTTTTGAATGCATATATATTGGATCAACCTTCACTTTCTACTGATTTATTAATTTGGATTGATATGTTTACACCCTAGTTAGATTCTACGAGTCATTCCCAGGTATGATACATAAACAACTAAGTCAAGGGTATAAGGGCTAGCAACAAGTAGACTTAGGGTATGATCATCATTGAACTTCCTGACTCAATTCCTCCATGTTACTGAATACTTTATCAATTTTCTCAATTTTCATGTAGTTATACATTAAAATTTGGCTATGAAATATGATTTACATTCAAATCTAGATCCCAAGTGATTTGTTCATGTAACCATTAACTATTTCATCGACCATTAGGATCCTTGTTTTGCATATTACCTCCATATTTATTATAACCCTATGTACCCTTGGATCCTTTTATTTTTATCAAAACGAGAGTCTCTCTCCCTACTTTCTTACAGACCAATCCCGAATGTGAGCACAAAATACAATCTTTTTTGGCTAACACTTACATTCATCCTAACACTTCTCCGGAATATGTTTATCATAGATTCACTGTGACATCATATTTTAATAAAGAGCATATTACCTTTACATCTGCTGAAATCTTCTACACTTATTTTATATAATGATCCACCCCTTTATATTCAAGTTTGCATCCATAATATAGGGGTTAAACAAGTTTTAGTTGATAATGGATTTGGTCTTAACATTTGTAATCTATCATTCCTTCAAAAAATCCCCTTTCTAAAGCATATTTAACTCCCTCATCTATTTATATTCACAGATTTAATAATATTCCTAAAAGAGTCTTAGGTACAATCACACCTCATCACTGTCAGGCCATGCACTTTACCCATCCCATGTCAGGTAATGCTTAATAATATTAATTATAATACTCTTCTCAGACGGTCATGGATCCATGCATGTTCTCCCTTCAACCCTTCATGCCCATCTTAAATTCATATAGTTGTGGTCTATGAAGCCTTAGAAAATCCCTCACCTTTTTCCTTTTGCAACACTATTGATCATTCACACGAATCCTCTATTGCTACCCACATCTCCTCCTAATTTCACAAAGTATGGTTGCGGGTATTAGTATATGCTTCGTTATGGTTTCACTAACACTGGATTAGGAAAAGATGGAAAGGGAATCACAAAGCCTCTTTCCATTCCCAAATAATACACTAAACTCGGTATCATATATCTCCCTCCACCTGCTCCTTTTTCTCTCGCCACATCTTCTCCCGAGGTTTACACTACTTCACATACTCATCATCTTCCTCTATTATACCCTGAGCTTATTGGTGATCCTACTTCTCCCACTTGACTTGAATTAGATACATTCCTTATTTATGACACTCTCTTACAATACATGGGAATTTACAACCATTTCACCCCTTACCATCACAAAAAGTGTTTTCCATATGTTCACATACTACAACTTACTTTGGTGAATATGATCCTCTTAATACCAATACCGATACTCCTGACCCATTTCCACATCCACCACCATGACATGGTCTCTCTCCTCTCATTAGATAAATATTCATCACTCACACACTTGGTGGGGTATCTAACTTTCCCCCCATAGTTGCAAATTCTAATCAAAATTTCCTATCCATACTACTCACATGCACACCTATACCTTACTTTTGCTTTGCACTTCAAGTCAATATTTCTAGCAACACTTTCTCTTATCTACACTATGAGCACACCTTTCTACATCTATCTATGCTTAGGGCTTCCCTTTCTGCTCATATGCCACTCCATACACGCTTTTCTCCTCATGCTTACTTATAGATCCTTCTATTCATGATATACATCCTACTTTATATGGTATACATCCTTTCGATCACTATACATATTCTTGCTCAAAATGATCACATTTATTTTCCAACAGCTCCTGATATACACACTTGGGGGGCATTCGCCTTCCCCCCTCCTCACTTTTTTTATACATAATTACTTCTTCATATCTATACAACACAATTTTGTTACTACATACTCTACCATTATTACCTAATGACGCACTCTTATTCTACGGTTCATGCTTGACTGCTGAGGGAGCATTCCTAAATGAACCTCATCTCACACACATCTACTGAGGGGAAACGTGACTCCCCTCATCTACACATCTTGGTTGTATTTACTCTTGTTAGCTTATATTGCTTACATGTTACACTTTATTTCCTATGCTAGTTGGATACTTAATATGTCATTATCTATTTCTATACAAACATGCACGTTTACATGGTATCTTGAGTTGAATACAAGACTACTACATATTCTTACATGATGCATGATGCATGATGCATGATTCTTGACACTTCTCTTTACCAATTCTACCGAGGCTCCTAAGGGAATCTACCTTTACTACTCTCATACTCCACACTCACAGGTCCTATTTGTGAACAAGAAAACAATTTGTAAAAGTTATGAAATGGGGTAAGAAACACTCAAGAATCCCCAAAGCTTCAAAAAAATAGTTTCAATGGACCATCAGATAAGAGATAAACAATGATTTATTACTTTTGCATGCATTAATCTTGAAAGAAACAAGTAAATCTAACATATCTAGTTATCCTCTACTCTTGAAAGCTTTACAAATGAACCTAGATAGATTCTAAGTAATTTGTTTATGATTGTGAGAATGGAATCTCTCCATTAATGGCTAAAGAGCCACATGGTTTCTTCCATTTACTCAAACTTTGAATGGAAATAACAAAGCAAAGCAATATTAGCTCAATATGAAAAATGAAGAGAAGCTCTAATCCTAGCAATAATACTATAGTTTAGCCTAGAAAGGGGAAGTGTTCTTAAGAAAGTGAGAGGGGTAGTGGGGTATTTATAGGTTTTGATTTCCAAAAAGGGGATACTTTGGGTGCATGTGGGACAAATGAATAATCCAAAAATCACTTTAGTGAGTCAAAGTAAGATTTGAATAGGCTTAGGAGAGGTTAATCATGGTTTAGGCTAATTAATCATAATTAGTGAGAAATTAGGGTTATGAGAGGTTGTGAGAGGTCTAATCAATCCAATGAAATGGATTGATTGCCTAGGAAGCTAGTAGAAGTGGTCTAGAATAGGATTAGAAGAGGGTTAGTCAAAACGAGGCTATAATAGATTGCTTAATTGGTTTATAAGAGGAATATGACCAAAAGGATTTGTCGTAAGAGGGGAGTTAGATGGGTTTAACTAACGGTGTGTCATCAATTTGTGAAGAGTGAATAGTTAGTGTAATATTAAGAATAATAGTGCTTTGATCAAACTATAGGTGTCTACATTTTCCCCTCTTTGGGGTGGCGTAAGCTACGTCACTTCAAAGAAAGTAGACAAACACGAACAACTGAATTTTTTTTGAAGGGGTGGAAGAAAAATTAGTAGGGTGGAGGATGCCCCCTCGAGTGTGATAGGGCGATGCAAGAGGTTGATCGATGATTGAAAAGATGATAGAAAGAGAACAGAAGAAAGAAATAGTGTGAAGAAGAAGAAGAAAAGAAGGAGAAAGAAAATATCAAGGGGAGATATTGAGCTATTAAAACTTTGTTGTGTACAAGATAATATCGATTACATCATATTGCTAAGAATCTTCATCATCGGTCCTTATTAAAATATAAACATATGATAAAAGTATAGAATGACATGAAAATCCATAATACAAACAATTATCCATTTGTTGAAACTTGCCAACTCAATGCAACATACAAAATGTAATGCAATACGAGAAGTAAACAAGCTGATCTAACAGGGAAATAAGTACAAACACGCACACACACTTAAACCAACAACGTCTAAGAGAGTTGCACAAATATTTTGTTATCGAGATTTAGTCCTAAATTTTTGTGATAAATGAAAAGGGTAGAAATGATGCCCCAAGAAAATTGTACATGCAAGGGAAAGAAGGGAGGACACTTGGGCCCAATGAAAAAGTAGTGTGCACGACGAAATAGTACCACACAACTCGTTGTGCCCCAGAGTACAGATGAAGTAAGAAACATAGCTCTTGTAAATGATTGTAGAGTCAGATGATCTGCAAGTCATTGTTTCAAAACATGTGAAAATTCCAGCAAGATACAAGATGAGTGTCATGTGAGAGACACATACTTTCAGCTGCAAAATGAGCTTGTTACCAATTTTAGTCCATTTTCAAAGTTTGGCGATGTTTTGGATTTTTTGTTGATTTTATAATTTTATAATTTTTGATTGGTCAAAAGAATTTAAGAAATGAAAGATCACCTAAAATCACGTGAAAATGCCCCAGGGTGAAGAAAAGGGCATTAGATAGCAGTAAAATGGCCCGGTGAGAAGAAGAATGATTTAATAAAAATAATTACTGCGATAGGTAAAATAGAAGAAAATAATGGAAAATAGTGCCTGGAATATTTGAAAACTACCCCAGGGTGAAGAAATGACCATTAGGTAGCACTTAGTGCTCCAGCGTAGCGAAAATTTAGTAAAAATAATTATTTAAAAATAAAAATAATTATTTCGGTGAGCAGAGGAAGTGTTAGAATGATCATAGTAGCCAAAACATGCCCCAGGGGCATCTAGATAGCTTAATATACCCACTTGGGAGGGGGTAAACCATCACAGATAGTTCATTTGTTACGGAATCTCTTGCTGATTATCACCGTGAGTGACTTTGTGAGCTAAGAGAGAGATGGCGAGGCTTCAGAGGAGGAGGAGACAAGCAGAACTACATCTGAGAGTACCTATGGGAGGATAGTGATGGACCCTTTGTGAGTGCCCTATATCCTTTCTTGTTAATTTAGTCATTTTTTTAGATTACTTAATTTATTGCGTTTTTTTCTCTATGTTAGGGCTAAAAAAGATGCGTACACATACGCATATTCATGGAAATGATCAGTACACGTAAATGTGTGCATGTCAAAATATGGGTGACACACCCATGTGTCCATTCAGTCGGGACTCTTTATGCACTAGTTAGTGGATGAAAAACATGCGTAAGCATACACGTGCGCACCGAAAATGGGTACACATGCGTATGTGTCAGACTAGATTCGCACATGTCTCCTGCGGGGTTAGAATATGCATCATGTGGCACGAAAACATAAAGTGCACACAGGTACACCGATAATGGCATGTGTATACGTCGTACAGAGGTTGAAAAGAATTAGGGGAAAAACTAGGCATATATGTGTCGATTAGGGTGCGTATGAATTGAATGGGAGGCATATACGTGTTAGGTGTGTATGCATCAAATGGGGCGCGTATACGCTTGGATGAAACACTTAAATAAGTTTTTGAGAAAAATAAGTCAAGTGGAGATGAACGTAGGCTAGAAATTGGTAGAAGAAAGTAGACATTAGTATGTTTTAGAAGAATAATAGAAGAATGTAGATAGAAATAACCTAACAAGTGTATTGTTATTTTGTAGAGATGATTACCCATGCTTCATATGAGAGACACGGTACGGTCGCTTAGCGGCTATAGAGGCATATTTTGATGAACAAGATAGGAAGATACTAGTATATCCTCCTATACGTGACTGGTTTAGCTTACGTGGCCAATATGCCATAGATTACACTTGACCATGACCTCCTCACATAACCTTAGCTAAGAGGTGGCACAATGAGAGCCAGTGATTCTGGCTCCTGAATGGCGAGATGACCGTCACCCTAGAGGATGTATGGCAGATATATCGGGTCCCCATCCATGGTGAGTTGATTCAGTATATGAGCCATCAACCCGACATTGATCATTACTTTTTAGAGTTGTTTGGAGCTCTGGATATACCTCACCGAGGTATGATAGTCATATTATCTCGAGTGCATAGCAGATCCTGAGCTAGAATGAGTTGTAGTATATTTGATGGCCTTTGTCAGTGGAGTTTTACTCCCTGACAAGACTGGAGCTACCTTCCCACTTGGTCCTCATTGGAGTTATCCATGGAATTATTGATGGTCAGACATATTGTTGGGGCTAGTGCATACTGACACATTTATATTGGGACCTACACCTGATTACCTACTACCTTCAGAAGATGGTAGGTTTGGCCCATTTATTACAAATTTGGGCATGGGATCACATTGCCATTGGTTGCCCCATAAGTGTTTTGAGAGTTCGTGCTCCAAAGGATCCTTCTACTATGGGTTGGGTTCCAGCTAGCGATGATGTGCGACTAAACATGGGAGTCATTTACCATTATCAACGAGAGTTTGATGAGCTACAACAAGCTGCGATAGTACGGAGCCCATAAAGACACTTTCTGTGGCCTGAGGATGGCCTAGAGCTCAGTATAACCATAGTTGAGCATTTCATGTTTAGCATTCACAGTTACACACAAGAGTTGTACAGAGTTGATCGGTGCCAGAGACAACTTGGCACTACACAGGATGTGTCTGGACCATATATGTGGTATGCTCGTAGGGCCTGGTAGTATTTTGATATGGGGCCACAAATTACAATGGACAGAGCCACGACTAATTATTTGCAGGTGGTGCCAGTTTTGTGAGTACCTTTGAGGCAGGCTAGAGATCTGGGGTGCCCTTTAATAAAATTGGTCTTAGGTACAAATAAGATCAGGGGACCACCAAATAAGATCCCAACATACCACCAAAGAAGGAAAATGCAGACAAGTCAAAGACCTATGAAAATTCTATTAAAGGTTCTATAAAAAATGAAAGCAGTAAGAAAAATGAGATTCATGTTCTTGAGAATACAAGCATTCCTAAAAAATACAACTCAAACAAACGCAGAAGATCCTTTCCCCCAAGGCAACATCATATGATCATGTTTTAAAATTATTTCTATGGTTATTGTTTTTCATGTAATCATTTTGGTCATAAAGAAATAAACTATAGAAATCATGTAAGAAATTTTGGATGGAACAAGAACAAAAGTTCTTATCGGGTTTCAAATATAAACTACAATTCATTTGCTCCATTATCAAAATACAAAGAGAATGATATTGCATGCTATAAATGTCATAACTATGGGCATATGACATGTTTTTTTAGAAGTGATTTTGTGTAATCTCCCAGATAGAATAAGAATGAGTTTGGATGGAACGAAAATAGAGTCACACATGGTTTCTTAGGTAGAAGCTATAATTCATTATCTCTTTTATCAGATGATAGTATATGTTATAATTGCAATAAGTACGAACATATAGCAAAACAATGTAGAAGTAATCCTGTAGATCAAAAAAAGAAAGTGGATGCCATGCACTAAACATAAAGATGAATTCATAAACAGTTTATAAGAAGATGTAAAATCAAGGAAAATGTAAAGAAATAATAAATTATTCATTGCGCAAGAGGCACATGTCATGTATTGGTCCATGCAGTGCGAAGGATGAAAAGAAAAATAATGGAAGGCATAAATTTCAGAAACATGTCAAAGATTGAATATTTTAGTCAATGGAAAAGAAGGTAGTATATATGCATTATCCAGTTCATGACGAATTTCATAAATGGAAGTGATTGATTACATAAATATTATACCTTGGGGGAAGAAGGAGCATCATGAAGACAACTAGTTGATGAACTAAAAGAGTAGGAAGTGGTAAACAAACTTAGCAAATGGATGTTGTTGAAGATCAAACTAAATATATAGATATAAGAGGTAAGATAATTATGCAAACAGTGCTTGCATAGGAATATCGAGATGAGTAAAATTAGGTTTTCTATATGCAACAACTTTACAGGATAGAGAAGTATAAATTACATAAAAAATTAGTGGCCTCATGTAATGATGATTTAAGTATAGAACTAGTCTAGCCATAGGCCACATCCCAAGGATTAGTTTGTGTTCAAACATTGCATGGGACCATAGTCTATGAATCAATTGTTGAAAAACCTCACTACTGTAGTATGAAAATGAGATGTAAATGTTTAAGTTTTTTTGTCTTTCCTTTTCATTTTGGGAAGTCAACTTCCATCCATGTGGTGAATTTTATAGGTAAGAGAACATTTATAGAATTCGGGAAAATAAGCTACCATACTCATGTGAAACCATCAAGAAAGAGACCACAATGTCTTGAAGATAAGCTGCAAGGTTCACCTAGGTAAGTAAATAAGTTTTTCGATATATAGGTAGTGATAGCAATGATAGTTTTCCTTCAAGAGTACGTAAGACAGTTAAAGAGTTGATCTAAGTTAACAACTAGTGATATATATGAGGCACATGACAATATGATTTCCAGTGATGAGAGATGATACTATGGAGACCTCTACGTAGATCAATCCGTTTCTAGGGAAAAAGGAATCAACATTTGCAAGAAGTATTTTGGAGCATGAAGCAATTGTTCATGGCTACATTAAGAGTATTAAGAGGAGGAAGAATCTTTTTGAAGGGAATCATTAAATATCAAGGATAAACAAGAATCAAGTATTCTCTTTCATCATCTAGTGACAGAGGTAGGGCACAGTTAGAAAGAGTATCAGTGGATGCACATAAGTTCCAAGGGGGAGAGTTATGAACTCAGGGGGAGTTATTCACTTCATTGTCATAATATGTCACAAGGCAGAAAGAGATTAACATATGCATACTCCAAGGGGGAGAGTTTTGAGAGTTTTACATCTTTTTCCATTGAATGTATAAAAAATGAGAGTTAAAGAAAGAGGGAGCAATACAACAAGAATACTATTTATTAGAAAATGAGAGTGTTGTAGACAAGGGGAGCAAGATACATTCATAAGATTATTTATATGCAATATAGTAGGTTGTCATCAATGATAAAGGGGGATATTGTTGGATTAATTAAAATTGATGTAAAAGGAAGTTGAAGGAGATAACAACAAAAATAGAAATATATTGTTGGAAGAAGTTTATTTTTATTGATTTATAAAGGTTCAATTATTGGTTCGGAGCTTGGAGTATCTCATAGTCGTTGAGCTCAAAACAATGTTGGTCATCTGGAGTAATCCAGTAGCTAGTGGTAACAATGGTTCTGGTGCTCTGTTAGCATAAATGGCCTATCATCTAGATCAGTTTCACATAATGTCGATCATCTAGAGCTAAGCTCATTTGCAGTGTATGCTCAGTCTAAAGCTAGAAGTAGTAAATGGGAGCTTAGAGGATCTCATAGTGGTCGTTCTAGTGTTCAGAGATAGAATGTATAAATAGTTTCATAGCTCTCATACTAGTGCAATGGTTCTGTTGATCTGGAGCTATGAGTATGAATTATTTGGAGCTCACGCTTTTAGTGTAGGTCATTCTGAAGCTAGGTATAGATTATGTTGACCTAATGTTTGATGTCTAGAGAACAAAGTATTGTTTGACTGTAGCTATCAGCATGTCGGTATTAGTAATACTAGTTCTAGAGATTGAATCATCTGGAGGGCCTCATGGGTCAATTCATTTAGAATGATAAGAAGACATGGGATTGTGGGTAATAAACTACAAGTTGAGATTTGAATATGGGTTGCATGTATATATCCGAAGCAACATGTTTATCATGTTTGAGAAAATATATGACCTGGTTAAGCGAAGATTCCTAATCATGAGGACTGCGAGAAAGTATGGACTTTGGCTATAGGTTGAGTGGTAAGTGAAATGTTGAAGGCCACTAATCAAGTAAGAATCATTGGATCATGCAAGCCAGCTATTCCAAGGATTTGAAAATAAGTTCATGATATTGAAGATGCAGGCCTAACGTCTCTATTTTGGAATTAATATATTTCTTGTATTGATATTCAAACTTAGTCACTCATGCTCTATTTTGGTGTTTTCATTTGAATTGGTTTTTTTGACTCTTAAATGTTACTACATATTTTTGAGAGGTATAATCATGTATAAAATAAACTCAAATGGGAAATATTTGTAGTGTACATGAGTGGAGAAAATGGTGAATTAGAGAAGAAGGAAGAAATGCAAAAGGATGTGCACATGGGGCAGTGAGGAATAGGCATGTAGTGAGATAATGTGTAGGTGAGAAGAGACAACAAACTATTGTGAGAAGAAGAGAGCTATAATGTAATGAAGAAATCATTTAGAGTAGACTCATAGTGTGAGGTGAGCGAGTAAGCATGTGAAGACAACGTAGATATCATTCAAGGAATATTGTTGTGCAGGATTACATGGATTCGAGTTAAGTGTGAGTAGTATGGGTGGATGAATCAACCAAGACAAGCAGTACAGTTGTAAGCAGTCAACAAGTGAATGAATTCTAGAGAGATCATTCAAAAGTAGAACAATAAAGAGGAAGTGGAGAGATATTTCAGGAACAACAAGAAGGGGGAATATAAATGTGAAATGATCTGATCAGTTTTTTGTCCATATTGTAAGTATGATTTGAATTGCCATCATCAGGTTGAAGAAGCAACTATAAAAGGTGAAATTATGTATTATTAAGGTAAGTGCCTCACACAATTAGGGATTAGTGTCTCCAGTGAGTTGGGGATTGGTGTCTCTAGTGAGTTGGTGTTTAACATTGGGGATTGGTGTCTCTTGTGAGTTAGTCCTCACAAACTGGCTGAGTTGGTGCTCAACCTTGGGGATTAGTGTCTCTAGCTAGTTGGCGCTCACGAACTAGTGAGCTGGTGCTCATCATTGGGGATTCGTGTCTATAGTAGGTTAGTGCCTACAAATTCATATTGAGATATTTCAGGGTTGGATTTAGATAGTAGATCCAAGTAGTATTTTCATCGTGGTTTTCTCCCGATAAGGGTTTCTACATAAATCCTCTATTGCATAATTGTTTGATCATGTATTCAATTGTTATATTGTTGTGGATGTTAAAGTTCTAAATAAGAAAAAGATTGTATAACATCGATTCACTCCCCTTAGTATAAGTGTGTGCTCTTCAGTATGAATCTTTTCTAGAAGAGTGGATGCATGGATGCATCCCTTATAAGGTAAATAAGGCTATTAGTCACCTCTTTGAGCAATAACTTACTATTATTTATTTTGAAACAACACTTTTGGGTGATGAAAACTAAGAAGGCCCCTAGTTTGGATGGGCTTCCGATTGAATTTTTCCAAGCTCTCTGGCCCACCCTCAAGATGGACATGTTTAATGTTTACAAAGAAGTGAAGACCAATGGATCCTTGGGGGTTGACATTAACCATGGCCTAATCAAGCTTATTCCTAAACCTAGAAACAACAATCAAATATGCGGTTGGTGCCCCATCACTCTTCTCAATGTTTCTTACAAAATCATTGCAAAGGATATTACTATGAAATTTAAAGTGATTACCCAAGATATTGTATGCCCAGAGAAAATTGGTATTCTACAAGCCATGTATATTCTGGATAATCTTCTTTATGTATCAGAAACTATCTAATGGGCTGAATATTTGCATCAAGATGCACTATTGGTAAAAATTGATTTTGAAAAAGTGTATGAATGGATATGATGGCGGTTTATCCTAAAAATTCTTGAGTGTCAGGGATTCAGTCCCCACTTCAAACAAGGTATCCAAATGCTTTTTTTTGAAGCACATGTCTAGGTCATGGTTAACGATAGCCTCAAAAATTCCTTTGACCTTCAACGTTTAAATTGGTAAGGTTTCCCCCTTGTTGTTTTCTTGGTTATATACTTCTACGAGCTCACCATCAAATATACCTAAAAGGAATTAATTTTCCTCGGGGATCTTATGCTCTTAACTGTCATTTTATTGATGACTCTCTCCTCTTTCTACAAAATGACGAACAATATATTCCTAATACTCAATCAATACTTGATATTTATTGTGACATATCTAGCTCTATGTTGTGTAGCCATAAAACAAAGGTGATATTCATTAAAAATGACCCAAATCTATCTTGGATTCCCCCAACTTTTAACATCCTCCCCATGGGAAGATTACTTGTTATTTAGATATCCCATTTGGTATTCATCTCTCTCCTTAGGATATGTGGGACTAGGTGCTCACTAAAATTCAGAAAAAGGTTGAAAATTGGTCATGTAAATTTCTCTCTCTTACTTCCAAGTTTTTGGTCATTAATTTTATTTTAGTCAATCATGCATACTATTCCTCTTCTTGGTTCCCTTCCAAATTTGCTTATGGGAAGCTCACACAACTTGTCTAGAGATTTATTTAGAACAAAAATAAGGGGAAGAAAGGGATGAAAACAATCTCTTGGGAACTTTGCACTTAGCCTAAATCTATAGGTTGGATTGGAGTTGTTGATCCACTTCAAAAAGGGAAATGCCTTGCTGTGAAATGAGTAGTGAAAGCCACTCAACGTATTGAGCCTTGGAAGATCCTTGTGAGGGAATGGATTTGGAAAGCTTGCTATAAATATTCCTAAACTCTTACCTCATGGGAAGATAAACTCGTAAATGTATTTTTTATATATATATTTGGCTCTCTTCCTCTTCGGTGTAACTGGATAGCTTGGTAGGTTATGGATTTGTTCCTTCAATGGTGTCATAAATCTCTTCAACATGGATTAAGTATTCCCTCATCCAATCTCCAGTGGAATCAAATTATTCATTCCAATGATCTTCAACTTACTGTCTAACATGAATTTAAGGTAAAATACTTTACACATAAAGGCATCAATATGGTTAAGGAAATTTGGGATAATAATACTGGCAATTAGCTCCCTTATAAATTGTTGTGTTAGAAGGTTACCCTACCCAAACAACTTAAATCCATTTACTCTTCTCATTTTTACAATCGATCTCTTATGAGGTTGTCCTTAAAACCACAAAAATATTTCAACCCCTTGCAAGGATTGGCACTGGCCAAATCTTGTTACCATCAACATAACCATGCCAAGGATTTTTTATCAGCTAATTCAGCAACTATTGCCACTTGGTGACTCTCTTAATAATAAGTGGTTTATGTCCCTCTTTGACTCTCAGTGGTAGAGAATGCCTTACACCATTTAGCGGTCCCCTAATGAGGCTAAATGTCAACTTTTGGGATGGTGTATTCTATAAATGAAGCTTCCAGTTGGCCTCACCTTAGCCAATTCGGGTCTTGCTACAAGATATTGCACCTTTTGTTCAACTCTTGAAATAATTCCCCACCTCTTCTGACACTACCCATATGTTTCTCAGCTTTGGGCTTCCCTTTTCTCCTCTCTTCCCGAAACTCTTTCCCAATAATTTAAATAAAAAGGTTGCCTTGCTTATAATGTCTTCCCCCTCTATCCTCGCCACCATCTGGAACACTTGTCAGTTGACTATCCTTTTCCATATATGGAAAAATATTTGCCAATAATTGTGCCCTGGGAATATCTCCACTTTAGTTATTCAACAAACTCACATTTTTTATTCTCTATGGTTAAAACTTTATCAGTTGAAAATTAAGAATCAAGAGGAGTGTGTTGTACTTGTGAAGATACAGGATCACCTTTAAAATCTTATGCGAAACAATACTCTCGTACAATGTTCTAGCTTAATCATATGCATTGGTTCTTAATTTATTTGTATTTTAAAATTTTTTATAGCATCTTTTTGATGGGGACCTTCTTATTGTTACTGTTTAGTATTTTGAATTTTGTATTTGTTTACTATTAATAAAAGCATTCTCAATTTAAAAAAGAAAGAAAAAGAGTGGCTTTTCATACCAACACCCCTTAAAGCATGGTCCCATAGAGGGGTTTTCGCTCTTATTTTCTTGCAGCAACATGTCCCATGATTATTTTTGAATCCATCTATGGAAAATAATAGAATTTAGGCCTAAAAAATAGGAGCTCCACTTTTTTCCCCCTAAAGTTAAGAGGTTATTGGAAAGGGGGGATGGGATTTCCCCTTACAGCTTAGGTCGATTTTTACTCATGTAGAACATAACATGCATTCTCGCCCATTATTAATGATGATTTGAGAGGGAAATATTATTTTTAATTACGTGCAAATTATCATAAAACTGCAATGGGACCCTATAATATCTCAACAGGTATTCTTAAAGAAAGGAGTAAAAAACACGGGACCTTAAAATTGCTAAAATGCTCCTAAATTTTGTCAATAGCACCCGCTTAGATATTTAAGGAACCCCCCTCCATGGAACCATGGCCTTAATGTTTTCTATTATTGCAGCTACCCCTTTATAAGTATTTCTAGCTAAAAGTTTTTGTGTGTGTTTTATGTAGAATTTCAACAATTACAGGTCTGCAATTTGAGTATGACATGATCAAGGCCTCACGGGATTTGTCCTGAACATAATTCACAACCATGACAAATGAAAGGTCAAATGTTCGATCTCACTCATGTATGTTTTCCTAAGTAGATTAAAAACACTCAGAACAAGGTATGTGCAATGTAATCCATTTCCTTGAATTTCATTTGCATTATTTTTGGCAAGATATAACACAAACAATGAGATTTGTGATCAAGAAAACTTATTTTATAGTGTTTGTATTTTTTTTGGATTTAATGCAATTTATTACCATGGATTTCTTTTATTTATTTGTTGGGTATGTGGTTGTGAGGGCATTAATATTGTGTGAATTGAACAAATCAAGTTTCGAAGAGCATAGGTCGAGATGGGTATTGGGATTTATGGGGTTTTAACGAGTGAAGCACGTTCGATGCTTTATAGGGTAATTTAGGAATGACACAACATTAAATATAAACATAATTTCAGCTGGGAAAGAGGCCATGAAACATTTTTTTGGGTTGAAATTCTTGGTATGTTTTAATATGTCGATTTTGGACCATGTGGCGCATCGTAGATCCCAAAATGAGATAAGATGCTTATTTGGGTAAAGAATCTACCTGACATTCTGGTGGGTTGAAGTTTTGGTGATACCTAGCAAGATAAATTTTGTGTACATTTATATTTTTTTGGATCATGGTGATTGAAGTCAACATCAGTGGGTGATTCCTCGAGCGATTAGGTGTAATTCTGGGATTGAATGATGTTATGTGATCTGTTCTTATCTTCTTCTTTTTTGTAGAATTAATGTACACAATTAGGAAAAGATGCATGGTTCTAGTACAACATCGAGTATTGTTATAAAATGGATTAAATGGTATAACCTAATAGGAAAAAAAAAAGTAGTGGAAAGAAAACTTATTTCTTTTAAACAGTAGATAGATCATAACATAAATTCTTCACAGACTTAGGTGCTCACTATTTTTGTCAAAGCCAATAATTTGAGCATAAATTAAAAATTGAGGGATATAAAAGATTTTTTGACAAGAGATCCCACCTGCTACAATCCCATGCTAACACTTTTATTGCTTCTATAACACAGAATACCCAGCCCAACCAAAAAGAAGCAATCCATTACACCCATAGGTTAAGTAGATCCTGTCAGAGGTTGAAAGTGCTCGCACGTGAATATTATTTCAATAAAAAAACATGGGATTGCTTCTCAAGTGAGCAACTTGCTACTTGAATAACCTTTAGAGAGATTTAGTTCTCATCTACTTCTACTCCTAATGTTATTTCTAACTGCCTATTCTAACAATTGCAAGGGAAAAGGATTAAGAGAAACAAATATAGGAAAAGTTCGTGATGCGTAAGGGTGTAATAGAGACCTTATTTTCTCTGTGTTTGAGGATAACATAATATGTTATATTAATGTAAG
Source organism: Taxus chinensis (assembly GCA_019776745.2). Taxonomy (NCBI): domain Eukaryota; kingdom Viridiplantae; phylum Streptophyta; class Pinopsida; order Cupressales; family Taxaceae; genus Taxus; species Taxus chinensis. The sequence goes on from CM034152.1 coordinate 645,082,682, forward strand.
TATAGTCCATGATTAACTAAAAATGTAAGATGTAGATACAAGTTAATCTAAGTTATGAACAATTGTAAATAAAGTAAACAGATGTTGTAAATAAATGTAAAGATGACCTAAGCAACTTGAAAAAGGAAATGCTAACCCTAATGTGCAAGAGAGAAGAGGAAAGAACTCAGTTGAATAGAAGATGCTCATTGAGACTGTGTCGTCAGAGGTGACTGGAAAATCTGGAAAGCATGAATGACTGTGCAAGAGCCCTCGAAAAGGATGGATCTGGAGTATCTGGCTGGACTGGAGACACCTGGAGAGGGACTGGGGTGCCTACGGGTGCTCTGGTCTGCAAAATGGGTGCACCCTAGTCTATGCAAAATCTCTGAAACTGATCTTCACAGGTTCGGTAGATGGTCTGAAACCCTCGTTGTGTGTCGCATTAACTTCATTGCACTGCTGCCAAATGTCATTGATATTCCAAGATGATGAAAAGACTTGCAAAAGACCTAAGGAGTATCAAAACCCTAAAAAAAAGAAAATGCAAATGAATGGGTTGGAACTGACCTCAACTACCACAACAGTGGGCTTACTAACTGAGCATGTTGCACTACATTTAGACCCAAATGTAGTTCTGGTGAGTGTGTGCATAATGTGCCCTAGGTGCTCTTGTGTCAGTCACACTTTGTGAAGTAGCGAGCAATAACTAGATGTAGAAAATGTAATAGAATGTGTGCATGGAATAGAATAGAATCCTCCCCTATGTTGTGTGTGATGTAGATGTCCTAGCCTTGTGCCTTGTGATGGAGCTATGTGGATGCAAGTGATCTCCAATGCAATAGATGGATGCAACTCTAGATGGATGATAGTAGTGACTAGTGTTTGGTCCCTCATTATGGTCTCATAACTTTATATTTATAGGGTTCTCTTGATCTAATTTTGTAATTAACCTATGAAATGGCCGACCACCAAAAAACATAGAGGACCTAAAATGGATAGAAAGAGCCCAAAAAGATGGTGGGAAAGTTAAAAAGGATTGGGGTACCCCTGGTGGGACCTAGATGCCCATGGGTACCCCAGTACTAGTCAGTCGAGGCTAAAATAATGCAAATGATGAAAGTTGACTGGGCATGTGTGGTGTAAAAGGTCAGGAATGAACGAAATAAAATAAAAGAAGATGGCCAAAAGATGGGGGTTAATTAGTACTTTCTTCACTCAAAAACCTTCTAAATAGTAGTATGAGACCAGGACTAAATAATGTCTAAAGTGCATGATTTTGTGTCTACATTTTCCCCCACTTTATGTTGGTGAGCGGAAAGCTTGGTAACATAAAGTAGATAGAGATGTGTACCTGATGTCCATGTAGAGTGAGTAAAAGAAAACATGTCGAAGGACTAGACAAAGCATGGAATGAAAAAAAGATGATGGAGCATGGAAACTAAAGATGAAAATGCACAAAAAAAGTGATGAGAGTGAACCTAGGGTGGAAATGTATGTGTGCTGTGCCTGATGTGTGTGATGTACCTGCATGGTTAGTATGTAAGGTGTGTTTATTGTGAAGTGTTATTGTTGATGTCGATGTTGTTGTTGTTGCCCCCATTTGACTGCTTGTTTCTCATATGGCCAGACCTACAAGGAGAAAATGATCAAGTAGTCAAATATATATGTATGTATGTGTAAAAATGTAATGTAAAAGATGCATGTGTAAGTATGTAAATGTAAAATACAGTAAATGAAAAGTGTAAATGGAACATGTGCACCTGATCCATGTCGAGAAAGAGTGTAGAAGGATATCATGTACTGTCCAGGGTTTTTTGGGTGATCCAACGCCATAGGCTGAAGAAGTATAGGGAGGAATTTTGTTGTATCCTCCAACCTTTAACTACTTCCCTGAAATGTGTGTGAAGAGATCTCTGTACATCCTAGTTTTTTGGGTGATCCAACACACTGGTTGAAGAATTGTAGGGAGGCACACCCATATTATATCCTCTAAGCCATGTAACTACTTCCCATGAATGCTAAGGACACCATGTCCTATAAAATCCATTGTGTATGGGGTTCGTAGACTGGTTTGAACCCACTCGTTGTATGTAACCCACAATGCCAAGGGTGGAAAGTGCATTGAACTGAACCAGTGTAAACACATGTGTTATGTAGTATGTAAAACCCCAAATGATGCCCCCCTCTTTAGGGGTGCATGCGATGTCACTGATAGGAGAATGTGGCCCCAAAAGAGGACCAACCACATGAACTCTGAAATTCTACCCTACAGGGGAAGGGAATGCGCTTGGTAGAAACCAAGGCATGCACAAACAAGAAGGCTAGCCAAAGACAAGTGTTAGTACAAACAAGCATGCATGTAGAAAACAATGTGTAAGCTACCAAACAATAAGTAAAAGTAATGTAAACATGCAAGAAGACAAAGTAATCCACACAAAGTGGGTACAAACATGGGACATCACTCATGATGTCAAAACACACAAGGCCATCATGGCCAAAACAACAAACAAGTGTGCACACCAAACATAGGGTCAAGGCCCACATACAAAACAAACAATTATTAGACAATTTAACAAACAAGTATGGAAGCAAATATCCCTGCATAAAAATGTTACACATGAAGCACCCATTAGCATGTTAGAAAGATAACTAGTATGTCAAAAGCATGTATAACCAAGTAATGTAAAGTGCTAAGTACAAAATGAAACAATAACACATGTGAGAGACAAATGTGGATGCCCTCAATGACCAGTGTAGGAAGGGTAGAAGGTGAGCATCTATGTTTCGTGTAAGAGATCTATATCTGTGATCACAACTAGAAAAGATGTGAATGCACATGTGTGGATGATATAGATAAATGACATACAAGTAATCTAACTAGCATGTGTAATAAAGTGACCATGAACAAGCAAAAGTAAGCAAGAGTAAAAGCAACCATAATATGCAGTATGTTGTGGATGGATGGAATGGAATGCAAAATGGAGTGATAGGAGCCATGTGCCCCTTGAGTGAATGGAAATGTATGCAGTGAGGTTCATTTTGTTTTCCCCCTTAGCAGTCAAGAATGAACCATAAATGAGAGTGCATCATCGGGAAATGGTCAAATAGTGTGTATTATGTCTAGCACATTGTGATGAATGATGTGTATGTGTAGTGATGATGAGATGTGACATAGAGAAGAGATGTGTGCATGAACCCTATAGAAGAAGTGTATATCACAACAAATGAATGTATGAGTGATGATTTAGCCCTAAGCATATATCACTATAAGATGAATAGATGATAGAAATGAAAAGATGGAGTGGTGATGTATCCTAAAGTGTATACCACTACAAAATGATAGAATAGGTGACGATTTAGCCTATAATATGTCACTAGGCTGGAAATGTCGCATGATGAAAGTTGTAATGATAAGTAAATTTGTGATGAAGTGTAAGGTCCATTTGATTTGTAAATAGTCGAGTATGGACTGAGGAACTAAAGTGTGTCATAGGGTAGTGAGTGCAGTTTAGAAGACAATGTAGTATGAATGATGAAAGATGACCATGTGATGAATAGAATGTGTAAATGTGATGGTGTGTAATGATGCAATGCAAGAGTGTGATATGTGTAAAATGTAATATAATGTAATGATGTATAAAGATACTAGTAAATGAGTATGTAACTATAATGTAATGCTAGACTTATATATGTAGTATGTGGGACATCGTAAAAGATATGATGTAGCATGTGTGATAGATGTAATGTAGATGACCATGTAATATGTGTAGATAACCTAATAGTATGAATGTGTAATATGTATAATGGACAATATGATGTGTAGAATGCAATGCTAGACATGTGTACAATATGTGTAATGATGACTAATATAATGTATGATGTATGCATGCGATATGTGAATGAAATACAATGTGTAAGCCTATAGTGTAATGTGTGGGGTTCATGTGTAGTAATCCCTCAACAATCAAGTGTGAATGAAGCACAAGAGTGTGTCATCGGGTAATGACGATGCTAAAATGTGTGATGAATATGCCTATGTGAGGATATGAATGTATGATAATGCAAAGATGAGAGATGCATCCTATGTGAATATGAGGAGGGGAAATAAGATGTGATGCCCCCAAGTGTACTATGATGATGGAGATCTATGCAGTGATGTGAGAGGTGTCATGCCATTGTGGGAGAGTGTTTTCTATGTCATGATAAGAGAGAGGGCCAACACAATGGTAGGCTGAAGCAATAATAGGACCATGCGATGGTGGCAGAATGTGAGATGTGTCTTGTTCATCAGTAAGAGTAGTAGCTTTGAAAAAAGTGATTGGTTTTAGCTTATGTGGGATTGATGACACTGCAAAAGACTTGATAGGAGAAGAAGGTGGACTGATTTTGAGAGGTGGTTGTGTAATTTCACTTGGTAATGTTGTGGATGACTTGAGAGGAGGCCAAGTGTTGCATCGATTTTAAAGGAGGTTGCTTAGGTTGACTTGGTAATATTGTAGATGACTTGAGAAGAGGTGTTGTGTCGATTTTGAGGGGTGGTTTCTTAGGTGGTTCTTGAATTTCCTTAGAAATTATGGCATGATGCTCATTAGACATAGACGAATCAGATTTAGGAACCCATTGAGATGTAGCATTTGTAGATGGGCATGTAATAGAATGTTGTGTAGTGAATGAGATAAATCCTTGATGCTCAAGATGTTTAATTATTCTTTGTAAAGAATAGCAATCATTTTCATTATGCCCATTGAGTCGATGATAATTACAATATGGATGACCTTGATATTTTGCTAGCCGATAAGGAGGATAGTAATGAGTAGGCGGTAAAGTGATCAATTGATGACTAAGGAGCTCAGTAAGAATGTCATGTTGCTTAGTATTATGTCAAAGGATGAGAGGCTCTGGTAATGGTATGACTTGAGGTTCACTGATGTGAGCACATGTAGTAGACATAGACTCAAGATGTGATGTAGAAGGAGAAAAATGTGAGCCTGAGAAGCATCCTTAAGATGTTGGATTTCAGATTTGAGAGATGTAATCGTGGATTCCATAGAATGAAATTTATCTTGAAATAAAGAATGAAGAGCTTGAATGGATTTGCAAATAGATTGATTGGATTTGGAATCAATGGAGTCCTCAGAAAGATGACCAAAAAGAGCATTGACTTGGGTAGGCAATATGTTGATAGGAAGACACATAGTCTCTAGGGTTTTTTGAAGAGCATCTTTACAAGATGGGTGCATTTGAATCAATTGAAGAAAAGAGACTTGACATAAATTAGAAGCCATGATAGAAAAGATGAGAAAATCCCTAGAATGAAGGTGGATTCAAAGATCGGGTTCACCAAAATGATTAACTAAAATGTGGAATATGGGTACTAGTTAATCTAAGCTATGAAAATATGTAAATAAAGTAAAAATGTTGTAAATAAATATATAAATGACCCAAAAACTAAAAAAGGAAATGTTAACCCTAATGTGCAAGAGAGAAGAGGAAAGAACTCAGCTAAATAGAAGATGCTTGCAGGATTGTGTCACAGAGGTGACTCGAAAAAATATGGAAGTAGGAATGACTATGCAAATCCTTGAAAAGGATGGATCTGGAGTATCAAGCTAGATTGGAGAACCTAGAGAGGGACTGGGGATCCTTGGGGCACTCTGGTCTACAAAATAGGTGCCCTGGTCTATGCAAAAGCTTTGAAATTGATCTTCACAGGGCTGGGAAGTATGGTCTGAAACCCTCATTATGTGTCATATTAAGATTCATTCTACTGCTTCAGATGTATCTTATAATCCAAGATGAATGAAAGACCTGACAAAAGACCAACAATGAGTATCAAACCCTAAAAAATAAAAATGCAAATGAATGGGTCAGACTGACCTCAACTGCCACAAATGGTGGGCTTACTAACTGAGTGTTGCACTACATTCAGACCCAAATGTAGTTCTGGTGAGTGTGTGCATATGTGCCCTAGGTGCTCTTATTCCAGTCACACTTTGTGAAGTAGTGAGTAATAAATAGATGTAGAAAATGTAATAGAATGTGTGCATGGAATAGAATAGAATCCTCCCCCTATGTTGTGTGTGATGCAGATGTCCTAGCCTTATGCCTTGTGATGGAGCTATGTGGATGCAAGTGATCTCCAATGCAATAGATGGATGTAACTCTAGATGGATGATAGTAGTGACTAGTGTTTGGTCCCTCATTATGGTCTCATAACTTTATATTTATAGGGTTATCTTGATCTAATTTCATAATTAACCCCAAAATTTCCAACCACCAAAAAGATAAGACCTAAAATGGCTAGAAAGACCCCAAAAATGGCGGGAAAGTTTCAAAAAGGACTGGGGCACCCATGGGTGCCCCAATACTAGTCTGGGCACCTCAGTAAAGGATAAAATAATGCAAGATGATGAAAGCTGACTGGGGCATGTTGGTGTGAAAGTTTAGGTAATGGTGAAATAAAATAAAATAAAATGGCCAAAAGATGGGGGTTAATTATTACTTTATTCACTCAAAAACCCTCTAAATAGTAGTATGAGACCGAGACTAAATAATGTCTAAAGTGCATGATTTTGTGTCTACAATCCACATACACACACAATGACAATATGGTAGTATGTAAGAATGATCTATAAGAGATCTAGGAGAATCAAGAAAATAGTAGGTTAGATATCATCCATAACAACTTCACCATTGATCAAATATACACAATTGTATTAAACTACAAAATGAAGCCCTAAATGCATTACGTTCATCAACATAAAGGATAAAACACCATAAATAGAAGATGTAAATTCAAGACAATTCCAAAGAGAATAATAAGAACCATTAGAACGAAACAAAATCTACTCTTTATAGGAAGAAATGGAGGGAATTTTTTTAAAGAAAAAACAAAGATGTGATGAATGAAGAGTGGTGAAACCTCCCTTGCTATAAAGAATTTGTAATTTGAATTGACATTGAGATTTGATCTAGAGAGTCAATTAGGGCTTTGATAGTAAACAATGAATCTGGAGGGGAAAAACAACCATTTGAATTAGGTATCAATTTGAAATGTCCTATGCATGGAGGCCTATACCACCATACAACTTACATCGCATTAGGTTGAGCATTAAACTCTGTAACCACTTAAGGCATAAGGGTGAGCTCTGTGACCATTGCGGCATTCCTGCATCATAAAGAGTGGCTCAGAAAATTAATATAATCTTCGAAGATTTGGTGGAAGGGATACGTGGCATGGAAGAAACAAATAAGTAAGCTCAAGCACATGGTGGCATAGAAAGTGTTGTGAACCTGTAGACACAAAATCACACACTTAATATTATTTACTATACTGCCAAGTATGTTGTTTTATATATGGATCTTGTGTAAGAAAATCATTCACTAATGGCCCACGGTCTAGTTTGTTTGTTTATCTTGATTGTTTCCATTGTTTTATCTTTCTTACTTGTCATTCATACACTCAGCTCTTGTTAGATCATAGGGATCCATGTCATTCAGTCTCCACTCATTTGTCATCATTTGTCTCTAGACACTAGCACCTAGGTGCTCCTGTCCATCTTGAGCGTCTGTTCCCTTTTTATGTTTGATCTTTTTTTTGACACTTGAGGTCAGTCTTTTCGGTTTTCCCAGTCATATCTTGAGGTTCTAGTTGGCATTTTGGGTCACTAGTGTCGAAATTCAATCAAGATGTCCCTATATAAACACAACATACATATATTATAAGGGCATGTAATTCTTATCAAGGGCTATCTATCTACATATCTCAAGGGACTACATTTGGGCGCATTATTCTACATACACATTGCATAAGAAGGGGAGTTCATTCTATTCCATCCCACACATTTGCATTTTATCTTACTCTTGTGCAATATCTTGACGTTGTTGGTGCGAGGGTGACCTAGGAGCACTATTGCGTAAACAAGCACATAGAACTACATTGGGTCTGAGATGTATTATAGTGCTTAGTCTTAATTTCACTAGTTAGCAGCTGAGGATAATCCGACCCCTCATTCTGCATCTTTCTTTTTTAGGATTTGATGTCTTTTTTATAGAGGATATTTGTGTGCAGGTTTACGGGTACCTCAACAATCCAAGTGTGACATAAAGATGACCAAAGACAAACAAGTGTGAAACCCTAGCGACAGTATCAGAACCAAGTTCCAACCCTTTCTACAAACTCCAATGCCCCTGTTCTTTCCTAGGTGCCTGTGTTCAGGCATTTTTACATCCTCTACATTTTTCAGAGGTTCATTGTGATGGTCTGTGCTATTATTCCATCATATTCTCTAGTTCAGAAATACTTTAGGATAAGTGAAAGTGAGGTAAGTACCCTATCTCTTGCATTTGCTTGTATAATCAAATTAAATAAAATTTCCTAGAACTTGTATTTCATTTTATCAGTTATACCATATATTTGCATTTATAGTTTATTAAATGATTTTTGTGAACCCGTAGCTTAGAAATCCTTGCCTTAAGATCCACTAAAACCCTAATGGCTAAAAATAATTCTTCTCTTCATAGGCTAGCCATGCCTCATGTGAGCATTAATCCTATTTATGATGAAGCGACCATAGCTGAACTCAGTGCTCTATATTGCAACATTATTCTTCCATATGATACTCAAAGGCAATTATTAGCTAATTAATGTAATGTTCCTACTAGCTTTGATCATTCTACTATTAGCATTGTATCTGACCTGACAAGCTTCTCTGGTTATACACCTTGTTATTAAATCAACCATACTCCACCTTCTTCTATTTCTACTAAAACTTTAGATGATATTATTATCAGTTTTATGCTTAATCTTGATGATGATGCTTTATCTAAAAAACAGGATGAAAATAAACATGTGTGTGATGTTGTTTCTCATACTAGTCAGGATGATTCTATAGTTACATCTCATACTCCTGTCATTTTTGAAAATGTTTCTCATCATGCATCGCATACTAGTTCCCCTCCTTCATTAATTGTTGATGATACACTTAATCAAATACTTGCATCTGAATCTTTGTCTAATATTGATGATACACATACTAGTAATGATTCTACTTCTTTGCATACCAGTGAATGTGAATTTTTTACTCCGCTTTCATCTTCTTCTGAGATTGTCTCTGGTAAAATGTATGATTCATCTCCTTCTATTACTTCATCTCTTAATAACTCTTCCAATGCTAGTCCTACTACTTCTACCGACACTCCATGTTCTTCATCGCCCATTACTTCTTCGAAACTATATCTAGTGTGCCCTTAGCGTCAACTTCTTCTACTTCTTCTCTTGACATCCCTATGATCATTCATAATGGAAAGCTTCAACCAATCCATACACCATTCATATCTTCTACCATTATTTCACATGACATCTTATCACTTGTGCATGTTGTAGGTCAATTACAATCTCAGGTCCAATATCTCATTCTTGAAAGGAAGGCCTACTATGTTTCCATTGATAATAATTCTTTACATGGCAATCCTATTCCAAAAAAGATTCACAATTAAGAATTCCCCAAGGATTTCATTATGCCTACATTTTCATGCTTTGATGGTACTGGAAATCCATATTTACATCTTAATCATTATCGTCTAGCTATGGCTTCTTATTCTAATGGTCAATTATTGTTAAAAGCTTTTCACCATAGTCTTACTAATGATGCTCTCCAATGGTACACACATCTATGCTTTGGATTTATTAGTACCTATTGTGATATGGAAGAGGCCTTCCTTCAATGTTTTATACTTAACAATGGCACTATAGTCACATATGATCATTTACCTAGCTTACATAAAGGCAAGACAAAGCCCATTATTGATTACATTTTGTGTTTCAATGCTTACATGCATCAGTTATTTTTTCAGCCCATCGACTTAGAAAAGCAATTCATATTTTTTCGTGGCTTGATTCTTGTTCGAAACAACAGTTGCAATATGATACAAATGAATCATTCACACTCTTATCCTCTAAGGTCATCAATTTAGAACAACATCTCATTACTGCACATGTCATAGAACCTCCTAGTTCTCCTACTGCTGCACCATCTAGCTCTTATCCACTTCCATCTGTTGAGAATCCTCCTAGGTATCCATCTCCTCCACCTCACAAATAAAATCAATCTTTTTCATCACATGAGTGTCCTACATCTCCTCCGCTGCGTCACTCTCCACCTAAGGCATATCAATCCCCTCCAAGGGAACCATTACACTTTTCTCGTGATGCTAAACCTCGTGATGTGTTGCGTACTTTACTTGATAAGTGCGTGATTTTCTTACCTTCTAATTAACATCATCCACCTCATTGCTTACAACAACAACATGGTAGACCGTATTACAATTATCATCACATCAATGGCCATTGTGACAATGATTATTGTGCTCTTAATGATTGATTACAACAACTAGAAGAAAAGGGTGTCATTGCCTTTGGATCTTGCTCTCACAAGTGGTCTATGTCTCCAATTCCATGCAAGTGTACATGTAGTTCAGTTCATTTATCTCCTCCACCTACTCTTAAGGTCAGTATTCATCCACCACCATAGGTTATTATTCATGCATGCTCTCCATCTCATCCATCAACCGCTGCACCATCTCATCCACTACGGCATGCTCCTAATACGCATTGGTTGCCTAATCCATCAACATATGTGCTTCCCACCACTACATCACCCATCATTGACACCATCTCATCTGGCATTCAATATTTTCTTGAGGACTACATGAGGCCTCACACATTCCACGAGAAAAAATTCATGAAAACTCATACATAGTGAGCTCCCCCTAGCCATCCTATAAACCTTCCTCAAATTCAAGCAAACTTAAACTGTTTTAAAACAAAAAAAAATGCTCTGAATTTTGCTTCCCAACCTGAATGGAGTTGCTTTTAGCCCCATTTTCACTTCGCACCCCCATAAAAACCTCACGAGGTGGAATAAGAGAACAACAATGAGATATAGAGGTTGACGTAACGGTCCTAGTTGCTAAATTTTGTTGCAAGGAAACATAATGACTTTGCGTGGGATGAACTACAAGTTGTGTTGGGGTTTCAGTGTTTGGCTGTGTCATAGAACTATTAGTCGATGTCGACTATGGGTTAGAAGAAGACGAGGTTGCTGCAAAAGCAACTTTAGGCCCAATTGACTTCTTACTGCCAACAACAGTCCAACTGTCAATCGTAGTATCAGATTTAGGCACATGGGCTGTAGGGGATTTAGATACTTGTTTTGCACGCGCTATAAGAGGACAGTCACGAATGCGATGGTCAGGGGCTTAACACATGAAATAAGTGTTAGGGAGGTTGAAATAAACAAATGTATGGGAGAAATGAGTGGACCCAACCTTGATGTCGATATGGTCTCACAAATCCTTGGCATTCTCTGACCTGGTCCGTTATCTCCTCTAGGGATCAAATTTGAAGGGATGGTCTGCATTTTATTGTGAAGGGAAAATATTGGACAAGCCCTTCGATGATGAAAAGTAGTATGAATATTTTACACTTCATATGACAAGAATAAATCAAGTATGCACGTCATAAAAATTAAGAATACTTTTTCTAAAATGAGAAATTGTTTTATCAAAATGGTGTAAAATAAAAAATCTATTTAAACTCGTAAAATAATCAAATTATGATGTAATGAAAGCCCAAATTTGCAATATTCCAATTTCTTAAAAATCATCATAACTAAAATAAGCATTAAATAAATTTAATAAATAAATACATAAATAAACAATTGAAATTAGATGAGAAGACATGCAAATAAGTAAACACATAAAAACCATCAACCTGTGTGCGGGACACTAGGATCTCTTATCAAAATTATTATGGAAAACTTGTAAATAATAAAATAAATAACTTGAACTTCTACTTGGATTTTAGTGCTAAAATTAAAACCCATTTGGATTCTTATCACTTCAACAAAAAAATCCATTCGGATTTTAACCACTAAAATTAAAACCAGTGTAAATTTTAATTAGTAAAATGCATTAAATTAGATTTTTTTCCAACTAAATTAAAGAAACATGTGCATCATACATTGAAACACCCACACTATTTCGCCGATAGATACATCGATATATTCTTGGTTAGATTTCAGAGCCAAGAGCTTCACCTCGTGCACAATATGCATTCATATCTACTACACACAAATGATGTATTACTAAATTAGACTACTCCATTAAACACACATACCCTTCATAATCCTCCATGAATATGTCCACTACCCTCTTCCTTCACTCCTTAAGCATATAGTTGAGCTACATTTTCTTGAGCCCAACTATAAATATTAAATTCTTGTTGGCCTCCACATCACTGCTATTGAACAATGATTAGAGATAAGATATCAATGATGACTTGGATGGGTGCTTTCAATGGAAAAAGAATCTTATCTCTACCTCTTTGCCCTCTCTAAAATGAGCTCCTCTCCTCTACCCTACATTCTGCCATCTTAGATAGGTCTAATCAACCTTTGCATTAGGGAGCATCTAGATACTTAGATCTGTTCTTCTTTGCAAGGGTCATAATGGGTGAGCTCCTCGAATGACTCAACCTTTGTTTTTCTTGAAAGCAAACCCCAACTACCTTTTCCTCGAGCTCCTTCTCCATTGTATACAAATTGAGCTAATCCAATAATCTCGGCCCTTGGCTTGTCTACACACCAAGCTCAAATTGATCTGGGCAATCTAGATCAAGACCATTGTAAGCTTATCTCACCTTTTGGCACAATTGCGGCTCCCATAGAACCTGCTCGACACCCTACATTGTGAGTCAAAAATTGAAGTCACCCTTTGAGATAAGTTCAACACTTTTGTCCAAGCTCTTCCCCGACCTTAAATATCCATCTCATCCCATAGCTAAGCTCGTGACCACTCGACAAGCTCGATTTATATTGAATCATGTTGTGCAGACTCCCAAGTGGGTAGATATTTGTGTGCAAATCGATCCTAGCTCCGTTCTTTGCCTCTCAAGGTGACTCCTGCAACAAAAAAGTGGAAAAAATACAAGGCAATAAATAAAACATATGAATGAATTCCAAGCAAAGGCGAGAACCCTAAATGGTAATATTAAATATTTAGGTTTTAGGTATTTGTGCTCAAGTATTTGATGAACTGACATCACGAACTTGCTAGAAACCTAGGATTTGATTTTAATAATTACACCGAAGGTGTTCCCCCCTATGGGGAAGGCCCTTCTGGACGTTTTCTATGCGACTTGTATTAAAATTGACAGCTTGACGGTCGTCACTAAAATGTAGGGTTTCAATGTTTGCTTCAATATATTTATTGAATGGTGAATTGATATGGTTAAAGAATTGCCAAGTATATAAGTAGGTAGTGCTCTAACAACCAATTCATTCCATCACATTGTGTCCTAAGATTTTTGTTGATTCACCTCACTCCATTAGGCTTGGACCTGTTTGGACAGATCCAAATTTACTGATGGGTCCTTTGGGGTTAGATGGTAGAGAAATAATGAACAATTTGTAGTTGTTAGTGAACAATGAGGTGATGGTGAAGGAGTCGCTATGTTCCCCCTCTACGAGGGTGAAGGAGCTTGTGGTAGGGGCAGTTTAACCATTTTTTTACCTACAGTGAATCATGCCTTTCCCTGATGAAAGTGTTAGTCAATAGGTCAGAGGAGTCACCTAAGATAAAGCTAGATGGCACTGTTGATGAGCTGGAACATTATGAGGAAGACACTATTGATGCAATGGAAGATGAAGAGGTTTCCAATTTTGATTCATTGGAAGTTGAAGAGGATCCCAATGTTGAAGATGCATTGGAAAATGGGGAGGAAGACCCAAGTGTTAACTCCCTAACTCGGCATTGGCTGGTCCAAAATCTGTACCTTTCGATAGATGACTTAATTATGACAAGGAATTTCTAGCAAAACATTTAATATGAAGGGATTGAAATTTTAGAGCAAGAATTACAAACATGAGATAAAATTTCAATTAAAGTCAATCTACACAGTCACTACATACTATGATTTTGGAGAGAAAATTTAGATTGATAACATATTATTTTTCAATATGTTGTAATAAAGTCAATGTCTAAGTACACATTAAAAGAAGAGAATAATTTTTAAATATATCATTAATTTTGATCTAGATTACAAAAATTGAAAACCATTGTGAAATGGAAACAAAATCATATATGAGACTTAAATTTTTTTAAAAGAGATATTAGGGAAAAATAAAATATCATATGTTTGTAGAGATTCTATTGATAGATAATTATCTAGAGTATTTTTCAATTTAAATGATTCACATGAGGTATACAAAATAATAGCTAATTATGCCAAAGGAATTCTTCATATAGGAAAGGGTTTTGCAGACATTCATAGGACTATGTAAAATTTTACAGTCATCCCAAAGGTATAACATTGATTGGTCGTTACAACATAATCAAGTTTTTGTGTTCATGCATTCTTCTTTCTGAAAGAAGTTTGCAATACATGAAATCTAGTCTTTACTCTTTTTCTTTAGTACCTATGTCTAAGCCAAAATAGTTTTTTATGCAATATATTACAGTAAGGATTTTTTATGGGAGAAGGCTTTGCATACATTCATGGGACTATGCCAAATTTGACAGTCATCCCAAAGGTAAAACATTGATATAGCAATCGCAGGTCTTTTAAAATGGATTCGAAGATATAATGTGCTCCACGTATGAATCAATTATCTTGGTTTTCTAAGAGAAAGATAAATGGGCTAGAATCTCTTTCTATAGTTGTACTTTTTTTATTTTTTAGTTTCTCACAGTGTGTCATGTAAACTAGAACAACTTCAGGATTTTAAATTAGATACAAAAGCCATAGGTTTTTATACACTAGATTAGGAACAAAACCAATTGTCTTATTTTTTAAGCTTACAAGATCCATAGCTAGTTGTGTCCATTACAACAAAATTAGGTTTTTAATGTTCATACATCTTTTTGAAAGAGGTCTGCAATACAAGAAATCCAACCTTTAGTCTTTTCCTTTAGTACCTATGTTTTAAAATGCGAAGGTTGCATGAGATTTTATATTGTTAAATTTTCCTTCTCTTGATTTTAGATTGTTTAGTCTTCTCTCTCTTGCAAACCCCGGAGCACCTCAAAGATGAGCGAAAAATTTTCATTCTCTATATAACTGTAAGCATAGTCTCCATGACCGAGGGGTAGCTCTTGTAGAAAAATTTGACTCAACTTGCTTCCACTTTCCATTGTGGCATACCACCCAGGAAGTTAAACGTGGTGTTTTTCTACTTGAGTTGATCCCATTTGACCTAATAGGTTTTCTAATTCAATTGAAATTTAAATCCATTTAGCCAGAGAGCTTGCCTCAAAATCCATTTTTCGTTTTCCACCCTTGTATACAGTTTATATTAACACCCTCGATGATTATAGTAGTCAGATTTTTTTGGTGAGGATATGCCAAAAAAAGATTCAAGGGGCACTGAATTCACATTTCTGTAAAATTCCTAAGTTTAACAATTTCATTTCCACTATAATATTTTACTTTATCCATGTATTCTTCTTAACTTTCCCCATTGCATTGTACAAATCCATTTTTCTTCATAACATAATCATTTTATGCACCATGTAGGATGTCCCACATACTTTTGTTTACCATGTAATCATAAAAAATAGGTTTCCATGTTGAGAAAGAGAATATTCATGCAGACTCGCAAGATTCTGATACTTGATGCTTCCAACTGTTTCTAGTATCACTTTCAAATTCATACAAGCTTACATTAGTGTGCCTTCCTCTTCAATTCATTTGGGGAAAATCAGAATCAATATTATAGCTTCACAAGTGCAGTTGAATTTGACCATGAAATGGAGGTATTCTTACACAACTGGATTCATATATTCACAGTCTCTAATAAAGGATGGTTTTTGTGGAGGTAAGAGGAGCCTTCTTCCATGATTTTTAGGGTTTCTTTTGAATTTTTTTAAAGCTCTTATTTTACTTAAATTCACACTTAGTTTTTATGGTTTCATTTGATACCCTTAAATGTTTGTTCACACTACACACATAACCCTGCATCATTGTTCTTGATGTTACTGTTTTAGTTACCTAATTTTTTTTATTATTTTTTTAATGAAAGAAAAGTTTTAGGAGACCTCCTCCTAGCTCATGTGAGAGGTAAGGGTGAAAGGTATATTTAGCCATTGAATTAATTCAAAGAAAATGTATAGGAATAGGAAGGAATTTATGGTAATCAAATAGGTTGTGGTGGATCATGTTCGATGTAAATTTGGTGGAATGGAAATTTCCAACTAAGCCTAAGAATTCTATGAGAAAATCCCTACAATTTCATATTCAATAAAAAAATAACTCATGAAAAAAGTAAATATATGATTGGTAAATATATTATAGAAAAATAGATTTTACAAAACATGTAAACAAACTTTAGGAACTAATCATGCCTATAATATATCTTAAATAGTAACTTAGACCTAATTAATTAAGGAGATTAGAGCATGATGAAATAAGAAATATCTTGGCTTCTATGATGATCAAATGATAGTCGTTAGGTTCTAACAATAATGACTTAGATTACGAGGGTAGATAAAAGAGAACTCAAAAAACTTGTGATGAACATAATACTTTGTGTAAATTATGGTGTCTTGAAAGTTTGGAGTGTAGTTTTGCCATGCAAATAACAAAAAATCATCCAAAGTGAAATGTCGTTCAAGGGGTATCAAATGTATTCATGTTTAGTGAAAATGAAATTGGCCACAAAAGGCTACCACTCACAATATAAAATTTGTAATGTACAGAGGTCTTCATGTATTCATGTTTAGTTCATATGTTGTGATGTAAGATTTGTAAATGTATATGTACAAATTTGTAACAATTTTGAAATGTACATATAAAACCTTTCAATGTAATGTTTCATCTATATTCCTACACTTCCACTATCAATCACACCCCTTATCAACATGGTATCGACAATACAAAAAAGTTTTTTCAACAAAAAATCAACCAAACAATCGATGCAACCACCATCTCTTGATTTTATATTGTTTAGTCCT
Source organism: Taxus chinensis (assembly GCA_019776745.2). Lineage (NCBI taxonomy): Eukaryota > Viridiplantae > Streptophyta > Pinopsida > Cupressales > Taxaceae > Taxus > Taxus chinensis. Next base: position 645,099,674 of record CM034152.1, read on the forward strand.
CTACTCTCTTGCAAACCCTGGAGCACCTCAAACTACATCAAGTGAAAAAAATTCATTATCTATATAACGGTATAGGCATAGTCTCCATGACCGAGGGGTAGTTTGTGCCAAAAATTTGATTAACTTACTTCCATCCATGTGGCATACCGCCCAAGATGTTAAACGTGAAGTTCTTCATGTATTAATGTTTAGTTCGAAATAAAGTAGGTTCGCTAAAACAACTACCACTCAAATCGATATAAGAGAGCTTGCCTCAAAATGTATATGTACAAATTTGTAAGAAATTTGTATAAGTGTAGAGATAACAACCTTGATGATTATAGTAGTCAATGCTTCATTGAGGATATTCATAACACTTAGTCAAGGGGAACTCAATTCACATTATCTGTAAAATTCCTAAGTTTAACAATTTCATTTCCACTATAATATCAAATAACTTTATCCCTGTATTCTTCTTAACTTTCCCATTGCATTGTACAGATCCATTTTTCTTCATAACATAATCATTTTACTCACCATGTGGATACTCTCATACGGTATATGAGTTTACTATTGTAATCATAAAACAATGGTTTCCATATGAGGGTTATTTGTAGGTTAAGAAAATAATTGATGCTTTAAGTCATTGAATTTTCATATCACTTTTAAATTCACGCAAGCTTAGTATTAATGCCTGTCCTCTTCAATTCATTTGGGGAAAATCAGAATCAATATTATAGCTTCATAAGTACAATTGAATTTGACCATGAAATAGATATTCTTACACAATGTAAATGGATTCATACATTTAGTCTCTGATAAAGGATGGGTTTTTATGGAGGTAAGAGGAGCCTTCTTCCATGATTTTTAATTTCTTTTGAATTTTTTTAAAGCTCTTGTTTTCCTTAAATTCACATACCATTTTATGGTTTCATTCGATACCCTACTAATGTTTGTTCACACTACACACATAATTTGCATCATTGTGCGGATTGATGTTACTGTTTATAGTTACCTAATTTTTTTAGGGGCTTTTTAATGAAAGAAAAGTTGTTAGGAACCTCCTCCTAGCTCATGTGAAGGTAAGGGTGAAGGGTATATTTAGCCATTGAATTGTCAAACTCTGTACATATACTAATGTAAACAATCAGCTCATTTGTATATGCAACATGCAGAAACGGTGCTTTAGTCATTGTAAGTATCTAATCAACTTCTCAAGCTTTTGGGCCTCAATGAAATGTGTACTTGTCCCCTTTGTATGTTGAGATATCCTAGCCTGCCTTTTGATGCCAAATTAAACTAACATCCTATACCATATAGGACTTAACCTGGACTGCTTTCTGGCATATCTGGGCACTCTACCAGTTAAGCTACTAGCCTGTTATGGTATGATTATTCACGAAGTGTGTTTGAACATACTTTCAAGAAAACTTGTGTCTTGCCAGTCCTTGTCGAGATTATTTAGAGCTTAGGGGTAGAATTGTATGTTTAGGCAAAATATGTGGTAGAAATATAGTGTTTGTTTTAAAATGTAATTGTAGATATTCATTACATATAAATGACAAGAATGATGTATGCTTATTGGTTTTGTGTTCTCTTGTAAATGCTTTGCTTGCATGATCCCAGGTCATGTTGACATGGAAATGTTTCATAAATGTCCTACACTCCAATATCAATCATCTTGTGATGAACTGGTATCACCTAGTTGGATGAATGAACTAATATAACAAAAAAAGGTATACTAGTTGATTATTGTATTAATTTTGTGAAGTCAAGAATGACAGTAGTTCAAAGATTGAAGTGAAATTCGTAGCCAATTTTTTAAATTTGTTAGTACTATTGAACAAAAGTGCAATTACATGCACTCAAAACCGCTCAAATATACACAGAACAATCCTAGACCTATTTTTTACTACCTTTTTTGTCAAATTCTGTCTATATGAAGAAACATATTATGGATAATATCTCATATCTTTCCAAAGGGCACAAAGAGATCAACAGAATATAACATAAAGAATCCTCACAATGGGATAGCAAGGCTAAAACAATTGGCTAACTGTAATTCAGCACTTCCCCTGATAAATTAAAAAATTATATCATCAAGACAAGACTGCTGAAAATCCCTGTATTCTTCTGATCATGATATGTACAGTAACCAGAAACACACTTTTAGGATCTATTTATTTAATTAGTGAACATTTATTTGATTGGTAGTTGGATTAGTTTAGGCCTAACTGTTGGATCAAGTGAATATCTGTGAAATGCTATTATATTTTCATAAATCATTATCCATTGTTCAAGACATTCATGGTATTATTGATATATTGTGACCATATTCTCCTCTATTCATTTGAAGGAATGATGACTTAGATACGCCCTTCAGGAAATATTGCATTTAACTGAAGAACTTATCTAGCTTAGATGAATCATTTTAGGAATTCCTATTAATGGGTTTTTGCATCAATTTCCTTAATACACAACTTTGTGTTATATTGGTTTTAAAAAACTCCAAAATTAGTAAGAATCTTGTGACTGTATGTTTCAACAGTTAATCATCATTGTCATAGAGATCGTCAGAGGTACTAGGAATCCTTGTTTCGTTACTTTTGTGTCATTTCCTTAAAGTTAACTCTATTGTAGCTCACCACAAGGTTTCTATCTGATATATAGGTCTAGCCATTAAAAGTCATTGTGGCAATGATTTAAAAAAAATGAAATAATTTATGGTAATCAATTTGATTATGGTGGATCTATGTTAGATGGTACATTTGGTTGAATAATCTTGGTTGCAAGTGTAGGAAAAATTATATTGTCCTACGGGGTCACCCAGGTTTGAGATTCAACACAAAGTAATTCATTCAACAATTCAAAGTATAGGATTGGATACCCAGGGCAGATGCATAGAAAACTGTACCTTGATACATGTAAACAAAATTTAGGATACTAATCCTCTCCTACCTAGAGATATTTGTCAATGTAAACATAGACCTAGATTAATGTCCAAGGACACCCTTACCTTTTAGATGGGTGTAAACGCCAAGAATATAGGATCTATGCCTTCTATGATTCTATCTAAATTGATAACCTGCAACATTCTTTCGGATAGAGAGACATTTCACATTTCAAAATTGTCTCAGATAATGGGAGAACTCAACTATCCTTTCTATGAACATAATGAAGTTGTGTATATGTATGGTGTCCATGTCTAAGTGCTTGTTTGTGATAGAATGATTACATTTGCATTGCTTCAGTAGCAACTAGCTTTGTTGTTTCCTCAGGGAGTATTATCTTCTCAAGTTCTAAGAATATTGTATCTATACTTGGTGAGGTCAAAGTGAAATTGGCCAAATAAGATTTTAGCTTCCACTTATTGATTAATCATATCGTAATGTACAATAGGTTCTCATGTATTCATGTTTTGTTAAACTCATCCAAAGTAACTCTTTTGCTCAGTAAACCCCTGATATGTACACACACTGACATCATTACGTCAAGTGTACACAGAAGTTTGACCTTTAAATGTAGATGTCTCATCTATATTCCTGCACTTCCAGAATCAGACTTCATCCCCTCCTTTTTTCATTCGAAAGGTACTCAAAAAATGGTGCATGTATCAACACTTGGAGCAAGAAAAAAGGAGTTAAGACTAGTATCACTCAACCAAAACAATCCGTCATAAATACTAGCCTCTACTTTGATAGCATCTCCACTACTACTTTACTCAAGCTTTTTGTATCCAAAGCGGTGTCAAATGTAATGTATTCATGTTTAGTGCCAAAAACAAATTCCACAAAAAGGCTACCACTCATGATATAAAATCTACAAATGCACAGAAATCTTCATGTATTCATGTTTAGTTCAAATAAAATAGTCCGCAAAACGCTACCACTCATGATATAAGATTTGCCAATGTATATGTATGAATTTGTAACAAAATTGAAATGTAGAGATAGAACCTTTAAATATAATGCTTCATCTATATTCATACACTTACAAAATCAATCACACCCCTTTATCAACATCAACAACAAAAGTAATAACTATCCCTCTAAATCAAATAACATATACCATTCAGCGTTCATATTCATTGTACACATGTGATTGCTAGTATTATAGTAATTAATATATTTATTATATTAAACCTTTTGATAATTGCTTAATAAGTCTGGCCAAAAGTATCTACGAATCAATGCAGAATCTAAAAATCTAGAGCTAATTTTTACTTATAGAAGTCATCAAAAACTATTTAATAAGATTTAAAATTTTTACACGAACTATTGGACAAAGCATTTTTCACCATAGCCCCTTTCTCTCTCTCTCTCTTTTTTTTTTTTTCCCTTGGTTTTTCTGTTTTTGACAATTTTAAAAGCAATAGTTCACACTTCTCAAGGTATTGTCAAACAATTTTTACTTTAATTTTTTCGTTACATGCAAATTTTGAAGGGTTTGAGGCGTTGGGAAGGGCTGTGACGGGCTCAATTTTGATCCCTTCTCCTTGTTACTTGTTACTAGGTAGTGCTGTTGTGCAACGCTGCCACCACATTGCCATTCTTTTGTTAGGATTCTCTTCGACTTCTGCAACTCAGCCATGCTCTCGGTATCAAAGCTCGATCTCATTGAATCCTCACACCAGCTCTGCAACCTTCACGACTCTCACTGGTATTCATCTTGCAGGTTGGGATCTCATTCACAAGTGACTCTTAGGTTTTTATTTTCAGCTTTTTTTTTTTTTCAATTACAAAGAAGGTTGAACCAGATCGAATTATACCCGGACGCCACAAAAAAACGGGTTCGACCGGACCTTTGGTCCAGAATCCGGTCGAATTTGGTCCAGATCCGGTCGAATCTTGGAATTATGAATTAAGGTACCTACAGTTTATCAGTTGCCATTTGAATGCTTGCTTCAGACAATAAAATATCTTATTCCGTCAGTTTTCAGATGGGTTTATTTATTCGTGTTTTGTTTATTTGTTCTTGACTTAAACCTAATGTCAATGTTTATTCCATAGCTGTTTGAAAAAAACAATACATGCTCTCTGGGGCTAATGATATGGTCTGTTTATTAATGCTAGCATATTCTTGCAGACTTTGTTAGGTCACATTTGCCATTCCTTTTGCCCTGTGTATGAGTATGTCCCTGGGATGTTCATTGAGTTGCTTCTGTCATGTTTCCTTTCTTACATGTATGGGCACTGTTAAGCGGCAGGCATGATATCTATATCACTACAGTCTAACTAGTTGAATGGTGGTTTGTTTTGCAGCATAATTCGTCAGTCACAGATTGCATCTCCCAGATTTGAAAAATCTGTTGTTTGAGGATAGATAAGTACCAAGATGGCATGCCTAGCACTTTCTTTACAGCCTGCAAAAGGAGCTGACATTCTGCTTCAAACCCGTGAGTGGTTTCCTCCAGCTAGAGCATTGGTAGCTGTATCTAGTTTTAGAGACACTCGTCTTGCATTTGCAAGTGGAAAAAGTATGGCAGCTGATGATGGTGATCAAAGCCTTGGTGATGATCCTTTAGCAGCCTCGAGTGGGCAAGTAATTGTTGGAAAGGAGAGTAAATATCGGATAGTATACCGTTTGGTGAATAGTATCTATGTTCTTGGTATTACCAGTGCAGATCAGGAAGATACTGTAAATAATGTTTTTGAATGTACCGGAATTGTAAATCAAGCAGTAAGTGTTGTTGTGGCTGCTTGTAGAGGGGTGGCTGTTACTCCCGACAAGCTTTATCGCAAGTATACAGAGATTTACATGGCTCTAGATATAGTTTTGCGCGGGGTAAGTAGCACAAGACTTGCAAATATTGTGGCATCTATACATGGGGAAGGTGTTGCGAAGATGGTTCATTCTGCTATAGATTCAGAGAATCGTGTACGTGGTGCAGAAAGCTGGAATCAAGTAGAAGGGCAGTCTCTTGAGCACCAGGCAAATGTACAAGTGCTCTCACAGGCTATGTTTGAGTTGCCAGAAGAGACCTTATTTGCTGGCGATGAGGTGGCAGCAACTCTTACTCCTGCCCCACAGAGCTCTGTAGCAATGGCTTCACAACAGCAACCAGCTGAGAAACCTGTCAATGAAGATCCATTTGCAGTTAGTGATGCTGTGAACAAAACCAATGAACTTGCAGGTGGATTTAAAAAGAATAAAGAGATGCCATCTGATATTACATTAGCTCTTGCTGAGCTGGATGTTACAACCTTGAAAACAAGCTCAACAGCAGAGTCCACGTTTATTGGAGTGGAGGGATTTGAAGGAGACTACGGAGGAATTGAGTTTGGCAATGAGCAAGCCTCATTATCTGAGACATTTGAAGGGCTAGATGATGCCTTTGGTGGAGGTTTGGATGCATCTGAATTTGGAGCAACTATAAAAGCAACTAGTACAAAAGGGCTTGGTGGCCTTGAATTATTAGAAAGTGGGCAGACGGCTTCAAAAACCTCAACTGGAACTACTCCACCCAGTGAAGCTCTAACTGCGGCTACAACATCTGCAAACAAAGGTCCCCTATTATACCTGCAAGAGGAGGTCAATGCCGAGTTCAAAGAATCAGTACTGAAAAAGATAGCACTTCAGGGTACTCTATTCTTGAAGACTACTTTACCAAAAGATTCCAGTGGTAAGGATACTGAGTTTTCATTTCGACTTGATGGTTCAGCTGGCATAAGGAGTGCTATTGTGAAGGATGCTATAGTAAGTAGCCTAGGAAAGGGTTTGTTTCACATTCGAACTCCAGCATCAGAAGATCCTTTGACAATTTTGAAATATCGGCTTCAACCCCGTTTTACTCCACTGCCCTTGAGGGTTCGTTTGGTCACACGTAGAAGTGGAACGTTGCTCTCCCTCATGATACAGTATGTAGCCAATCCGTTTTTGCCTACACCTCTTAAAGATGTGGTTTTTATTGTGAAGTTACCAGAGGATCCTACGTTATTGAAAGTATCCCCAAAAGCAACTTTGAACCGGCAAAGCCAAGAATTAAGATGGCATGTTCAGGAGATTGCACTACAAGGTCGTCCTGGTTGCTTAAGAGCTCAGATGCCAGTCAGCTCCGATACACAGGATTCTGCTGATAAGGCTTCTCACAGGAAGGAACCTGAAATTATAGGTCGTGTAGAGTTTTCTGTCCAAGGGCACACGCTTTCCGGAATTACTGTCACTCCAGTTTCTGAAGGGCTTACAGACTTTTACTTGGGGGAAAACAACTACAAAACTGGCACTTATCTGTGTTTGTAAGAATAAGAACTGGTGTTGAAAAGAAGGTAACAGTATTTTTGTACTTCTTTGATTTGAAAATAATTTGGTCAAAGGTTGTTTTAATCATAAAGAGTTTGATGTCATGTCTGGCCTCTGGGTTTTTGAATAATTTTCATGGCCGTTATATGGTTGGTTGGTTGCATATGCATTTATTCAATGTTTCAGTTCTGGGTAGTTGCAACACTTAAGATCTATTGTTTGAAATGCTTAGATTCACTGTATTATACTTTAAGCATGAGTTATGAAGTGCTAAAGGCTGAAGTATTGACCTTAGCTTATTGAGCCCGACTCATAGTTGTCAGGACTTGTGGCGGTTGATATTTTCCGCGATGCTTATAAACTAGCAATTGCACCCCAAGGTACAATGGACACGCAGATAAGGAGTAGAAGAGGAATGCAAGCACTAGAAAACAGAGAGCCGAAACAAAGAGCGGAAACAGAAAACGTGTGAGTATTGTTGATAAACTGGAATAAATATAAATGTTGACAAGCTGGAACTCTGTTTCTATTATTGAGTGCAGTAATAAATTCAAAGGTCAACACCAAACTGTTGTATGTTTTTTGAGATAACTTTCAAAAATCAGCAAATACAACTCTCTCAATCTGTGTCGTGTCCAGTAAGGTATACTTCTGCTGAAAGGGAATATCTTTTTCCAGAGAAGGTGATGTGTTGTACTTGTATTGGAGAAGGTATATGCTGCCTCTGTTGTTTGTGTGACAGAAATTTTGTATGCATACTTGCAATCTCCCTGCCAATATCAATAAATATGAATTGATTTTTTTTTTTTGGATAGACATAATACGAAACTAACAACAGCTAAGCAGATCATTCCATTATTAAATAAAGAAGCAAGATGAAAACTTTATTACCTATATGATGAATTAACACAATCATTTGTATTGACATTCTGGCCCTTCTGACATTTCTTATCTGCATATGGAAGAAAGGAAGACGAAACGAGGAATCGGTCCTTATGTTTCGTAAAAATAAAAATATTATATCCAGAAAACTATAAATGTACAGCCAGGGTTTTAAATAAGTCGACTTCAAGCGTGTATAGATTGTAATTGTAAAGATACAATGCATGAAAACATGTTTTAATTCACCCATTTCAAGGAAATGTATTTCCATTTGAAGGAAATACATAACAGTCAAAGTAAAATGAAGGGGATGGCAATGAAGTTATCAGTTATCACAAAGACCTTAGACTTTTTTTTTTCAATTTTGCAGAACCATATAGGTAAAATTGTTAAACATACCAAACCTTTAACTAAATAGATGTCAACTAAACTTTCTATTAACCGGGATTTTTCAAGCAGATATTGTAATCTGAGATATTAGATAAAGACAATAGTCCCCAAGAATATTCAGTCAAATACTCTTCAAGAACAAAAGATCTATGTTGAAAATGGTTTGATAAAAAAATTATTCGGAGATATTCCACGAAGAGAAATTGTTTTTAGATAAAAGACCAGGTTAGATGCACAGGTTTAAAATTGAAATAGTCTTCCACATGCTTCCAAGCCATTATATTATATTTGTTTTTTGGTTCCCATTCAGAATCTGAGAAGCTCCAAGCATGTATAATGAATAATCCAAACTCTGAACATGGCCTTCTTACTTTGAACCGCTATTGCATAACTACAATCTTTAGGTGTCTAAGATTGCCTTTCCCCTTTTTGGTCCCATCATTTTTACATTGCATCTTTGCTGCATGAGGCACCATTTTACTGCCTCTTATGTAGCATTGCAAGATCCCCTGGCTACCCCACTTGCTTAACAGAGGTTATGATAATCATAATAGTAAACAATTATGCTAAGTACATTGTTGTGATAGCATTTAGAAAGATCTTATTGGTAGATGTTAGTCAAGATAAACAACATAACAATCACTTCCCACACAATTGGGATGTCTTTCCAGGTTAGATTGCCTTTATTTTTTGAAGACTTTAAATCATCCTGCAAGTTTAGCATATTAATAACAGGACTATTTGTACTTGTACCCTGCCTTTATGATGTGGGGCTAAGTAACACGGTATGCCGAATTTTATTGAAAAACTTCTAACTTCACCAAATTTTATCTTCCTTGAATATGAACTCAAACTTTATCCCTTGTTTTTATATGGAATTTTTTTGACATGCTTTTACTTTTTTTTATAAATGGGTATATACATACATATACCCGATGAAAGCAGAGGATAGAAAGCTCTCTCCACTTAGTCCCTATGACATATTTATGCACTTTTTTAGAAAATAAAAATGATTAAAAAATTACTTTAATTGAAACTTAAAGACTTTTTGTTTTCAAATTTTATCTGTTGGCGAACTTGAACCGCACTTTATCCTTGCTGAACATGAACTCGATCTCGAAACTTGTGACTTAGTTGTGGGATTAACCACTTTAGGTTCACCCCTTCTTGTTATGATCACATTTCTCTAGTGCTTAGTCTCTTGTACCTCTTAACTGTAATTGGATGCCCTTTTCGAGTCCCGTTCACCTAATAATTTTATTCATTCATTTATTATTTGTCTTTGATTGGTGATTCCATGTATATGGCTGTCATTGTGATTCCAGGTTGAAGTGGCCAATGACCAGAAATTATGATCATAGACATGTTGCTGATTGCATTTTCCCAATACTCCAGTTTTTGATATTAGCAGTCGATCCTCTTCTGTGCTATTTATTGGTTTCTTTTCTCCTGCTACACCGTGTGCAATGCCCTTGGAAGAACTGCATGACCGAGGGAGGATAATTTTCTAGGATCTCCAAACAGTTTTGCAAACTTAATCTGTTTTGATGCTTCATTTCTATTTGGCTTCAGTCCTTTTAAGGTTTTAGAGTTTTCCTAAAATTAGAAGTTTCCCATGTTCCTAACCATTTAAAGATCTTTTAAGATTTAATCCTTCTTGCTCAAGATGGCACTATGTGGATTGATACGAGTCAGATTTATGTTTATTTTTGCATGAAAAATTGCTTTAGCTGCTCCCAGTTGATGTCGTGTAGATGATCCAAGTGCTAGGATTTTGGACATTGAGGGGATTATTGTTCCCCATGCCGTGTTGCTTGGGTCTGTGCTGATGCTATCTGCTGATTTCCATCTGTTCTCTCAAGTTTATTCCAGTTCCTATGTTATGATTCTTGTTTCTTGAAGAAAGAACAAATTATTTTAACCTTAGTATATTTTCTTATACAGGAACTCTCTTCTGGTGTCTATAAATTTAGTTGACATTATAGGGTACTAAATTAATGGCTAGTTTTTATTTTTTAAGTACTGCAGCACCTGCTCCAGAGTGAAGCTTCCTCCCATTGCTTTAAATGTATTCCTAATATGTTGGAGCTTATCTGCTTGTGAGAGAGCCTCTACGGGAGCTATCTCCACATTGGTAGACATTTTCTTCTTCTCTTTTTAACAGACTTAACTCAGTTCTAAGAGATGTAGTGACACCTTTTGATGTAGAGGACAACTGAGACTCTGTCATCCTTGTAATATGCTTCATGTCTTTGAAAATTTAATGCTCCCACTCAAGTATTAACCCTGTTCACCCTGTTCCTATAACTCCTTCACACTTCTAAGACTGGTTAACTGATAACCTCTTCAATTTAGATTCCTTTAAACTCATTGTCTTGTGCCTGTGACTCCGTCCTTTTAGTTGTCTTATACTCTAAGACTGTTTTCTTCTCTCAACCTTATTCACAACTTCTCATGCCACATCTCGTATGTTCTTCCCACATTTAAGGTCTCATCCCCTTCTTTCTTCACTAAGTCACCTCAATCTGCCTTGTTATTTGCATGCTCCTTAACACCCTGTTACTCTACCTCTGCCTTCCTTGACACTGTAGTGAGTACTCCTATTGCTTGGGAGTTATTACAAACAATTGTTATCCTCCTTTCCCACAGTTCTTGTCTTTCCTCTTTGCCTTCTCAAGACACCTTATAACCCTTTGACTGTTTCCAATCTCTGCAAGTCACTCATCCACTTTCACTACATCATACATGGCCTTCCTCATTAACCTCTGCCCTGAAATGACCTCCTCGTTCTCTGTCTCTAACCTTACACATCTTGGCCTCAGTTCTTAATGCACTGGATTCAAAATTATAGTTTTCTCCACACCTTCATTCATATCTAACTCCCTCAAGGGATTAGCAAACCATATAAAATGAATACCATCTTTGAGAATACCATAATTTCATAGTAATCTGTAGAGTTAGTTTCTGAGACCCCTGCCCTGCACAGGTATCACAAATGGAATATTCAGTCATAATAAGTTCCGCAACCATAAGAATCATTTGAGGGATCAACAAATACCACACGTAGTGAATTTCTAGAGAAACCCATAGGATAAAACCCAGGATATGTAGTTTTCACTCAATTAGCTCTGATCAGGATTCTGAGCAACCTGAGAGGAGAAATTGCATGGATCATATATGGTATAAAGTTGTAATCGGCCTTTTAGGGTTTGCGGAGTTTCCAGGACCTCTGCAAAAACTTTTCCCATCATCAGTTTGGTGTCTTCGCTCTGAGAACCATATCAAACGATAACTCGCTACACCAAACTCGTGCACAGTCACTGTATTTTAACCTGCAATTTCGTTGTTTGCTAGTCTTGGCTCAAATCAACATGGAAGATTCTTAAGCTACCATTTCCCAATCATCTCTAAACAGGCACAAGTGGAATAATATTAACAGTTAACCAAAACTGAAAGATCCTCACTAGAAAGGTCTCAAAAACAGGGATAAATGTACAATTATAAACAGTTCATATAACTTACTTTTATTACCTCTGCCCTCCTGATTGCAAATGCTCAGGACTTCTTGCCTAAACCCTTACCTCTGTGAATCAAACCTCCTAGACTCTTCGAACAAAAACCTCAGGCACAAACAGACCTGTTTTAGTCTCCATGATTCTTCACAATGGTTTTTTTTATCACCTCCTACTACATATACATTTTCAAACACCATTTACTTTACATAAGATCAAGAACCCCGACTCCTAAATGAAATAGGTCTTAGATGTTATTCTTACACCTTAAGACACACCTGAAACAATCAATCAACACTTGTCCATACCTACATTTGTTAACATAATTCATCAAATCAGCAGACATATAAATCTTCTAAAAAACCCCAGCTATTTATCATTTCTTATGAAAATAATCTCTATGAGATTCAAAGCTATGTTACTCACATTAGACACACCAGGAAGACATACACGGAGACTCCGAATAAATTACAATAGTCTCTTTTTTTTCACATTGATATAGTTGCTTTCTTTTTTACAAAATTCTTCTCCATGCTCCACAGAAGCTTTTACATAGTAAGACTCATCTTTTATGTTTTATTTCTCTACTTATTGAGCATCCATGCCCCTGAGACTCACTCTTAAGCGTCACCAGAAGCTCTCATCAACTCTCCTCTCTTTTTCCATTCAAATCATCTCCTTTTCAAAACTCCAAGGAGCAGTTACACAAACTTGACCTTTAACCATGGTGAAAAACTACTAACTACACGAGTTATCTCCAAGGTGGGTGAGAGCACTTCATTACATTGTATTTTTTTATAAAAAATCCTCACCTCCTTTACAACATTAGATATTAACCTTACTAATCCCCTAGGCCTCCTGGCACTAACAAACAATTCAAATATTTGAATTTAGCTTTTGGAGGGAAAACTTCTCTAAACCTCATTTCCAAGCTCAAAAGATCCCATTGAGTGGAAAACCATGCTTAAACAGCAAAATAAACCTAGGACATGAAAATGTACCAAAAGTTATGCTTATTTGCTAGATGCTTCTGCATCACCTTTTCTGTTTTTTGTTTGTTTTTATCTTTCGTGTTTTTTCTTGCCATTTATTTGTTGCTTCCACTGTGTCTATCGCCATGTTTATTTCTTTTGTGTTTCCATTATCTGATTGCTACCGGTTTTCTAAAATTTTAGTACGTTCTCTTAACTTTTCATTAGTTTCTGTTAAAATATAACACATTATATAGAATGTAAAAACAGTTATGTAGTTGTTCGGTTGGTAACTTTTCAACCACCTCTCTCTCAATAAATAAACCTCTGCCTGTATCATTTGGACAGTGCAGTTTTCTCTCTTGCCTTCTCCCGATTTATTCTTCTCTCTGTATTTTCTAACATTGGTATCAGAGTGACTTGCCCGAGGAAGCTATTGGACGAGCACGGGAGTGTCACATGAGGTTCGAGGAAGCCCCGACATGGGTACGAACTGTAGAGAAAAAGTTTGAAGTCTAGTCATTTTTCGTGAAACCCGAAATCGCGATTGGTGAGAGGAGAGGTCGACGAAAGGTATGGTCGACGCAGGGCAGAAGAGAGGAGTTGGCATCGCTGGAGGAAGTCACTGAAGCAAAAATCGTGGGTTTATCTTCGCGAGGGCAGAATCGTGAAATAAAACGTGAAGGGCAGAAACAACTTCGTTGGTCGTGGGCACAGTCAAAGGAAAAAAATGTGAAGGTAGAATTCGATGGTGAAAAATGTGGTTTGGAGAGAAAAACGTGGGCCAACAAGCAACTCGAAGGGCAATCGTGAAGGGCAGAATCGTGGTCGGATCCAGCAAAACGTGGGCAGAATCACAAACCTGCAAAAATCTTGCAAACAGCAAAATCGTGGTTCGAAATAACTAGGGCAATCATTTTTCTCTTTCCTTCAGAAAAATAGATGAATTAATTTCAACAAAGCTATTCATTCACCTTTGCATAGTTAATTTCATACGATTTGGTGGAGAAATTAATCTCATATTATATGTTGGAGAAATTAAAATAAATATATTTGCTGGAAAAAGGTATTTTATTAAGTGTGAGGCAAAGTTATTATTTTATTTTTTTCCGTTACTTTGGAATAATAAAATGGCAAATATATCACACTTGACATTGCCAGAGACATAGAAATTAACGGGCACAAATTTTAATGTGTGGAGCCATAAGATCTTGACACTGGCAAAATTTTGTGGTTTTGAGAGAATAATCACAGGTGTCGAGAGTAGACCTGCAGCGAATTTCGATGATTATGACAAACGTCATCGGGAGGCTCTTCTACTATTAAAATTGTCGGAATCGGATGAATTGATACCTGAGGTTCGGAATGCCACTGAGGTGAGTAAATTGTGGGTCAGTCTTAGGGACAAATATTAGACGTCGGAGAAGAGTCTGGTTCTATACCTCAAAAATATGCTTTTTTCTGTAAAATTACAAGAAGGTGGATCGCTGTCTGAGCACCTACTTCGGATGAAAGACCTTCGAGACCAGTTATCTTCCATCAACAAAAAGGTGGACGACGATGATATGGTGGCTCTGGTTTTGAACAACTTACCTTCTTCGTATGAGTCATTTGTGGAGGCACTCCATTTAATGGTTGAAAGTCAAACGCTCACGTTTGACAAGGTGAGTTCTTACCTGTTGCAAAAGGAGCGGAGACAACTTTAGGTAGAATCTAATTGTGACCATTCAGAGAGTGCTCTTGTCACTCAGTCAAAGGGAAAGTGGAAATGTCAGTCTGGTGAGCCTTCCACTCGGTATCATGTCACATGTTATTACTGTTACAAGGTTGGGCACCTCAAGAAGGATTGTCGGAAGCGGATGTATGATCTTTCGAAGCAGAACAAAAAGCCATGTAATGAGGAACATGTGGCAGCAGTTGCAGAAGAATGGGATTCGGATGACGGGCAAGCTCTTTTTTGTCTTACGACATCATGCTCAAGTGACAGTGGTACCAGTTGCTGGATCATTTCTCTGGTGCATTTGCACACTTTTCATGTCGTAGGGACTGGTATGTTTCATTTACTGCAAATATATGTTTTGAATCAGTGGTACTAGCTGATGGAGAATCACTTGCAGTAGAAGGGATAGGAGATATATGTATTGTATTGAATAATGCTCATAAATTGTTGGTACGGAATGTTAGATATGTACCTTCTTTACAAAAGAATCTTCTATCTATTCGTCAATTGACTGAAAATCCCAATATTTTTGTGGATTTCTGTGGAAAGAAGTGTGTTGTCTCTGATGTGAAACAAAGACGAATAATTGCCCTTGGTATTGGGGAAGGTGGTCAGTATCGGCTTGTTGATCCGGCTGCGATCAACATGAATGCATGTGTGGAGGACAGCTCCACCATTCAGGATGTGCAGGAGGCTGCAATGCCTTGGGAGGAAGCCATTCCTTACAAATCTGTTGACTTGGATACAGTCAACCTACATGCACCTATTGTGGAGGGAATATCCACTATACTAGGTGTACGGGAGGCAGACGTGCCTTGGGAGGAGGGATTTCCTCATTCTGAAGAACAATTTGTTGTGGACGGAGACTCCACTATTCCAGATGCATTGACGGTGCATGGTGAGATGGCATGCCCAGCCACTCACTCAGAGATCCTTGCTCGAAGGATAGTAGAGCATGACCAGTTTGCTCATTGTGTTGTGAATGATCTTTCCCAATAGAGGGGGATAGATGAGTAAATAGATAAGACGGAGGGGTTGGTTCTCACTCCTACCACTGCTGTGATGGAGATGGTTATTTTTCCTATTGAGACGGAGACCACGGTTGAGACGGAGATGGTTATTTCTCCTACTATTGAGGAGTTGGTTCTAACTCCTGTACAGATGGTCACATTCCTCTTCTTGAAAAAGTTGGATGAGCACTACATGGTGGTGCAAGGATGTGATCGAGGTGACTTTGATCACAGGATAATTGAGTCTTTGTACAGACTCCAGCAGGCTACACAAGCCTGGAATAGATTTTTCAATCCACATCTTCGAGGTTCTGATTTCAGCACTCTGGAGATGGGGCTGACACTCTCAGCCATTGGTGATTCATCACTGGTCAATGAATCATGAAACATAGAACCAGTGGACCACTTGCCATATCTTTTGTTCATGGGACCAAATTTTTGTTTTGCGGTTCGTCTTCATTCGACAATTGCATCACAGTCAAGGACTGCTGATTTTAAAGTACAACTTATGGCACAGTCTGTAAATGTAATGACTAAACATATGGGCTTTAGGAAATTTGTAAAATTTCGGGACAAACTTTGTCTTGTTTCCGGTTTAGTCATTAAGAGGGGGTGTTAAAATATAACACATTATATAGAATGTAAAAACAGTTATGTAGTTGTTCGGTTGGTAACTGTTCAACCACCTCTCTCTCAATAAATAAACCTCTGCCTGTATCATTTGGACAGTGCAGTTTTCTCTCTTGCCTTCTCTCGATTTATTCTTCTCTCTGTATTTTCTAACAGTTTCATCTATCCTTGTCGGCGTGTGTTGAAATCCTATTCTGTTTCATTTTTAGCTGGATTTCCATTTTCTGTCTGTGGGCTAATTTGATCTAATTAGAAGAGGAGTCAAGTATCAAATTACAATTTTTGATACAATGTTCTCTTCAGGCCAATCAGGAGATCCTCCTGGGAGAAGCTTCTAATTTGGGAGAATCAACAGTTTTGGAAAATGTTGATTCACAAGCAGTAAGTTTTCTCCGGACATCTGATTTTCCTAAGATGCTGAACATTTTATCTGACCCCACTTTGTTATTGGTTCTTCTTGGACATGGAAAATCAAGAACAATTCCACAAGGATTATATCAATGTGAGGATGAAATCTAAATCAGGATCCAAAAGTATCAAAGTTCCGCCATAAGCAGTTTTTCTATGAGGATTTAATGCTCCAAGAAAAAGACAATCTACCATTTTTCCAAAAATTCATTCCCACACTAATAAAATTTATTTGAGCAAGGAACTGTTCACTAGAATGACAGAGAATTTCTGGTATGTCCCAACTGGAAGAGGTTTGTTTATGTACTGATTACAGTGACTGGTATATGTTTAGTCAACTAGCACAAGTCAGAAAACAAGGGCTGTGCATAGTTTAATCATATTTTTGATACAGACTATACAAATTTTTACTTACGATGAAAAAATGTCCGACTGTTATGGACAAAACTTTATTTGTTTAGTTGGTATTGGGCTTAGAACAGGAATGGGTTATGTTGATTAAGGGTTCTCTCTCCCATTTCTATTATATGGGGTTCCTTTTGGGTTTTCCACGTGCTCTTGCATTCTTAAATGTTTCACTAATCTTTTGGGGTTCAGAATATAGTAACCCAGAAAGTGTTGAAAGCTTTATATCACCACCCACTAGTTCCGAGGCCACAGGATTGGAGGATTAAATCATATATAAATTGTAATCATCCAAAAAGATTCACGATTGGCTCTTCTTTCATATTCTTGATCAGTAGAAGGTAAGGAGAAACGGTTTCCATTGTTCCTACCTGTCAAATCAAGTATATCTACAGATGTTATTTCCCTCGTGTTTTTCTTGTATAATGACCGGCAATGACATTTATCGGTGAATATCTGCATTTGGCATGTTCATCTGTCTACTTATGCATATTTGTGATCATATACATCATTAGCATTAGAGGATATTGTAGCATTTTGTTATCCTCTTCATCTTTTGTGACGATAATGTGAACCCTGTTTGCAGGCCATATTGGAGTATAACATTTTCGATTAAGGTTGTATATGTCGTTGGGTCTTTTTTCTAGAACTCACATGATCAATTCTTGTTAAAGTATCTATATTTGGCTGTCTTGTGCCGCATTGCAATCTTCTGATCATCAGTCCAGATAACCTGGGTCTTTTGTCTAGAACTTTCATAACCAGTTCTCTTTAAAGTCTCCATGTGTGGCTATCTTGTGCAGTATTTTAATTATCTTATAATCTGATTTTCCTTTGCATTTTGCATTGCTATTGGCTATTTTATATTATTTATTATCATTGTGTCCAGGTATCTTAGTACTTCAAGTAATTGGTACGGGTGGGATTGTGACTGTCAATTTTATGCGCCACTATGACTTTCTGGTCATTTTGCAATAAAGATTACCTGCGACTTTCATATGTTTTTAACGTTTGCTTTCCTGAGATAAAATAATCATATTAATAGTGTCCATTGCCAAGTAGTTGTATATATAATATATATTACTCAGTGCAGATGCTGCATTTTATCAAGACAATCACGAGTGTGGACCACCTGATGGTTTTAGAAAAAAACATCACTATATGAGCTAGGAAATAAGGTGTTAACTGGCTTTCATAGCAAAAAATGACTGTAAACATATATTTACAAAACAACAAGATTATGGAACCAAAAATACTGGCATATACCAATGTGACTGAAAATAAGTACTAATCGTTAAAATAAAAATAGATAAAATATTTAAAAGTTAAAACCAACTGGAAGGAAGATTATTAACATCAGCTGTCAGCATAACCCTGTCGACTTTTGCAGCATATGGAATGACCAACACATAAATCAGGCATAATTTCGTAAGTTGAATTTTGCAGTTCTGTGTTGTTAGCTGCTGAAGGAACACTCTTCTTAAAGAGAAGATCTTGTTCAAGGGACGACAGACAAGCTT
Source organism: Taxus chinensis (assembly GCA_019776745.2). Taxonomy (NCBI): domain Eukaryota; kingdom Viridiplantae; phylum Streptophyta; class Pinopsida; order Cupressales; family Taxaceae; genus Taxus; species Taxus chinensis. The sequence continues at coordinate 645,118,340 of CM034152.1, forward strand.
CAGCAGAGTCATTTGACCGAAGACAAGTCCTTTAAAACCAACTTAATTACTTGTTATGCAATTTGTGAAGGCTTTTTGAAGACCTAATGAATAATACTCAAATTTCATGCAAAATCTTGATAGTGCTCTGCACACCAGTAAGGTTTCATGGCAATCTATGGATGTTGCTACTCTTTAGTTTTTGTGACAAGAATAGGGACCAATTTTAATTTTACGTATTGAATCAAAATAGAATGAAATCACGTGAAATGCATTTTACTCATTTAAGGATTTGATGATATTAAATGGTTTTTCAATACTCTTCGTTTGGATTTATTGATTTCTTGTGAGGACTTGAATCACTGGATTTGAACTCTGACTTACCCTCAATGGCCTGCTGGTTGGCAACCAGATTGGAAGTATTTCCTATGGCTAGTATTTTTTCCGTGCAATTGTAAGAGTTATTCTGTTTGATCACCTTGCATATTGAATTTGTGATTTGCAATTTATGAGTTGACATACATGAGAAGTTGGTCATGAAGAAGAGTAATCAGGTGTGTTTACAGATCTATTTTCCATTAAACACTAAATCAAGAGTCTTTCTATATGTAACAATTGATGCAAAGGATGAACAAATTCATATCAACATACCCACAAGTTAGATTCAATGATTATATAACCATGCCAAATTGTAAGGGCTTCACAATCTTTACTAGCCCTAAATACTTGCAAAGATTATTGTTCCACACTGTTCACAATCACTCAGAAGAATGTAAACACAATTTTGAGTACCCTTTATGGGCTTCCAACTCCTCCCAAAGTTTCAGACATTGCCTTTGAACCTATCTCTTTCAATGCTCTTAAGACTGTTCCCAATTAGGCCTATTTTTAGGAAAACATTATTGTTTTTACCAACAAACTCACTCACATGAGAAACTAATCATATATCATGATACCCTTTATTAAGTTTATGCTTCTCCAAAAGTTTTAGGCTTTAACTCCTAAGATAAGTGCTTTAACTGCATTGCTACCGTTTGAATTAGGTCTCCTAAACTGAGTTTCTTGATGCGGAGGATGAAAAATTCATATCAACATATTCCCACAAGTTAGATTCAATAATCATATAAGCATGCCAAATTGTAAGGGCTTCACAATCTCTACTAGACCTGAATACATGCAAAGTTTATTGTTTCACACTGATCACAATGACTCAGAAGAATGTAAATACATTTTTGAGTACCCTTTATGGGCTTACAACTCCTCCCAAAGTTTTTAGACTCTACCTTTGAACCTATCTCCTTCAATGCTCTTAAGATTGTTTCCAATTAGGCCTATTTTTTATAGCTCTATTTTTAGGAAAACCGTATTGTTTTGACCAACACACTAACTCTCATGAGAAACTAATCACACATCTTGATAAGAGAAGAGGTGAGAATAAGTGAATAGAAGGAAGACTCTCAAAAGACTTGGTAAGAGAGAACCTAAATGAGACATAAGCAAGGTGAAAGAAGGCTTACTAGTGAGAGAGAAAAATGGAAGAAAAAAAAGAATATAGATTCCTAAAGGGATTGTTCAAGTTACGAAGCCACAAGAAGAAAGAGCAAGAGAAGAAATAGAGAGAAAAGAGGAAAAATTGAAAGAACTAGCAAGGCAAAGAGAGGTGTAGTTTAAACAAGAACTAAAAGAGATTAGGAAAAGATATGGAGCAACTACAATTGTTGATGGAAAGAATGAGTGAAGAAGAAAACCAAAGAGTTGGAACAATAATGAGGAAGAAAGCTAAGTGGCCTATAAGGTTACTCGTGGAGAGAAGGCAAAGAATGCAAATGAGAGATGATAAGAAAGGAAGAAAAGAGGCTAAAGCAAATGAAAAAGAGGACAAACAAATAAGAAGTAATCAAAGAGATTGTGTTTGTAGAGAATCAACAATTTGATGATGAAGAAGTTATAGAGAACTTTTTAGCCTCTCTTAAAGCGGATGAAGATGAAGATTTTTTTAAGTACCAAAGATAAAAATGAAGTTTAATAGGATTCTATGATGCTAATACAAATTTTGAAGATGAGAATAGTCTCACGAGGATGAAGATTGTGAAAATAAAGACAAGGAAAAACAGTTATAGAGGCAACTTTTTGAAGATGAGAATAGTCTCACGAGGACGGAGATTGTGAAAATAAAGACAAGGATGATGGAAAAACAGTTGTAGAGGCAACTTTGAAGTTGGAGCAGCAAGAAAATATTCAAAGGATATTCAAGGAGACTCAAAAATCTCCATATTTTTCATCTAATTTTTGGTATGATTGTTTTTGTACAAGTATGTAAGCTGAAAAAGTGGAGACCATTGAGGGAGAAGTTAAAAAAGTAATCAAAGAGATTGTGTTTGTAGAGAATCAACAATTTGATGAAGAAGAAGTTATAGAGAACTTCTTAGCCTCTCTTAAAGAGGATGAAGATGAAGATTTAAAAAAGATAAAAATGAAGTTTAAGAGGTATTCTATGATGCTAATACAAATTTTGAAGATGAGAATTAGTCTCATGAGGATGCAGGTTGTGAAAATAAAGACAAGGATGAAGGAAAAGAAATTGTAGAGGCAACTTTGAAGTTGGAGCAGCAAGAAAACATTCAAAGGACATTCAAGGAGACTCAAACGTCTCCATATTTTTCATCTAATTTTTGGTATGATTGTTTTTGTACAGGTATGTTAGCTGAAAAAGTGAAGACCATTTAAGGAGAAGCTCTTAAAAGAGATCAAATAAAGAGAATACAAGATAGAATCTTCATTTTTGAAAACTAAACCATGAAGAAAAAGATATAAGTGTTGTTATGCAGAATGACTAACCCACAATTGAAAAAAATTAAAGCATGACAAGTAAGTCCCTAAGTGAAATCATGCCTCCTAGTCACTGTGCATCCTTCCACTAGCCAACCTGCATTCAGTCTCACCCCCATCCAGGCTCAGAGGAAAGTGTCAACAAGTTCATTAAGTGTGTTTCTATGTGCAGGTAAGAGTATTCAAGGTGATATGTGATTTTAGTCAGATTCAACGAAAGACTATTTCATCTGGAGGCCTAAAAAGGTTATTTGTGGCCATTCTCAAACTAGTAAACACCCTTCGAGAGAGCTCATGAAAGGTCTAAAATATCCGAAGGTGATGTCAGTGAGTCCTAAAGGTGTTGGAAGCAATTTAGGAAGATTTAGGAAAGAATTGCCCATTCAGGGACAATATGCTCAACATTGGGTTTTCTAGGTGCAAAGAACAAGCACCTAAATAGTGAAACCTAACTTCTCCAAATGATTCCAGGAGCTCCATAAAGAGTTAGGATGAAATCAAATATGCATTGTAAATCTATGGGGATTATCTAAAAGGTGAGAACATAAATTTTTCTCTAAGGCTTGAAGGTTTCATGAAGCATTTCAAAACAATGCATTTGCTCCTCTTGGTTTCGGGAAAATTTGGGCCTAAATTTTTAGTTTCAAGCAACATCAAGTCTTGTAATTTGTTTCATTAATTTTATAACGCATTTTAGAGTCAAAATCATATAATATTTGACCCCAAAACATTATTCTAAGCCTCCATGATGAAAAAAGTAACTCCGATGTTTATTTCTATACATCTAGTGCAAATTTTAGCTTTCCATTTTCAACCCAGTCACACTTTTGTGTCCCCTTTGTCCTCCTAAGGAACAAGGGGGAGATGCAGGACATAAAAGTACAACCTCAACCTCCTCCCCAAGTTGCACTTTTGTGCCCCAAGCATCCCCATTGTCGCTTCGTCCCCATGGTGCAAGGGGGACAAGAGGTGCACAAAAGTGCAACCTCACTCCCTTACCTAGGTCACACTTTTGTGTTCGTGGTGTCCCCCATTTCCCCAATGGGACATGAGGGACAAGAAAGTGCGACCCATGCATTTTTGAGGCTCTTAGACCCCCATATGACCTCACACTGCTCCGCAGGTGCATTTTCCCAACCCCCAAACTTCATTCTTAGCCCCTCAGCACATCCTCCTCTCCCTACATGCTGCCACTTGTCATTTCCCAATTGCACCATATTCAAACTTCATTCTAACCCAGGTTCAAGGTGCAATCAGTAAGGTAAATTAAAACTTCATAAAACTCATTTAAATCTCTATCTCACCACACAATTAGCCATTTTCATGAAATTGCTGCTACAACATCCTCAAGAACTCCTTTTTTATATGGAGGTGCTGTCAAAATCCTTCCAGACATCCATGTCCACCAAAAGTGAAGGTTTGCACATAACTTTTCAATAGGGAGTTTGATTGCCATACAATTTTGCCAATAGTTTCCTCTCCAAAACGCCTTTGAGAAGACCATAACAAAAAATTGATTCCCTAGCTTTTTAACAACAAATTGAAATTTCAAACCCTAAAACCTATTTTTTCAATTTACCAAAGATATAGTGAACAAAAATTCATGAAATTTGAAGTAGAAGATCAAAACGCAAAATAGAACATTTTAACGATGGTTTCATTGCAACTCGACACCGGTAAGTCCAGTTTCTAAAAATATCAAGTTCTCTGAAAAACAAGTTGCAAAAATAGTAAGTTTTTCAAAGTGATGAATTCTTAGTATTTGAAATATCCTAAAAAAATAAAAAACATCATAAAGGGTAATTCAGGGAACTTTTTAAAAATAACAATAATTGGGAAAGCGACCATCTAAAAATAGAAATTTTCTAAAAATTGTAAACCTTCATTAGTGGTAATAATCCAAATGAGTTAGGAACTTAAGAGATAAAAAGATGTAAAGTTTCTAAAAACAACAATTTTGGACCCTACCTACTAAAAATAGAAGTTTTGGAATTGAGCCCGCAAAATTGTGGCAACTCCCATTCTACTTATCTTGTTACTTTTTTCCATCATCGCAAGGTCAGGAAGTGTTTTTCGTGGCCCAAACGAGAAAGAAACCCCTATGCAAGCTCTCAAAGCATCATTTTTGAGGTGATCTCTACAAGGAACAACTTGATGCAAGAAGCAAGACTGATGAGAAAAGATCATCATGAGTGATACTAACAATCATCTCAAGAACACAAATAATGCATACCTCTTGAAAGTGTTTTTAAACACTTAATCAAGGTTTGGTGATGAGCTCATTGCACTTTGGAGGTCAAAACACGGGATTCATCCTCAAGTTCCATTCAAAGATCAATCATTCTTTCTGGAGAAGGAAACATATTCCCATAAGGAGCAATTGAGCAGGTTTCCACTCATGTGACATTTGGGGCAAGTGAATTGTGAAGGAGACATCATGTTCCAAAGTGAAATGTGAGGCTCAAGGGGTGAGTTGATGATCATCATATCTTGACTCCACCATTGTGTTCTAACTCGTTCTGTAATGTCCCCAATTTCGAGCAGATTGCCTAGGAGGCTTTTCATTCATCTTAGCCTTGGTCATACTCGAGGGGCTAATGATGTTGGAGGCTATCGGGTATGGATGTTTGATTACCACCTTGTTTTATGTTATATTTTGTCATTGACATTAAGTTGGGTGACTTGGTGGTAATAATTGTTATATTTTGTCATTGGGTGACTATATGGAACTTAATTATTCTATTTCTTTGTTGGGGGTCACCTAAGTTACTTTTAGTGCATGGGGGGAAAAAGTAACTAAAATCATATTATATTTATGTGGTTTTCTCAAGGTAGGTCCATTGGGGTCTTTTTTTGGGCCTCTTGTTGCATGGTGAATTTATAAAAGGAGTGATTGAGGAGAATTATTCATTCATTTATACACTCATCTATTTTGATATTGGAGCAATTGTTTGCACTTTCTTTACTTGTGGAGTATTATCCCACAGGGACCCTAGTTTCGGTGGTGAAAGATCCACACCTAGCTAGCAGAGTACTCTTTGGTTGTGAAAGATCCTCCCTAGTTTGCTATTTTGGAGCTTTATTCAGATTTTTGGATCAAATCTGGAGAGTAATAAAAAATTCAGTTTCAGAGTAAGAGGAAAACCCTTCATCAAGGTTTTCAGTTTAGATTTGGAACAAGTATTTTCTAGGGTTTTATCTACTCACTTCCTAATTTGCAGCAATGTTTTTTAGGGTTTCTAGGTGTCCATTTTTCAGATCTTGAGGTTCTGATCATTTCTATATATTTAGTAGATGCTATTTCCAGAAAATCAGATTTTTATCAGTTGTATTCAAATAATTATGAATTTTTGAAGTTTTTCAGCAGTTTAGGGCTTTATAAAAATTACTGGCAATTACATATTACTCAGAAAAATCAAAAAATATTTTTTTAGTCTTTGTTTTCACCTTAACAAGCTCTCTAGAAATCTTTCTATGATTTGGGCAAGTATTTTGCAAGATATCTATAAATTTCAGTTCGCTGCCCTAGTTGGTTCATTTCCATTTTTTTTTGAATTTTCATTTGCTACAAATCTTCATATATTTTGTGGATTTTAAGTGATATCCCTCTATGGATATTTCACGTTCACGGAACAAGACAAGATAAGCTAGTCAAGCTACCGAGACATCTAGGACCACCATGTGTGAAGGATCAAGAGGTCATCTATCCTCATGAGAAATATAGGAACATGAGAGTGTATGAGATGATTCCATTCAAGGAGGATCCCGGAGCCGGGAAATGCAAGAAGGTGATGACCTTCATTTAGAGCATCATATTTGTAAGAATGGGTAATCATCTCTCTTTCAATTGATTCTATTCACTTGGTAGTTTTCTTAAACACTCACCGAAAACCTTGTGGTGCAATCATGCCTCAAGAAGGAAGGAAATTTCCATCACCTCATTTCGTTACAATAGGTGACCACATGACAAGAATATCATTAAGGGGTAATCCTTTCACCTGCATGATGAAGACCCATTTTAGTAAGAAGGACACACAAATTTTTTTTTTGAGCATCATGGAGTTGGCTCTCGGTCAAAAAAGTGAATTGTGAAGGCCTAGAGAAGTGAGAAAGTGATTCTTATGTCCTAGCTCCTAATATAGAAACCATCATGTTTCAATCACAATTCTGATATCATAACAATGTTTTTCAACACTAATTCAATGTCTTGAACTATTTCTACATCTCATAAGAGGAGTAATTTGCAACCACAATGTTCTAATTCCACATATGATCACTCATGAAACAAGCGAAATCAAGAACATTATGAATCCTATTAGGGTGTTGAAACATTAAAATCCAAGCCATTAAGGCAATAGTCATAAGAAGCATGACATGTGAGGATCACCATGAGTGATGCCAACATTTACCCCAGGTTCACATTGCAATGTCTTGCAATAGTGTTTCTGAACACTCATTCAATACTTTGGAATGTTCTCGCATCTCATGGAAGGAGGAAGCATATGCAATCATAGTGTTTCAATTCAACATGTGGTCAGAGGTTGATATTATCATTCATGAAAAATTTCCTCAAAGGCCCATCAGAAGGCTTCATATTCAACAAATTGGTCAAGCCTTCTCTCTCTCTCTCTCTCTCTCTCTTTATCTCTATCCCTTGTTCTCTCTCTATATTCTAATTCCTCATTGAAAATGTACTTTTTTCCCCTATTTTGTCTCATTCACTTAAGTGACCTCCCACATTAACATTTTAAGAGTCCTTTTTCACTAATAAGGAAAAGACTCATTTTTGTATCTTAGGAATATGGAAGGTCACAAGTAATGAAGGGAAGTAAAAATTCATGTGGGGGGGATGAAAGTAATTTTTGTAATTCTATAAATTGGAATGGCTTCCCCATTCTAAAGGGGTTGGCAATTGTGGATTGTTGTATGTTGTTGAACTTTGCATCACTACATTTCTTCCTTGTCTTTGTCTATGTTTCATCTACCTCTCACACACTCAACTTTGTAAACATTATGATCTTACACAACCAAGAAAAGGCTCTGTACTTTTGAGAAACAAATTAGTAAGAACTTTGTGTCTTTAGTTTGTTAATATCATTATTGTTTGCTTGGTTTGATTCTTCTAATTGAATGTGGACATACTCTGGTTATTGTTGGTGAGAATTTAATAGTTCCTACTCACAACATTAACCCCATATCTCTTTATTTTTCCTACTCCCCTTTACCTCCTCTCACTGCAAATTCCTCCCTTGTACATAGTACAAACATTTTGTCATAGGTCTAGTGGAGTATTCCTGTGTGATCTCTGACCTATTGGCCACCCCACAAATTTAGATAGTTTACATTCAATAATGGGAGCTTCCTCATACCCAAGGAGGGGTTTAGCTCCGTGACCATTGGTGGAAACCAATAATTTGCAACACGACAAATTGTTTCACCAACAAGAAGAAAGACAAAGTAAACAAGAAAATGAAGAAGACGCAATTGAAAGAAGGAGAAAATCAAATGAACTATACAACTAGAAGAAAAAGAAAAATACTATCATTTGAGCTAGCATTCAATTTCTCCCACCTGGGGAGAATGACGTAGGAGCATCAAGTAAAACACAATGAAATTTTGGTTTTAATTACAATTGTGGTTTAGAGTGTCCGAGGGAGTATTTTATAGGTGTTTTGGAAGGATTCCAAGTCATACGGAACCTAAAATGCACATTCAACTGTTTGAATCTCTAGTTTGTTGTTTAGGGGTCTTAAGTATTAGGTTTTGAATCTTATATTGATATAAAGGACCTAAATGCACATTTGAAGTGTAACTAAGGTGTAAATACTTAACCAAGTTGAGTAAGCATGTGTTGATGAGCCAAACCATGGTTAAGTGTGCAATTTTGGTTGTAACTTCCTCCTTTGAGTTATGTATTAATAACATTCATTCAAATAAAAATGGAGGAGTCAGTTACATAGGGAAAGACGCTGTAATTAGGGGAGGAGAGTCTCAAGAAGGCATATGACCTGTAGTTTTGTCATGGAGAGTCTTTACAATAGATTTCTTTGTCAGCAAGGTGAGAATCTTTGTAAATAATAGACTTTGTAAATATAAGAAAGCAATAGGATTGTTGGTGTATATGCAAAGAATCTATGAATCATGGTATTTTTGAGTTGATATTGTTAATATTAGATTGGTTATCTTCTTGTAATAAGTATGTTGTGAACTATGCGAGTCCTTTCCTTTAGATGCATATGAGATAATTTTAGTTTTATAGTGAATGTGGTATAAAGGTTGAGTAACTATACATGTTTCATGGGAATGTGGATAAGGTTTCTGCAAGGGGTAGGAATCCTATCCAAGCTTTGAGTCATAAGAAATGGGAAGTTTCTTTATATTGATGCATGCCATATATTGTTTATTGATGCATGATCGAGGGAGGTTAGTAGGATAAAGAGGAGAATGATGAAATATGTGTTAGAGTTAAAAGTGGTGTTAATAAAGAAAAACAAGACAAAAATATTCAAGAGGAATAGGGTGTTAGAAAATGGAACCTTGCCTTACACCTTGAGGACTGTGTGAAAAACATAGTTTTTTTAGGCTTGATTAAACAAACTCTATTGTTGTGGTTAATTTGTAAGGTTTTAGGGTTTAAAGTCTAAAGATGAAAGGTGAAGGAGGTCGAGACAACTAAAAAGGTAATATTTAGGGTTTTAAACCACATTTTTTTCAAGATATGAAATAATCTTCCATTCAGGTTTGTGAAACCCTAATTTAGGGTTAAAATACTAAAATTGATATAATTTTTGATTTCATGGATGGAATTTGTTGAGACTTGCTACATATTATTTGAGCATGGTGATTTAAGATAATTTATTGGTTTGAGATGTTTTGGTGTTGCAAATACTTGGAATCTTATCACAATCTCATTTTGAGTGCAAGGAGACCTAGTGGAGGGAAGAACTTATAATTTCTATGTTATTTTCCTTAAGGAACCACTTGCATATTTTAATTTTCAGTTGAAAGAGCATAAAGGGTATCTGAAAAGTGGATTGCTTCTTCATGAAACTAAGATCATAATATTTTATCAAGAAATAACAAGTTTAATAGGGCTACAAGATTGTGCATGCAAATTTAAGGTTAAAAGATGTATTATTTGCAATTTATTTGTGTTTTCAATATTGAAAGAGGTCCGTGTTCATGAAAGAAGATTGTTAAAGGTAGGATTAAGGTCTTTTAAAACCTGGGAATAGATTTTTGAGCTCATACTAGTTTTTGTGTTGCAGTGCCCTAATACCTTCAAACAATATTGAACTGAGATATCGTGAGTATTTCCAAGAGTAGGTAAATAATGAAGAAGGTTTGAGAATGTTTATGGTTGAAAACCACGAGTCTAATGTTAAGGAAGAAGAAACCAACAAGTTCAAAGTCAAGAGAACAAGAAAATAAGGTAAAGGATTAAGGTATGTGAACAAGGTTGATCCTTGAGTACAAACATTGGGTTTCAAGATAGGGAGTGTGTTCCTAAAAGCATGATAAAGTCTCAGGTTTTTGATGAAGTCTCATACTTATGATCATCCTATGCTAAAAGACAGTCCAAGCATTCCATTATTCATGTCAGAGTTGATTACACTCAAGAAAGACTTCTTTCAGTCCATCTTAGCTATAAGAGAGTTAAGTTGTAGAGTATACCATGAGTTGGCCACATGTGTAACTGACACATAGAAAGGATTTAGAGTGAGACAATTCATACCCATCCTTGGAGGAGAGTGAGAATACAGTAAAGAGATAGATGAGCCTAATTTGTCGACATTGAGTTACTAAAGTATTAAGGGTGTATGTGGGAAAGATCAATGTTCTTAAGTAAAGAAGCATTGAGAGGGATTCAAGCATAATTTCCAAGTATTATGAAGAGAATTGATTCATGAAAGTGATTATGGTTTACAAGAAAATGAATGTTTTTCTAATCATAGTTTTGAGTCATGAATGGATAGGATTAGCTATAAAAGTAAGGTTAAAATATCCATTTTGGTTTTCATTGCAATTTTGGAAGTGAGATAGGTTTTAGGGGCATGGTTTTAGTGTTTAGTGTGTTTCCCAAATTACTTGGGCCTTTCATGTTTGTAATAAGGCCATTTGGGGTTTTCCCTCCAAAATGAGCCATTCAAATATTTGAAATTCCCAAGTTGTCATTAGAGGACTAGATGTTAGGTTAGGAGGTATGAAATGTTGTAATGGTTCTCAAAGAGCCTCACATGATGTAACTAAATGTATTCCATCCTTCTTATAATGTTGCATCACCATGGTCAATTTTTTTCATGGTTAGGTTAGTCTAACTAGTGTTGTAACTACCTCTCTTAAGGAGTTCTAAAGGAAGCATTCATATGAGATGATAGGAAGAAGATTTTAGAAGGTGGAAAATAGGTGGAGAGAGGTGTTATAGAGCCATGAAGGATCAAGACTGATTTATATGAGATCATGTTCATTAAGTGTAAGACACATTGTGTAAATATAAGCTTGAGAATTTTGAATATATGCTTGAATGACGAATTTATGATAAAATGGTTGTGTATTCATATTCCTTCTAAATTTTATGCTTGGTATGGTTAAGATAGAGATATTTGTGAATGGTAGCATAACTTGTATGACAAGGTTGCTTATACTTGTTGAAGACTAGATGAAATTTGAGATATAATATTATGTTTAGAAAGGAAACTCTGTATTTTTGGTGCATATTGTGATTGTAAAGGTTATGAAGATGATACAATGGTGTTATGTAGAGGAGAAAGTAAGGCTTATAGCCTCAAAGCCCATGCAAAGTTAATTTAGTGCATTTGGTTAAGCTATGCCAACTATTTGACTAAGTTCATGTGATTTTTAAAGGAATGAATTGTGAATGAATCACTAGAGGCATTATTCTGAGAGGATGTATATGCATTGTGACTTTGTACAATAGATCAAGGTGATAGGAAGTCCTCTAAGTTAGTAGAAGTCATACATGTGAATAAAACATAAACCTTGATGAAAATAATCTCCTTAAGACTGGTAAATAGAGAGCTTAAAGATCATAAGTGTTGTTACAATTTTCAAAAATCTAGATAGGATTTTGAGGATTTGAGAAGGCATGCACAAGCTCTTAAAGCATTGAAGGAATCCAAATTGTGTTTCAACAATTTAAACCTAAGAATTCTAGCTCTTGGTCTGTATCGTGTCGAGGGTTTGAGAAAAAGTGATAAATAAGAATATATTGCATTGTATCTAATAAAAAGGGATAAATTTTAGTGAAAATGTGGCGTGAGGCATAAGGAAAGGTATCTTGAAGTTTTAAGGCAAATGGTTAAGTTTTGATAGGGAAAAAGTTGAAAACTTAGAATGACTTTGTGAGGTATAAGCTAGTTTTTGGGGATTTAGAGAAGGAAAATGATAAAATTCTTGAAACAAGTCCTTAACACCTATTAAATTCTTATAGTGGGATGTAAAATACCTAATGGAGGTGGAAACAAGGTTGATAGGAGTGAAAAGATAATTTGGGTAGAAAACTAGTAATCTCAATCCTATACTTTGTTTTTCATAGTCACAAGCATGTTTAGAGGGGAAATTTCATAAGGTGTCATATAACAGTTGTGAAAACATGTTTGCGAGGTGGATGGGAACAAGAGGAAGGTGGGACATATGTTGAAAAAGGGAATATTAAGCTTTTAGACCTAAGGACAAGAAAATCCAGTCAAAATTCTATTTGGACAATGACATAAGTTGTCAAGAAAGTAAACATTGCGATTTGGGAATATGTACAAAGTTGAGTCTTGAAAAGGACTTGTACATGGGTGTTATAAGAGGTTTAAAGCGGTTGAAGAGGTCTGTGACCAAGAGGAAGACATTCAAACCTTGAAAACTCAGTTAAGAGCACCTAGAAGAGACGTAATTCAAATGGTAACAGTCTGGTTGAAGCACTTATCTTGGGAGTTAGAACTTATAACTTGATAGGAAGCAAGAACTAAATAAAGGATATTAAGATATATGATTATTTTCTCAGGGGATTTTGTGAGTTGGTCAAAACAATAAGGTTTTCATGAAAACATGGTTATAATGATTAGGCCTAATAGGAGACAGTTCTTGGTGATTTGAAGGAGCTAGGTTGAGGTACAAAGTATGAAATTTTGGATGAAGTAGAAGGGGCATATAGGGTATCCTAAAGTGTTTTTACATTCTTTTGAGTCATTGTGAATAGTGTGGAATAATAAGATTTGTATGTATTCAAGGCCGGTAAAGATTGTGAAACCCTTACAATTTGGCATGTTTATATGATCATTAAATGTAATTGTGGGTATGTAGATGTGAATTTGTTCATCCCCTCTACACTGGGTTATATTTATGTGAATTAACACCTGATGCATAGGATGAAAAAATTCACATGAACATACCCACAGTTAGATTCAATGATCATATAACCATGCCAAATTGTAAGGGATTCACAATCTTTGCTAGCCCTAAATACATGCAAAGATTATTGTTCCACATTATTCACAATGACTCAAAATAATGTAAGCACATTTTTCAGTATCCTTTATGGGCTTATAACTCTTTCCAAATTTTTAGACTTTGCTTTGAAACTATCTCCTTCAATGCTCTTAAGACTTTTCCCAATTAGGCCTACTTTTGTAGCCCTATTTTTAGGAAAACCTTATTATTTTTACCAACACCCTAACTCCCATGATAAATTAATCATATATCCTGATACCCTTTATTAATTTTAAGCTTCTCTCCAAGTTTTAGGCTTTAACTCCCAAGATAAGTTCTTTAACTGCACTGATACTATTTCTAATTTGGTCTCCAGGTCTCCTAAACTGAGTTTTCGAGGTTTTAATGTCTTCCTCTAAGTCACATACCTCTTCAATCTATTTAAACCTCTTAAATCAACTTGTTATAAGTCCTTGTCAATGCTCAAATTTTTTACTCACTCCCAAACTCAATATTTCTATCTTCTTGTCTTCTCTTGTGCCTTGCTCTAATAAGACTTGAATGTATTTTATTCATTCTTGGTTCTAAAGCCTTCTTTATTTCCTTCTTGATACATATTATCACTTGTTATAGTCATGTCCACCTGTATGCAAGCTTCCACAACTGAAATTTTACACCTTATGGAATTTCACCTCTATTTCAAATGGACTGTGGAAGGTAAAGGTAGTATTGAGGCCATCAAGCAAGCAATATCACAGGATCCTACCCTCACCAACTCATATTTCTGCAAGGATTTCACCTTTTACGCCTTGGGAGGCACAAAAACTATATCCAATATACTTGTGTAGTAGATTAAGGAGGGGTTGGAATAGTTGATTGCCTTTTTTAACCAAGGTTTGGAAGAGTATGAGGTGAGATACTCATTTGTTGAAAAACATGCCCTAGCTATTATAATAAGTCTGAAGAATTTTAGGCGCTTGATATTCATTAACAAGATCTATTTTAAGGTATCACATTCCGTTGTGAAATATTTTTCTTGAGCAAATATTTAAATGATAAGTGTGCGGTTGGATCACCGAGGTAATGCCGTATGATGTAAACATCAAGATTACCAAGATGGTAAGAGGAAATGGTACATGTGAAAAACTAGTTTTTGAGCCACGACATGACGAAGAAAATTATTTTGGTACTTCAGCACGATGAAGATGAACCCACAAATACTCTACGCACCAGTTGTTGGACCCACGACCTTGTGCATTGCCTTTAAACAGGAAAATGTCCACAAAGCTTGAGTAAAGCCAAAATAAAGTATTTGAGACTCCAATCAATGAATTACGTGTTTTTTAATGGACTTTTATTCAGAAAGGATGTGAATGGTGGTTCTCCTGAGATGCATTGAATCAAATCAAGTTGAGAAAATTCTACATGAGTTTCACAATGAAAAAGCAGTTGGTCATTTTTCTCCCAAGAACCACAACACTCAAAATCATGAATGGTGGCTATTATTGGCCAAATATCTTAAAGGACTTCTATGCATGGATTAGAAAATGTAAGAAGTGGCACCTTCTTCACTAGAAAAGAAAGAATCGTGGCTCTCTTGCTTCATCTTAAGTTAGTAGATCAACCTTTCATGTAGCGGGGTTGGATTTCATAGGAGTAATAAATCCTTACTCCAACTTGGGACACAGATGGATTTTGACAACCACATATTATTTTACCAAGTGGATGAAAGTGATTGCATTGAAGGAAGCAAATGAAACCAACATTCTATATTTCTATGAAGACATAGTGACTAGGTTTGGTGTCCCTTCTACAATCATCTCATAAAATGCTTTAGCGTTCCTTGGCACAAAATATTTGACCGGGAAGTCAAGAATGACATCCATATGAGCAATTCATCAAATTAACACCCTCAAGGAAATGAGTAGGATGATTTAACCAACAAGAACTTATTGAAGACCATAAGAAGAACCTTGGAGGAAAACCAAAGGACATGACACACCAAGCTGAAATTCCGCTCTGTGGGATGATATGATACCCCCTAAGCGATCAATAGGAAGTTCACCATACAAAATGGTTTATGGTAAAGAAGTAAAAAATATAAGTATACCGTGAGTTTCCATCATTAGAACTTATCAAATAGCTATAAATGTATGAGTTTGGAGAAATAAAGATAAGCTACGTGGAACTCGTGGAGTTTGAATAATTGAGAAGCCAATCCATACAAGTAATGGAGTTGAATCAAGCTCAGGTAAAGAAGTGTTTTGACAGGAAGGCAGTGGCCAAGAATTTTTAGGAAGGCAATGTAGAAACTGAAAATTTGCACCCCTTAAGCTTACATAAGCTCATGACACACTTGCGACCTTTGTTATATCACCCCCCTTTGATAATTAATTTATCCCATCATATTTCTAAAGTCTAAAATGAATTATTTAACTGATTAAAATATATGAATGGATATTATCCCCTCACACCTCACCTTTACACCTCATCCAATTCACCACAACACCTCGCCGGGTCACTTAACAAATTACTAAAATCACACTAAACACCTTCCTAAATTAACTTATTTTCTAGCTAATCAAATATACAAAAATTTAACCCCTTCCCAACTCCAAATAAGTCATATCGTGCTTTTTTAACCTCCACCACATCAAACAAAATCGAAACCCATCCTTTGGAGTGAAAAATAGAAGGATATTAGTCAGTTTGTAGCCTAACTAAGATTCTACCGAAATTACCGACGATTTACCCGATCATCGGTAATCTATAAGAGCAAGTTTTTAGACCCCATTTGCAACATGAATCCACAGGATTTGTAGGTACATTCCTCCATTTTCTCATTCCACCAAGCATTCAAGACCTCCACATCAATGCACTACAATATCACATTATTTGCAGAACATCAGAATCATTGTCAAATTGCTCATTATCACCCTTTAATCACATGTTTCTGTCCAACGTTCATATCCGAATTCCAACAAGGTAAAATATTTCATTTTATTCATTCAATGCATTAACGTCAGGTACATTTTTGTTATTAGGTAATTTTCACATCATTAATTCTCTATTTTTGACAAAATTAATAGCGTTAAAACATTGATTTTAACTCTGTTTAGGAAAATTGTTAACTTTCACAGTAATTGTCGACGATTACCCCAATCACCAACAATTCCCTTGAATCACTATCGATTCCTGCTATTTTTTGTCTTTTTCACTGTTTTCAATCAATCTGATCAAAATGAGGACATATTTCTTGTTATCTACTAATATTTTGTCAAGTTTCATGTTCTCAGATGGCATTAGGAGGTCCTAATTTTCCTACAGCTGATTCATTCCCCTTGCATCCGCCACCCTTTCTATTGGTAACAATACACATTGATTAACAATTTTGGAGTTGTGTGCCATTTAGGCTGCTTCGTTTGATAATCTTGAAGCCATATTCTCTTCTACTCAACACATTCCTGAAGCTAGTGACACCTTATGGAATGCTTATGATGAGACATTGAGGCTACGAGAAGAGCTTGCTAATTTGAAACGCTACTTACGAAACCGGTCTTGAACATTTGGAGGAGGATTATCGTACTGCTTCAGAATCTAATTCCATATGTCATATCAGCTTCTCTAGCTCAGAATCTACCTTTTCCCGCCAGTACGACACCCATGAAGAAGATTTAGAATTCTTCACTGAGGGTTACATTTCCATCCCTGACTCGGACCTGACTGAAGAAGAGGAGGAAACCTATAATTATGCTAAATCTCATTCTCCCGTTTCTAAAAATGTCCACAACTGATCGAGAATTTGACTTGTGGATTTAATCATTGGTTATTCTCAAATCATATATGTATTTAAATAAGTGACAAACACCTGTTGTTTTGTAATATTTTATATATACACAACTATATGTGTTAAATAAAGATCAAAGTGTTTATCTTGGTCAATAACATTTGTTTTAACATAATATTGTAGCTTTGATTACATGAGTCTTATTTACAACAAATACTTGTTTTGATTGTTTCTGAAACACGATGCGCAAAAACATAATCCATGTAATCCAAAAGAATCTATCTTCAGGACAACCTATAAATCATTTTTGAGCTCATATAAGTCCAGGGTAAAATATTCTAAGTTCTATGATCAATTTTCTAAGTTTTAAGAGTTGGCTCCATGCCCAATGGATTGCATAAAGCCAACTAATCATCTCTCTAATAGGAAGATATCCCATTGAGTCACCAAATTTTTATCCAAAATAATGCCTAGGTTATTTTGACAACTTCCAAAATTAATTTTGGACCTAGAATAAATTTTGTGTAAAAATGCCAACAAAACATTGTTTCTTAGTGAACCACGGATTTCGGGAACTTAGTGTTCCGTAGATTCTCCTTACCCCGCGGAAGAAAGGAAAGTAGAAAGGAGGGCTTATGCAAATTTTATGGCAAGGAAGTGCTTCGCGGCTGAAACAAAGATGTTTTTTTTCTTATTGGAGGTCGCAATGCAAGGAGACAAGTTTTTAAAGGGTCGCGAAGGAGTAAACGAGTAAGTTTGTGTTAGCGAGAAAATTTGTCAGGTAGACAAATTGGTGGGTATCTTGTCAATGATCTGGGACTCTAGGTACCCTCTACTTGGATGGTGCATCGCCTTATGATGCTCTGTCTTGCTTTTGAACACAATTTAACTCAGAATGATGCTTCTAAGACCCATATGATTTTTTTGATTCTTTGTTCAAGCTATGATATCACTTCATTACACTTTTGAGAGTCCAAAAAGTGGAAATATGAGTGAAAATAGAGTCATATGTAACCTTTTGCTAATAGACCCTGGTATCCAGGAACTACTATTTTGAGAAAGGTTGTTTTTTTGCCTTGGAATCAATGTTTCAGGGAATCTCACATCATATTTGGAGCATTCTCATAGAGGTTTTATGACCATTCTCAAGAACTTTATATTTTTAGAAATTTGCTTTTTTTACTTTTTTGTTTTTTACTTTTAAATTTTTTTTCTCTATGTGCCCTAGTTTTTCATTTTGGTGATTTTTAGGTGTTGACCACCTAAAATGTGTACATGAATAATTAACATTAATCATGTCCCCAAATTTAATCCTCATCACCATTTATTCGCTACCAATCCATAATAATTAATTAATTGCAAGATTAATTATTATTATTTTAATCCATTTTATCATATTTATCATATTTGACCCTTTATCATTTTCCATTATTAATCCCTTTTAATCCATCATCATATCCCATTTTAGTATTAATCCCTTTTATTTCTTTATTATCCTATTTTAATCCCACTTAACATTTATAGGAATTTAATATTCCTATGCCTCACCCACCCTAGTCTACACTTACACCTACCACTAGCTATTCCATAAAATCACCCATAATTAATTATCCTAATCACATAATTTAAACTAAACTAATCATGTGCACACACCTCTAAATATATAAGATTCTCTATCTTTCCCTCTTATTTTTCAAATATTTAAATGAATCTACCACTATTCCATTGAATTTTTTACATCAATGGAGAGTCCTCACAAAATCTAGAATTTTCCATTCTAGAATCCCTCCAATCCTCTCATCAATCCTCCACCCTTGATTTCAATCTAACATGGCTTCATCCTAGCCATTGAATCCTCCACTCCTCAGTTATAAATTTTATCTCTCATCCTCCATGAGAAAAAAACTTGGGAATCCATAACAAATCTTTTCCATTTTTTTCTTCAATCATCCATCATCCATCATCCATCATCCATCTTCAATCAATCCATCTAGCTTCATCAATCAAACAATCCAAGAAATCATCAAGGGGAGGTGTTGTCCCAAGTGCATCCACAACAAATTCTAAAGCAACAATTAAGAATCCAACATCAAGAGCACATCCAATCATCAAAGAAGGAGAATTCCACTTGTAGGTAAGTACATGTATATTGCTTTCTCCTCTCTTTCCATCTTGCTCAATCTGAGGTAGTTGAATTACTGTGTTGGATTTTGCATTGATTTGGTTTGATAGTCATCTTATGTTTGCATACTAACACAATATTTCCTCTACATTTTTTGGTGCTCACCATGGGACTTACCAACCTAAATTTTTACTGGAATTAGCAACATTTAGCACTCAGAACAAACTGTCCGAATTTGAGAATTTTTTGTTGAGATTTACCCCTTGAAATTTCATTTTTTTGTGAAAATATTCCATTCTAGCGCTTTTAACCTAAATCAACGCATTTTTAGATCCCATGGAACGTTTGTAATTACTTCATCACAAATGTTTAACCTTTGAAAATAAAAATTTTCCTTTTTTAAAAAAGTAGCACGTTTGGGACCTGTTTCAACACATATTGATGCAGGAGCATCCCTCAAGATGCTTGAAAATAATGAACAAACTAGAATCAAACCTTCTCAAGGCGAAAAAACATATACTAGGTGTTTAAATAAGTTTTCCCTCCATATATTTGAAGTTTGCATTGTTGAAATGTAATGTAAGCTCCCATAGTTATATGAGAGTAAATGTAGAAATAAGTGTTTAGTTGGATATGAGCTGTTTTTATCACCTTATCCTACGTAGGAAGAAGGATTAGTTATCCTAGGATTTGGTGGAGGTCAAAATAAGAAAAGTTGCTTCCTATCCTCGAGCATAGTTGAAGGATATCTCTAAAATCATGGAAATTTGAACAAGATTAAGCCTAGAGATAAAAATTTAGGAGAATAAAAATAGGAAACAAGAGATAAAAAATTCAATGTCAATAACAAGAATAAAAGGGGAGAAGAGGTCAAATTGAGAGGAGCAGAAGAGAGGAAACGGGCATGGGGAGAAACAATGAAAGAAGAAAGATGTGAAGAATGGTACGAAGAATTTTGATGTAAGACTGTATTTGAATCATTAATGATATTGGCTTGAGTTCTATGAACACAATGGTGTTTAAATATTCTTAGTTATATGTATTCAAGGTTAAAATCATTAATTGGTGCAAAGATTTTATTAAATGAAGTCGATTTTATATGTTCTTGTGAATTGTGTGAAAACTGGTTTGTGCAAACTAGTCTCAGGACAACGTTCATAATTTTTTGCATATGAATTAAAAATGCTCTAAATTTTGGGCTGTAGGTACACATGGCCAATTATCCAGATGGGTTTCAAATGGGGTATTTTGAATCCGAGTATTTTTGTAAATTACAAATCATTTTCACTTATGGACTGAGAACTCATGTGAATTGTTTGACGAAATGAATGAACAGTAGAATCGATGTAACTTTTGTTTCATGCATTCAAATTAGCTAAAACTTTCACAAAATTTCTGTATCATATAGATGCTCATGTCCACAAAATTTTAGCTTCTACCTCACCGTGAAGCTCGAGATATTTAAAACTGTATTCTCCAGGTTTGTGTTGTGACCACAAACACTGGAACTGTGGAAATTTGATGCAAGTTTTGGTAATTCTTGTATGGAAATGCTTGATAATGATGAGGATGATGTGTTATGCTATTTCATTGGGTATAAATAATCTATTAAATTCTGATCTCTTGGTGATTGCAACAACCAATTTAGGTATGGAGATCAAGGTTTAAATTGTGCACATTACATTGGAGTATAAAGTGCCGAGAGAGGATTGTAGGTATACAACAAACAAAATATGATCTCATTAAGAAAAATAAGGTAGCTGAGCCAAGACGGTGCACCACATATATGACCTCTAACATCGCTTATATGACTTGTTGTGACACATTTGTTTTGCATTTTTTTACCTATCTTCCGAGAGCCATAAATTTTGACCCCGAACTCGAAACGACTCCTTTTTTTTTTCTCGGAAAGGTATTGAAGAAATATATATAATGAAAATGTTAATTTAGAATTTTATTGTATAATTTATTCATTGTTTTTTATTTTACTAAATCTTGTCACTTTAAGTACACTTTAAGTTATACTTTCTTGTTCCAAAATACTAACACTTTGTGTGTAGCTTCCCATGCTTACTAAAGATTAAAAAATAAATCTAAAACTACTAACCTCTTTGTTTTTGTTATCCCGTAAAATTGACAAGGGAAATTTTACTGATAACCATACTGAAAATTTTTTCCCGATCCCTCGTCAGGGATCCCTTGCATTCGGAATGTTGCAAAATCCCTTTCCGGGAAATCTGGTTTTCCGAACTTAGTCTTTTTTGGTATTTTTTGGTTGGGCGCATAGAATTACTATGTAACATCAACTTTTGATGCGCCCCCTTTAAAGCCTTTGGCGCATGCTTTCTTGTGTCGACAGGCTTTTTGATGCGCCTCTCTATGTTGAGGCTTCCCTGCGTGCGCCAAGGCGCATGCGCCTTCCTGTCGACAATACATTTGTTGCGCCTCTTTTTGGTGCGCCAAAGGCGCACATATTCTTGTGTCAACACTGTTTCCGGTGTGCCAAAGGCGCACATATCTTTGTGTTGCCATACGCTTCGGTGCGCCAAAGGCGCATGCTTGCCCATGTCGACAGTAATTTTCATGCGCCCTTTACAAAGTTGGTGGCGCATTTATTACTGACTCACCTATATATATATATATATATATATATATATATTTGCGCGCCTGTAAATGTCATTATCACCAGAGCAATCACGTTCTTTTTATATATATTCTCTGAGCCTGTCAGCGCACCTGCCCTGTCGTTTTCAAACACATAGTGGACCCGTTTACACGTTTTTCACTATTTATCCGGGTAAGAGGTTCTTATCTCTTTCATATGTTTTGCATTTTTGGTTCTTTGAATGCTTGCTGGTTTGATTTTGGAATTGAAATATTGAACTAGCTCCCCCTTGCTGTCTTTCCCTATTTCTCCCCCTCTTTCCAGATTTGCTGGTAGAGGAAGTTGTTCTGAAAGCATGGTTTAAATCCCTTCTGGTTAATCCGTTTCATTACCCAAATAACCCTGCAAAAAGAGAAGAAAAGAGAAGCTAAACCATTTGAAAAAACCCCTCTGAGGGTGATTAAAGCTCTAAGAAAGACTCTATTTTCCTTTTTCCCTTTGGCGCATTGGCGCGTCCTGCAACATCAAAAACAGTTGCACTTTTGGCGCATCTGTCACCCCTACAACATGATTAAAATCTGCGCCAATGGCGCACCCATCATGCCTGTTACATCATGAACTTTTGCACCCTCAAGGCGCGCTTCCTTTGCATGCTGCAAGCACTAGCCTTGCGCCCTCCTTGGTGAACCCAGCATCGGTGCAACATCAGCTTAATCCGCGCCAAGTACAAAGCTTTGAAGGCGCAGGCACATTCCTCATTACAAAACATCATGTTGTGTAAACCCTCCGTGTGCCACGCCATGTTACCTTTGGCGCACGAAAATTTCCTGTTACACAAACCATACATGCGCGTCTGGCACACCAAATATTCATGCAACATGAAAAAATCCATGCGCCTTTTGGCGCATCCTGTCTCTATGCAACACGATGTTTTCATGCGCCCTTTGCAAAATGCACCCTGCAGTATCTATGCGCCATGCGCCTTTGGCGCTGATTTAACCCTTGCAACACCTTCTTTCTGTGCGCCTTACCTATTTAGCCCTGTAAGCTGCAGCTTTCATGCGCCCTGCGCCCTGAGCCTCAAAATAACTAACTCTTTCTTCTGTTAACACTTCAATGGAAAATCAAATGACTGATACAACCTTTTTGCGTTGGGTCTCGCTTCTTCTTCATGCAGATCAGCAAATAAACTCGGAAGAACATATGTCAACATCCAGCAAGAGACCTACCAAATCCAAAGGCAAGGCCAAACTTACAGAAGAAGAGATGAAATATAAATATCAGAGGGTCAGAATGCCCGAGTCCCAGGCCGAGTGTAGCCTGGATGTCAGAGACTCAGAATTGGGGCATATTGATATGGAGGAATTCTGGGCCAGAACTCAGAAAGTCACAAGGAGTCCATGGATGGACAAACTGATAGGCAGTGCCCTGCACTTCGCCGGAGGAATCCCAGTCAGCGCCGTCAACAATGAATTCATGATGGTGGTTGCCCAGTGTTACAACAAAGACACAAGGTGTGTCGTAAACAACAAGGGCGAGGTCGTCATCAACCTCACTGCCCGCCACTTTGAGATAATACTCGGCATCCCTCACCACCGGCACTTTGTGGCCATCAGCCAAGCAGATTGCATTAAGGCCTGGGACGACAATGAAGATCAGTGTATGCAACTGATGAATGAGGTCTATTTGAAAAACAAAAAGGTAGTAACCCGGTGGCCCCAAATCATCCACCGCAGCGACTTCTCAGAGGAGCTCAGCGACACCATCACGTTCCTGAGCAGGGTCTTTGGGCTTTCTGACGCCCATTATTTCCATAAATGGATGCTGCGGTACTTAGAGACCATGAACAAGAATATGCCTGATCAACGCTTTGAATGGGCCGAAATTATAAGCAGCACAATCTCTGAGCAGCTACAACAATTCAGCACAACGGGGAGATTCCACATGAACTCCTACGTGGTCTACGCTGCAAGCATCAGAGAGGGACTATCCAGGCCTGACGCGGAGTGGGGTTTGGCCTCAGGTCAAAATATATGAGTACTATCCAGAATTGAGGCTGGAAAATAGCATCTCTCAATTCACAAAGATCAACGATGCATTTTTCTACCACATCATCTGCCTGTTGAGGCCAAATATGACTTATGGTCGCACGACCAAAAGCATAGTAGCAGCCACTGAGAAATGGGGGGCCCTGTTCACCCAGTTTCCCACATTCACCTATCTAAGGGCTGCCAACTTTTTAGGAGAGCCAACCAGGCTACCGAGGTATGCTGGACCCAAACTGATTCTGCTGGAGCTGTCAAGGCAGCTGATCACATACCATGAGAAATGCCTTAAAAGAAAGAAGGGTGGAACTCCTTTCCCCCTCACAGTGGGCCGATATACATGCCCTACCCACCACAAGGCAAAGGACATGTTCGCAGAGCTGGAGTTGCTTAATTTGAAACATGATTTCCCAGCCAGGCCTACCTTCGACCCAAGAAATTGTCTGCCAAGGGTGAAACTCGATCCAATCCACATTCCTCAGATCGAGGACATTTACATCGACATCATCCATGAGGTGGAGCTCAGGAGAAAGGATCATTCTCGCTTAGCCTTGGCAGAAATCATCCAATACGGGATAGCCATTGTCCCCAAAGGCTTCCAAACTACGGAAGATGAAATAGACCAGGTATATCATGACACAGATGGGGACAATTGGCCTTTTCCGGCCATTGATAGAACTAAGGCCCCTCAGACGATTGAGGAGAGGGTCAAGGAGACTCTGCGTAGGACAGAGCATTGGTGCCGGATGAACGGGACTAATCTACCTTGGGGTTGATTTCACAACCTCCCCATTGGGTAACGCACCTCCACGATCCAAACAGCAGCCTAAAGGCAAGGGCAAAGGCATAGAGGGTGAATCCAGCACCACTCAGGAAGAAGCTCCTGAGAGTCCTCCTTCCACGGCACCGGAACAAGTCATAACTCTGGTTATCCCAGAGAAAGAAGTAGAAGAGGATGTTCCAATAGGCCCATCCACTCAGGATGTCGGCATGGCTACAACAACTGAGGTCCCTTCTATCCCTTCTTCTTCTCTTCCTTCCCCTCCTCGAGTGACTCAAGCGACCATCCCTTTGGTCGTGTCTTCTGTCCCTTCTTCTACTATTCCCCCCGCTTCTTCGTCTATCTTCTCTTCCCTCGTTGATCTGTCCTCCTCCATTTCTTCCCTCATCTCCGAGCTCCCTTCCCTTCCTATGTCTTCTGCACTGCTGCAGTTTCCCTTCCTCCCGTGGGCACTTCTTCGGCTATTCTCTCCATGCCGCCTCCACGTGTCTCCACGTTTTTCCCCTCTACTACTGTAGCTGCCCCCTCCTCTGTTTCCGGTCCTTCTACCATAGGTCCAGCCTGGATCTCCCAGCAGCTAAGTCAGCAAAAGAGGAAAGTTCCCATCGCTCCGATGGACTTTTCCGTAATCCCATCTAAGGGGGCAAAGAAGTAGAAGCCTGTCACACGCTTCTCTCAAAGTGCTGCAGGAGAGAGAGTTATGGAAATCGCATACCCCAATCCCCTCAAGGAGAAAAAGGATCTGTCTCCGACAGATTATACTGTGACCCAAGTCACAATGGGGACATCTTCCGAAAGTCTTCAGGGGGAGGCTCTTTCTGTAGTTGACGCCCTCTGCAAGAAGCTTAAAGAGACAAAGGAAGAGAAAAGGCAACTGAAGGAGCAAAACAAATATCTGCTCCAAGCCTTACAGAAGATGGGTAGTGCGCCTCCCACAACTGCCGCCGAGACTTCTGAGCTTCTCAGCCAGGAGAAAATTAATGAGTATGCAAAGATCGGCGAGCAGGGTATGGCCGTTTCCGCTTGGAGGAGCCAAATCCTCAAAGACAGTGAAAAAGTGATCGCCGAGTTCTCCGACTTGTATCTGAACATCAGTAAGGCGAATAAAGAGCTCCAAGCGTTAGCAGGGCCCATATCAGAAGAGCTGGAACATGCTAGACTGCAGCACGAGACCTTTCAACAAATGTTTGACTGTTCAGTCGAAGATCTGGTCAAGTTCGGTGTCTTCGGCCATCCAAGGGCCCTCAACAAAGTCATGTCCACTCTGGACTACAGGGTGGATCAGCTAGAATTTGTTCTAGAAAAGATTGACAAAGTCAAGGAAGAAGCCCTGGACGCGATGCACCAAATGGAACGGATTGTTCTTAATATGTCACCAGGGTTACTTACTCCTTCCTTCACTTTAAGGAAAGCTGATGAAACCATCCGGATCTTCAAGGAGATCGTTTCTCAAGGGATGGGGCCAGAGGTCACATTTGACACAGAGTCTATCAACAACCTGCTGGCCTGTAGGGACTTCATCGGGTTCCTCATTGAGGCGGAAAAGGACTATTCCAAACTCCCAGAGAAGCTCATAGATGAGCGGGAGACTTGTGAGGCGATCAGTGAGCGGCACAAGGATCCTTCCCAGGATCAACTAGGGCCAATGATCAACAAGTTTATGGAATACCGCTCTCAATTCCATATCTCGTCACCTGAGCAGCAACAAAAGCAGTCCACCCCCTTTCGGCCGCAGGATGACGATGACGAATAGCTGCTTCTTCTTCTTCTTCTTCTTCTTCTTCTTCTCTTTCTCTTCTTCGACTTTCTTTTTGGAAATATCTAGAGTGTGTTGACACAAATGATGACATCATCCATGTTGCACCATGGGATGATGTCATCCATCAAGTTGTCAAAAGTCAACATGACTTTTAGATATTTTGTAAATATCTTTGTAAATAGTTGTTGGCTCCTTTTTGCCTTCTTTTCTCTCCTTCTTCTATAAATACCCCAATACTTGTTGTATTTGGGATGGATGAGTGAGTGAATATCTTTTAGATGAAAAATAGAAGCAAGGAGAAAAGACTTTGAGCTTTTTGTAACAGAAGAATTATTAATACAATATTTAGACTTTGTGCTGAATACTTGTGTTATTTGCATTAGATCTTTCTTATGTTAGATCTATGTGTTTATTCTGTTGAATCTACTTCTGTTTTATTGTCATTTATTCATCAGTATTGCTTTGTTTGTTTATGCAAGTAGGTTTGGCTCTGTTTACTACCAATCCAAAAACATAAATCTTCTGACCTTTCTGCTTTGGAATTCATTTCTTTTCTCCCTTCGGATCTGACTTTTCTTCATTTCCTCTTTAAATTCCTTTCTCTTCACAGCCGGAAATAAACCTACTGGGATGAGATCCCAACCCCCGAAGGCAGAATACTGTGAGATTTGCACAAGATTCCTGCTGGTAGAATAGCAATAAACCAGTTTCGCTTTGCTGACTCAAAGAGGGGCTATGCCCTGCACACTGTTGGCTCGTCTATCCATAGATCTGCCCAAGCGACAGATTTTCGGACCAACAGTTTTTGGCGACTCCGCTGGGGATCGAACAGATCTATCAGATCTATGATGGTGGTAGGATAGAAAATCAAAAAAAAAGAAAAAATCAGAAAAATCACCGCCTGTTTGCAAACTCGAACTTTTTGTTAAAAATCCAAAATTTTGCAAAAGTGCTCCAAATTGAAAATTTTCTTCTGAGATCCATAGATCTGGCCTAGTTAGAGACCTTTAGTTCGCTGAGTTTTTATAAAAATCAGTATTTTGCCGTAGATCTGAATTTTTGACTGTTTACCAAAAGTTTGAAACTCTTTGAAAAAGTCAAAACCAGATCTGAAAATCAGCTTGCTAATCTTCTCTGTCATTTTATCCTCGCTGTTATTTGTCATTAACCGCAATCGGTTTTCTGAAGAGGATAGTTTTTAAATATTTAGAAAAGTGCCTGCTGCTGGTTTTTGACAGAAAAACCAGAAAATCAGCAAGTACAACCAAAAAGAAATTTTAAAATCTGCGCTACAATATCGCAGATCGGGAAGACACGCTGGCAGGTGAACCCTTTACGCGTAGCAGGAGAGCTCGTGGAGAAACTGATCCTACTTTCGATCTGCTTCAAAGGCATAATTTCAGCATAACACCAGCACGCTTTTCAACGCTAAGCTCGGCTGACCGGTCATCCAGGAGTGTCTCGCCTCCACGAAGGAAGAATCTTTCGCAAGGGGCATCCACATCCCTTTGTAGTGCCTTGCTGCTCAGCGGAACCACCCTTCCAGCCCGTGTTCTTTTTCCGTCCTTTCAAATGGCGGTACCATGGGGAAATGCTATGGGTCCTCTCGCACTGCCACATCCAGTTCACGCGCTCCCTCACGGAAACTGAAAGAATTTTCCCAAATTCGACGGGAGTGGAAATCAAAGCACGGATTCCCACATATCTGCATTCATCATGTCTTGCAGTATTTTGGATGTAACTCATGAAGATGTGTCGGTTCACCTTTTTCTGGAAACCCTACAAGGACCTGCAGCTGAATGGTTTCAGCATTTACCAGCCGGATCTATTACCAGTTGGGCCACCTTGCGGGATGCTTTTGAAGACAGGTACAAGCCTTCAGAAGATGTGTTTGCATTGTTATCACAGAATCACTCACCTAAAGAAGGAGGCCAATGAGACCATGCACGATTTTATCGCCCGGTTCAATGCATTAATCAACCGTGTCCCTGTTGCCATGCTTCCAACACCGGAAAATCAGAAATGTTTCTTCGTGAACGCTATGAGCTCAAAAGTTAGTTTCTTACTCCTTCAAGAGCGAGTGGCTACCTTAATTCTCGCCCAGGCCGCTGCCATTCGAATAGAAGATAATTTGATAATATCTGGCGAATTGAAAAAGGAATCATCCAAGTCCTAAATCTTCAGACCCTTCGCCTACTACTTCATCTGATCCGGCATTCCAAAAGATGGCGAACGACTTGCTCGCATTGAAGAAGCAGTTGGCCCAGGCTTCTAGTTCCTCATACCGGGATGTTCCACGAAGGAGTTTCGTTCCCAATAATGTTTCACAAAGGCCGCGTTTACCTGCGACTGCTCCGCGGTTGGCGCTTGAAGCTCCTCCGGTCAATGCTCTGGCCGAAATCGAAGAGGAAGAGCAGTACTATGAAGAACCTTCGTCTCAAGGCGAAGATGATCAAGATGTCGGTGAACCGACTGGCGACTCTACTATTGGATATATGGAATTTAATGAGGAAGAATCTGATGAAGAAGAGGGTACTCAGGGCTATGCAAGCGGACAATCATATGTTGTTTTTACCCGCTCGCAAGGAAAAGAAGCAGAGGTAGCTGCCCATGTGCAGAAGGAGAAGGCCTATGTCAAACGTGCCTCCGACCATTGCTAAAAGAGGTAATCCTCTTCCTACTCAACTCCCTGTTAAGTCTTTTACAAGGAAATCTTTTCCCCCATCTCTCCTCCAAATCAGCCCTCTCATGTTCCTATCAAGACCAGTAATCCTATTCCACCATCGCGAGGTGAGGGACTCATTCCTTCACCAACGCAACCCTTGGCCGCATTTGATATCATAGATCATGCTAAAAAGACCAAGATCCAAATGTCTGAAGCTGAGTACCTTCAGTCAAATCCCGAACAGCTTGTAAGATTGACCAAGTATATTCAGAGTCAAGCTATTATATCTAATCAGGTTTCCCCAAAAGGAATCCTTTCCACTCCTCCTGAATCTCGCATAAATGTTGCTTCAACGTCTGCATCAGGCAAGATAGAGCCTTTCTATCTCTCCCTCCTAATCAATGGCCACAAGTTGAGTAACTGCATAATTGATTCTGGAGCTTTGGATAACGTCATGCCGGCAAAAGTCACCCATGCTTTGGGCCTCACCCTTACCAAGCCTTTTGGCAGATGTTATTCCTTGGAAACCAAGAAGGTTCCGTTGATTGGTCAAATCAAAGACGCGCAATTTGCATTTGCGGCATTCCCTGACAAGAGGGTAAAGATGACCGTCCTTGTTGCCGACATTCCAGCAGCCTATGGAATTTTGCTGGGAAGAAGTTTTTGCAGCGAAGTTGGTGGGGAAATTCATATGGACTGGTCTAAGGCTAGAATTCCCGTCAAAGGTGTAATGTAGACGTTAGAGCCAGAATCACAAAAGAAATACTTGGTTACTAGCTCCGAAGACCCCAAAGCTCAAATCCTTTTTGAATCATCAGGGATGGGGAACTATTTCTTGTCTACCGAGATGGACAAAATGGGTGTTCTCGTTCAGGAGGAAGATCTTAATAAGATCTGGACCTTGCAGTTTGATGGCAGCTGCGCAACTAGTGGATGTGGCGCCGGAGCTGTGCTGATATCTCCCGAAGAGGAGGTAATTCCTCTCTCTTTCAAATTGTAGTTTTTCAACACTAATAATACTGCTGAGTATGAATCTCTGCTACTCGGTATGCAAGCCGCAAGGGAAAGAGGAATTAAAAATTTAAAAGTACAAGGTGATGCAGAGCTGGTTGTAAACCAAGTCAAGAGGATTTATCAAGTAAAAAATGAGAGGCTCAGGCACTACCATAATGCAGTATGGGACAACATCGAGGAATTTGATGCTTTTTCGATAGAATCCATTCCAAGAGCTCAAAATGACATGGCTGATTCATTGGCCATTTCAGCGTCCCTCATGCTCCCACACCCAGGTTTGAAAATAGACAAATACACCATTGAGGTGGTTTTCCGCCCGAGCGTGCCAGACAATTCTCAGCATTGGCAAGTATTCAATGATGACAATCAACTCATTGCCTTTCTGGAAAAATCAGAAAATTTTAAGGAGTTGCATTTCGAAGGATCCACTTCTAAGTGCCGTGAATCAGTCACTCGATCAAGACGATGAGTCCGAAGGGAACGACGGCATATGTCAGCTCAAAGGAAATAAAATTCCGAAGGGCCTGGTTTCTCTGGAACGATTGTTTGACAGGCATGACCGTTTTGTGAAAAAGAAAAGGCGAGATGATCCTGACTCATCCCCAGAAACCGAACCGGTTAATTTAGGTTCAGAAGAACATCCGCAATTTGTGAACATTGGAAAATGTTGCACGCCAGAAGAGAAGCGGAAATTTGTCAAGTTGCTGAAGAAATACATGGATGTATTGGCATGGTCCTATGCCGATTTAAAGTCCTTCAAGCCAAAGGACGTTCAACATGACATCCCGTTGAAAGAAGACGTCAAAGCCTTTCGCCAGAAGTAGAGGCACTATAATCCTAAGATCTCGGGTACTATCCAGGCTGAAATTCAGAAAATGCTGGATGCGAGAATCATCTTTCCTATCCATCATAGTACTTGGGTAGCGAATATTGTGCCAGTGCGCAAGAAGAACGGTGAAATACGCATATGCGTAGATTTTCGAAATTTGAATCAGGCTTCCTTAAAAGACAACTACCCACTTCCTATAATGGATCAAGTTCTGCAAGCAGTAACTGGATCAGAGATGCTGTCCATGCTTGATGGTTTTTCAGGCTACAATCAGATTGAAGTCTCGCCTGAAGATCAGTTCAAAACAGCATTCACTACTCCCTGGGGTACATTCGCCTACAGCAGGATGCCTTTTGGCTTAACCAATGCTGGCGCCACTTTTCAGCGGGCCATGGACCTGGCATTCAAAGGTATGATGGGGAAGGTCATTGTGGTTTATCTAGATGACTTAACTGTGTTCTCTAAACAACGAAGTGATCATTGTGATCATTTGGAGCAAGTATTGGCCAGATGCCGAGAGCATGGGATTTCCCTAAACCCGAAAAAGTCTGTTTTTGGGGTCACAGAAGGAAAGCTTCTAGGGCATGTCGTTAGCAAAGAAGGAACGAGGATAGATACTGAAAGAGTTAAGGCTATTCAGAACCTTACTCTGCCTACAAGCAAGACTGGTGTTCATTATTTTTTCGGAAAGGTGAACTTTCTTAGGCGTTTTGTTCCCGACTTTGCTGAGAAAACTCGTCACATATTGAACAATGATGAAGGGGTCACCAACTTTCAGATGGAGCGAGGAAGGGAAAAGGTCATTTGAAGAAATAAAAGCTTTCGTTGCTCATGCACCAGTCTTGGTATGTCCCGATTTCTCCAAAGATTTTATCATGTATAGTTATGCATCTGAGCATACCGTGTCTGCAATATTAATGCAAAAGAATTCAGAAGACGTTGAATCACTGATTGCATTCATGACTTCTCCTCTCAAACCTCACGAACTAAAAATGACTCAATTGGAAAAGCATGCCTTCGCTGTTGTCAAAGAAGTTAAGAGTTTCAGGTACTATATTTTAAATTCTCATACAGTAGTACTGGTTCCTGACACAGCAGTGAAGTCAATCCTAACTCAACAGGAGTTAGGAAGCTTGCGAGGAAATTGGATTGCAAAGGTTCAGGAGTACGACCTGGATATAAAACCAACCAAGCTGGTAAGAGGAAAGGGCCTATGTCAGCTTATGGATGAAAATAAAGATTCAGAAAGCCCTAAGGAAAAAGATGACTGTACTAATGAAGCGCATTAAGCCCTCTGGAGGAAGCCCATTCTCTGCCTCTGGCCCTATTTGTTGCAACCAGCGATGAGTGGTATTCATATATTGCTTTCTTCCTCACCTACGGCGAATGTCCAACTCACCTAACCACAAAGGAGAAGTGCACTATAAAGCTCAGGGCGGCCAAGTATGTCATCTGGGATGACGGTTTATACAAGCGTGGAATAGATGGTGTCTTCTTGCGATGTGTCGACAAACCCCAGCAGGTAAAACTACTGGAAATTTTTCACAATTCAGCCTATGGGGGGCATTTCTCTTCCTTCGTAACTGCACACAAGATCATTCGAGCCAGGTACTATTGGCTGACGCTCTTCCAAGATACAGCTACCTGGGTAGCAAAGTGTGAACCTTGCCAGCAGTTCGTCGGCAAGCCCAAGTTGGCTGCCTTTCCCCTAAGGCCGGTTATTATCAACGAACCATTCAGGTAGTGGGGAATTGATTTTATTGGTGCACTTAATCCCCAATCGAGTGCCGAACATAGTTATGTCCTAACAGCAACGGATTACTTAACTAAGTGGGTGGAAGCCATACCTGTCAAACATGCCACTTCTGAGGTTGTTTGTAATTTCATTAAAGAAAATATTATTGTCAGGTTCAGCATTCCCAACAAGATTGTTGCTGATAATGCTTCTAACTTCTCCTCGCGAGAAGTTATTGGTTTTTTCTATGAATATGGGATAACTTTGGCTCATGCCTCAGATTATTACCCTCAGGGAAATGGTCAGGCAGAATCCAGCAACAAGAACTTGGTGACCATCATACGAAAACTGGTGGAAGCAAATCAACGAATGTGGCACAAGTCCTTATACGATGCTTTGTGGTCAGACCGCATTACTCCCAAGAGGTCTCTCGGTATGTCACCTTTTCAAGTGTTATATGGCACTGATGCTGAGCTTCCCATTTCTGTTGAACTCCCTGCTCTGCGCTTAGTACGAGCTATTGAAGATGAAACTTTCTAGAATTCTCTAGAAAAGAGGATCATGTATCTAATAGAACTTGAAGAAAAGAGAGTAAGGGTGGTCGACAGGATCACCGAACATCAGAATCAAGTTAAGAGACTGTTCGATAAGAAGGCCAAGCAGAGATATTTTCAAGTGGGAGATCTTATCCTTTTGTGGGACAAGCGAAGAGAGCCAAAGGGCATGCACGAAAAGTTTGATTCCCTGTGGAGAGGGCCCTTCAAGATCAAGCAACTCAATGGAGAGAATAGTTTCTATCTCTCATATCTGGATGGAACTGAGCTCCCTCTTCCTTATAGCGGGCAACATCTGAAAATCTTCAAGAAGTAGAGCTTGCTCTCTTCTTTGTATAGTTTTCTTTAGTTGTGTGCTTGTTTTCGTCGTGTATTTGCTTTCAGTTTGTTGTGTGTTCCCTTTGTTCTCCCTCTGGTTGCCCTTGTTTTTGACCCTGTTACCCAATGGATAGGCACAAGAGATCTGGGATTCTCTACCCCCGAGTTTGCTCAGGGATAGTCCCTAGAAAGATCCAGTTGTTATCCCGTAAAATTGACAAGGGAAATTTTACTGATAACCATACTGAAAATTTTGTTTTGATCCCTCGTTGGGGATCCCTCACATTCGAAATGTTGCAAAATCCCTTTCTGGGAAATCTGGTTTTCTGAACTTAATCTTTTTTGGTCTTTTTGGTTGGGCGCATAGAATTACTATGTAACATCAACTTTTGATGCGCCCCCTTTAAAGCCTTTGGCGCATACTTTCTTGTGTCAGCAGGATTTTTGATACACCTCTCTATGTTGAGGCTTCCTTGCATGCGCCAAGGCACATGCGCCTTCCTGTCGACAATACATTTGTTGCGCCTCTTTTTGGTGCACCAAAGGCACACATATTCTTGTGTCAACACCGTGTCCGGTGCGCCAAAGGCGCACATATATTTTTGTTGCCATACGCTTCGGTGCACCAAAGGCGCATGTTTTCTCATGTCAACAGTACATTTTCTATGCGCCACTTGACAAAGTTGGTGGCGCATTAATTACTTCTTCACCTATATATAGGCATATATATATATATCTACGCCTACAAATGTCATTTTCACCAGATGCAAATCACGTTCTTTTGATATATTTTCTCTGGCCTGTCAGTGCACCTGCCTTGTCATTATCGACACGTTTGTGGACCCGTTTGTACGTTTCTTCAGCTATTTATCCTGGTAAGGGGTCCTTGTCTCTTTCGTGTATTTTGTGTTTTTGGTTCTTTGAATGCTTGGTAGTATGGTTTTGGGTTGTTAGTATTGTTTCTTTCTCTTCCATTCTTCCTCACGTTTTTGCTATTCCCCCCCCTCTTTCCAGATCTGCTGGTAGAGGAAAACTCTATCCCGAGGTAAAAGGATGAAAACCCTTCTGTGTAAAAGCCTTCTTCATGACCCTAATAACCCTACAAAAAGAGCATAAGAGAAGCTCAAATATTCATGCAAAAATCCCTCAGAAAAGGAGTAATTAAAGCTTTAGAGAAAGACTCATTTTTTCCCTTTTGCGCATTGGTGCGTCCTACAACATCAAAAACAGTTGCGCTTTTGGCGCATCTGTCACCCCTGTAACATGATTAAAATCTGCGCCAATGGCGTACCCATCATGCCTGTTACATCATCAAATTTTGCACCCTTAAGGCATGCTTCCTTCGCATACATGTAAGCGCTAGCCTTGCGCCCTCCTTGGCGCACCCAGCATCGGTGCAACATCAGCTTTATGTGTGCTAAGTACAAAGCTTTGAAAGCGCAAGCGCTTTCCCCATTACAGCAACATCATGTTGTGTAGACCCTTCGTGCGCCGCGCTAAGCTGCCCTTGGAGCATGAAAAGTTCCTGTTACACAAACCATACATGCGCCTTTGGCACACCAAATATTCATGTAACATGAAGAATCCATGCGCCTTTTGGCGCACCCTATCTCTATGCAACACGATGTTTTCATGCGCCCTTTGCAAAATGCACCCTGCAGTATCTATGCGCCATGCGCCTTTAGCACCAGTTTAACCCTTGCAACACCCTTTTCCTATGCACCTTACCTATTTAGCCCTGTAAGCTGCAGCTTTCATGCGCTCTACGCCCTGAGCCTCAAAATAACTAACTCTTTCTTCTGTTAACACTTCAATGGAAAATCAAATGACTGATACAACCTTTTTGCGTTGGGTCTCGCTTCTTCTTCATGCAGATCAGAAAATAAACTCAGAAGAACATTTGTCAACATCCAGCAAGAGACCTACCAAATCCAAAGGCAAAGCCAAACTTACAAAAGAAGACATGAAATATAAATATCAGAGGGTCAGAATGCCCGAGTCCCAGGCCGATTGTAGCCTAGACGTCAGAGACTCAGAATTGGGGCATATTGATATGGAGGAATTTTGGGCCAGAACTCAGAAAGTCACAAGGAGTCCATGGATGGACAAACTGATAGGCAGTGCCCTGCACTTCCGCCGGAGGAATCCCAGTCAGCGCCGTCAACAATGAATTCATGATGGTGGTTGCCCAGTGTTACAACAAAGACACAAGGTGTGTCGTAAACAACAAGGGCGAGGTCGTCATCAACCTCACTGCCTGCCACTTTGAGATAATACTCGGCATCCCTCACCACCGGCACTTTGTGGCTGTCAGCCAAGCAGATTGCATTAAGGCCTGGGACGACAATGAAGATCAGTGTATGCAACTGATGAATGAGGTCTATTTGAAGAACAAAAAGGTAGTAACCCCGTGGCCCCAAATCATCCACCGCAGCGACTTCTCAGAGGAGCTCAGCGACACCATCACGTTCCTGAGCAGGGTCTTTGGGCTTTCTGACGCCCATTATTTCCATAAATGGATGTTGCGGTACTTAGAGACCATGAACAAGAATATGCCTGATCAGCGCTTTTGAATGGGCCGAAATTATAAGCAGCACAATCTCTGAGCAGCTACAACAATTCAGCACAACGGGGAGATTCCACATGAACTCCTACGTGGTCTACGCTGCAGCATCAGAGAGGGACTATCCAGGCCTGACGCGGAGTGGGGTTTGGCCTCAGGTCAAAATATATGAGTACTATCCAGAATTGAGGCTGGAAAATAGCATCTCTCAATTCACGAAGATCAACGATGCATTTTTCTACCACATCATCTGCCTGTTGAGGCCAAATATGACTTATGGTCGCACGACCAAAAGCATAGTAGCAGCCACTGAGAAATGGGGGGGCCCTGTTCACCCAGTTTCCCACGTTCACCTATCTAAGGGCTGCCAACTTTTTAGGAGAGCCAACCAGGCTACCGAGGTATGCTGGACCCAAACTGATTCTGCTGGAGCTGTCAAGGCAGCTGATCACCTATCATGAGAAATGCCTTAAAAGAAAGAAGGGTGGAACTCCTTTCCCCCTCACAGTGGGCCGATATACATGCCTACCCACCACAAGGCAAAGGACATGTTCGCAGAGCTGGAGCTGCTTAATTTGAAACATGATTTCCCGGCCAGGCCTACCTTCAACCCAAGAAATTGTCTGCCAAGGGCGAAACTCGATCCAATCCACATTCCTCAGATCGAGGACATTTACATCGACATCATCCATGAGGTCGAGCTCAGGAGAAAAGATCATTCTCGCTTAGCCTTGGCAGAAATCATCCAATACGGGATAGCCATTGTCCCCAAAGGCTTCCAAACCACTGAGGACGAAGTAGACCAAGTATATCATGACACAGATGGGGACAATTGGCCTTTTCCGGCCATTGATAGAACTAAGGCCCCTCAGACGATTGAGGAGAGGGTCAAGGAGACTCTGCGCAGGACAGAGCATTGGTGCCAGATGAATGGACTAATCTACCTTGGGGTTGATTTCACAACCTCCCCATTGGGGTAACGCACCTCCACGATCCAAACAGCAGCCTAAAGGCAAGGGCAAAGGCATAGAAGGGTGAATCCAGCACCACTCAGGAAGAAGCTCCTGAGAGTCCTCCTTCCACGGCACCGGAACAAGTCATAACTCTGGTTTCCCCAGAGAAAGAAGTAGAAGAGGATGTTCTAATAGGCTCATCCACTCAGGATGTCGGCACGGCTACAACAACCGAGGTCCCTTCTATCCCTTCTTCTTCTCTTCCTTCCCCTCCTCGAGTGACTCAAGCGACCATCCCTTTGGTCATGTCTTCTATCCCTTCTTCTACTGTTCCCCCCGCTTCTTCGTCTATCTTCTCTTCCCTCGCTGATCTGTCCTCCTCCATTTCTTCCCTCATCTCCGAGCTCCCTTCCCTTCCTATGTCTTCAATGCAGCTGCAGTTTCCCTTCCTCCCGTGGGTACTTCTTCGGCTATTCTCTCCATGCCACCTCCACGTGTCTCCACTTTTTTCCCTTCTACTACTGCAGCTGCCCCCTCCTCTGTTTCCGGTCCTTCTACCATAGGTCCAGCCTGGATCTCCCAGCAGCTAAGTCAGCAAAAGAGGAAAGTTCCCATCGCTCCGATGGACTTTTCCGTAATCCCATCTAAAGGGGCAAAGAAGCAGAAGCCCGTCACACGCTTCTCTCAAAGTGCTACGGGAGAGAGGGTTATGGAGATCGCATACCCCAATCCTCTCAAGGAGAAAAAGGATTTGTCTCCGACAGATTATACTGTGACCCAAGTCACAATGGGGACGTCTTCCGAAAGCCTTCAGGAGGAGGCTCTTTCTGCAGTTGACGCCCTCTGCAAGAAGCTTAAAGAGACAAAGGAAGAGAAAAGGCAACTGAAGGAGCAAAACAAATATCTGCTCCAAGCCTTACAGAAGATGGGTAGTGCACCTCCCACAACTGCCACCGAGACTTCTGAGCTTCTCAGCCAGGAGAAAATTAATGAGTATGCAAAGATCGGTGAGCAGGGTATGGCCGTTTCCACTTGGAGGAGCCAAATCCTCAAAGACAGTGAAAAAGTGATCGCCGAGTTCTCTGACTTGTATTTGAACATTAGTAAGGTGAATAAAGAGCTCCAAGCGTTAGCAGGGCCCATATCAGAAGAGCTGGAACATGCTAGACTGCAGCACGAGACCTTTCAACAAATGTTCGACTGTTCATTCGAAGATCTGGTCAAGTTCGGCGTCTTCGGCCATCCCAGGGCCCTCAACAAAGTCATGTCCACTTTGGATTACAAGGTGGATCAGCTAGAATTTGTTCTAGAAAAGATTGACAAAGTCAAGGAAGAAGCCCTGGATGCGATGCACCAAATGGAACGGATCATTCTTAACATGTCGCCAGGGTTACTTACTCCTTCCTTCACTTTAAGGAAAGCTGATGAAACCACCCAGATCTTCAAGGAGATCGTTTCTCAAGGGATGGGGCCAGAGGTCACATTTGACACAGAGTCTATCAACAACCTGCTGGCCTGTAGGGACTTCATCGGGTTCCTCATTGAGGCGGAAAAGGACTATTCCAAACTCCCAGAGAAACTCATAGATGAGCGGGGAGACTTGTGAGGTGATCAGTGAGCGGCACAAGGATCCTTCCCAGGATCAACTAGGGCCAATGATCAACAAGTTTATGGAATACTGCTCTCAATTCCATATCTCGTCACCTGAGCAGCAACAAAAGCAGTCCACCCCCTTTCGGCCGCAGGATGACGATGACGAATAGCTGCTTCTTATTCTTCTTCTTCTTCTCTTTCTCTTCTTCGACTTTCTTTTTGGAAATATCTGGAGTGTGTTGACACAAATGATGACATCATCCATGTTGCACCATGGGATGATGTCATCCATCAAGTTGTCAAAAGTCAACATGACTTTTAGATATTTTGTAAATATCTTTGTAAATAGTTGTTGGCTCCTTTTTGCCTTCTTTTCTCTCCTTCTTCTATAAATACCCCAATACTTGTTGTATTTGGGATGGATGAGTGAATATCTTTTAGATGAAAAATAGAAGCAAGGAGAAAAGACTTTGAGCTTTTTGTAACAGAAGAATTATTAATACAATATTTAGACTTTGTGCTGAATACTTGTGTTATTTGCATTAGATTCTTTCTTATGTCAGATCTGTGTGTTTATTCTGTTGAATCTACTTCTGTTTTATTGTCATTTATTCATCAGTATTGCTTTGTTTGTTTATGCAAGTAGGTTTGGCTCTGTTTACTACCAATCCAAAAACATAAATCTTCTGACCTTTCTGCTTTGGAATTCATTTCTTTTCTCCCTTCGGATCTGACTTTTCTTCATTTCCTCTTTAATTCCTTTCTCTTCGCAGCCGGAAATAAACCTACTGGGATGAGATCCCAACCCCCGAAGGTAGAATACTGTGAGATTTGCACAAGATTCCTGCTGGTAGAATAGCAATAAACTAGTTTCGCTTTGCTGACTCAAAGAGGGGCTATGCCCTGCACACTGTTGGCTCGTCTATCCATAGATCTGCCCAAGCGACAGATTTTTCAGACCAACAGTTTTGTAGCACGTTTGTACAAGAATTCGGGGTTATTTTTCCTGACTACTAATCCACCTTTTTAGGGCCTCCTCTTGAATCCCCCTTTTGCATTTTTTTAATCATCTCTTAATCATTTAAAAATAAAAAAAATAATCTTTATAACTTTCATCTTTAATCTTTTGCATGTTTGCTTGTTAAACCCGAAGGTTGGATTTTGTTCATGATCTCTTCTCGCGTCCTTGGATGATCTTGAGGATCAAAAGTGGTCCACCTTCTTCCTTTTTTCATTTTTAGTGGCAATGTGATGTGGATTTCATCACCACACACTTGTCATAGTCCTAGGGGTCTCGTGACCGTGGGCTTCATCTCCACGCACGTAGACACACCCCGTGTTCTGGTGGGGTATAAAAATTCAAGGACAATTGTCGTTATTGGCTAAGCATCTACGTGTTTTAAGCATGACGTGAATGTGAGGGGTTTCCACATCCTAGCACCCAAGCCTCAGATAACATCATTGCAGCATGGATTTGAGCCTGACATACCAAAAGGTATATAGAGGACTCCCTTAACAAACCTCGTTTATCCTAGCATAGGTATCCTTTGGCCGCAATCAAGATATAGTGCAAGGGAAGGAACCACCAAAGATTACTTGCTAGCTAATCACACATCGACATAAAGGTGGGCCAACTCAGTGAGTGCCCTTGTCGTGTGTGGTATTGAAAGCGGGCTATAGTTTGTGTTGCACACCAACTTGAATAGCTAGATTATGTGTTGTATGTTTGTTGCTTACTTACATATCATTTTGACCACACATTAATCAACCAATCAAACTTTAATCAAACAATCAAATCAACCCCTCCCCATCAAAACATAATCAAACCCAATCCATCCATCTAATTACCCCAATCTTATCCCCTTTCCTAATCCATCCCACCCACATCTAATCCCTCCATCTTAATCACATCTTACCTACATCCCTATCCATACCCAATCTTATTCCCAAGTCTCATATGACCTCCCCATCCTCACCATGGCTCTCATCAAAGTCAAATCCCCCACTCATCAACCTTTACCCTACCACTTTTATCAAAACATCCCTATTACTATCCAATCTTTACAAAACCAAATTATGACACTCGCATCCTCTATTCAACAATATCCTAACCCATCCCACGTTGATCCCACCATCCTCACAACCATCCAAAATCTTAACCAAGAAATTATTGACCTCTAATCACACCTTAGCCAAACATATTCTCAACCATCCTCCCTCACATCCACTTATGATAGTGAGGACCTTATTGACATCGACCAAGATGATCCCCCATCTACAAAACCAATCACACCTAATCATACATCTGCATCATCCAAAACCCCTAACCATATTCCTTATTCACACACAAGTAATTACCTCATTTTTTATCAACTCCAATCATCCCCTTCAGCCAATAAATATCTCCTTTTTCAAACTTTTCCAAACATTAACCAACTATGATTCTTCCACCACATCCAATTCCAAATCAAAATCCAAATCCAAATCTAAATAAAAAACCAAACCTAAATATCACAAATCACCACCACCACCTAATGACCTTATTTTACAATTTGTTATCCTATTAATCGATCCTAATCCTTCATCACTACTATCCACCCCTAAATTCCCCATCAACCAAATCTAATCCCCAACTCTCTCCCATCAAAACATACCAAAAACGTACCTTATACATACCCATCCACATCCAATCAAGATCAAACCAAACCACAATCCTTATCCCCTACATCACACCTTAGTCCTAAGTCCTCATCATCCTCATCATCCCAACCTCATCCCATGGAATTTCTCCTAGATAGTCCTAAGTCCCCTCCTCTAACATCTACTTTGGCTCTTATGCCTCCATCACTTACATTCAACCCTGTCCAATTCTAGTGTGACTCTTAAGTATCCCACAGCCTCTTCATCCCCCAATCCTAACTTCATCCAACGTTTCCCCCATGCCACATTTATCCACTCCATCCACATCTAATAAATCTACCAATAACCAATCCAATCCCAAACCATCGAATGTGACTCCTAAGTCACCTCAATCTCCCAAAATCCAA
Organism: Taxus chinensis; assembly: GCA_019776745.2. Taxonomy (NCBI): domain Eukaryota; kingdom Viridiplantae; phylum Streptophyta; class Pinopsida; order Cupressales; family Taxaceae; genus Taxus; species Taxus chinensis. The sequence goes on from CM034152.1 coordinate 645,159,958, forward strand.
CGTGGTTTCCACACCACCCTCCTATACCTCAACTCAACTAACATTCAACCCATATCCCTCATCAACAATCTAATTCATCCTTTAAATCCACGCAATCTACCTCTCCCAAATCCACCCAATATAACATATCCCCTTCATCCCAATCTAACACATCCTCTTCATCCACATCTACCTTATCCGTTCCATCCCAAATCAAACCATCCAATCCTACATAGAATAACCCGACACCATCCACCTCTCCCAAATTAGCCAAATCCAATCCCAAGCCAAAATACACTACCAATCCAAAACCAAACCAACCTCCTAAAGCCCTCAAGGCTAATCTTCCAACCACATCCCAACCATCTAATCCACATCTTAAAACCTACATCCAGATCTAATCAATCCTATCCTATCCCTACCCACTCCTACACATATCCTACCCTAACCCACCCTTATTACCCACACCATATTTCTTACCAACCCTAATCACCTTCATCTCCTTAGGTGAATCCTTGAGTACCATATTCCATTGTCTTAAAACCTTTAACATGATCATTCACCCCACCCATCAAACATCATGATTCTAACCTTACCAAACCATCTTGGTATAGGGACCATTTATTATTGTGAATTCCACCCGTACCCATGGACATTCACTTAATTGATGTCTACAATTCCAATATTACATCCAAAACCTCTGTAGCCAAAAAAATTCTTATCCTTGTACCTCTCTATCCATCATCATTTTATCCTCATCCTATAACTCACCATCCCCCTATTCAAATCCTTGTCCTTTCTTAAACCCCAATCAACATAAAAAAATCCAAATTCCATCCACCCGAACCATCCAAAAATCCAAATGAATCCAAAAAAATCCAAAACTCTCCACCCCACCTAAACATCCAAACAAATCCAAATCTAAACCCCCCATCTTTTGATGGCCCCTTAGGGGATGAGAAAACAAACATCCCCACAATCTAATGGTGAAAACATCACTTCACCCTCTTCCATATCTAATTCCTTCCATGTAGCTGTAAAGATGCTTACCAACATCAAACATCGTGGTAAAAGCTTAGGAATCCATGGAACAAGGCATCCTTACTCCCATCACCCATCCTCCCAACTCCAGACAATCAAGCTTGGGCTATAAACCTCTTACTAACAATACCCAATCAAAAATAGATACCACCAATTCTCTTGACCATCCCATCAATCCATCTACCAATCCCCTGTCCTCTAATCCCCCCTACACTTCCCAAACACCTCAAATCAAATTGAGAATTTAGGTTTTCCTTTGCACACAAATGTTCTTACCTCATCCTTCATCTTCATTCCTCATCCCTCCATCCCTCACAAGTAATTAATTGATTTAATCGCACATGATGTAAGACATTAATAACTATTACATTTATGTGACCTTGGTCTATCCTTAATATCAACATCCAAGAACGATCGTATCTTAGAGATCCAATCACTTAATCACACATCTTAATTAACTTGTGATGAAGACCCTTTGGTGCATCTTATGACACTCTAGCCAATGTCATCACTACACTCATCTCCATCCCCCCCATCTAGCCACGTGTGATTCTTAACCCCTAGAGGTCTTAAGAGAGTGGATCATAAAAAAATATATATCAAAAAAGAAAAAATCATATCAAAAATAAAAAATATCCAATAAAATCCACCTTGACACTCCTCTCTAAAGGTGTTTCCAGCAACTCTACCAGGGCTATGGACACCTGGATGGAAGTGAAGCAATGTTGTGACAAGAATTAGATGTATCTTCGTAGGGGCTATGGATGCCTGACTGGTAACAAAGAAATGCATGGCTTCACTTTCCATTCACCTTCCATCAACTTACTTGACTTAATCACTCCCTATACTTTGGCTAGTTTATTTTTACATCCTACCCATTGAGTCTTCTTTCAAGTGGTAATTAATTATCACAATCACACACACTTCATCTCGAAGAGGCATCGCGTCTTGTATGTTGGCAAGTATGGATTAGACCTTGGTCACACTATTGTTTTAGTCCCACTTTTATTTTACAACATGTGCCTTTAAGCTCACATTTTAACATCCTTTGCATCCATCATCCATAGGAAATTGATGATCCTATTGATTTATCCTATCCACCCTTCTGCTTCCCCCTTTTTTGCTTCCTTTATCCCGTCATCATTATGACTGGGGGGGCAACTTTATAATATGTTGGGGGAGCCATCAATTAATTTTTATTCTTCCTTACACTTGGAGGCACACCAAACTACACTATCATCCATCATCTCACCAATCATCTCGCATCTTAACTTATCCAATCAAATATCCTTTATCCTATCCAAAATCACCCCCTCTATCCCACATCCATTATCCTATCCAAAACCAATGCTTTAGCCCTAATCCCTATCCACATCTCCCTTGGGACTTATAGGAGAAAGTCAACCTCCTTTCAAGCCCCCCATCCTGATCATATCTTCATCCCACCACATCTAAACTATCTTAAAAATTTAACAAAAAAAATCTTTTAAAAAAAAAATCTTAAAAATAAAAAAAATCCAAAAAATATTAAAAAATCCAATTTTTTTTTTCTTAAAAATCCAAAAAAATAAATTAAAAAATATTAAAAATAAACAACGCATATACAATTTAAAACACTTTTGCATGCATTTGTGTTTGTGCGTGCTTGTTTGCTTGTTTATTTTTTCTCCTACATTTGGCATCATCTTTTGGCCGATGATATGAGGCCACTTTTATTTCTTTTTTCTTGTGCATGGTCCAATGATATGAGGACCATATTTTTATATTAATCAGTCCAATGATATGAGGACCATCAGTATTGCACCAACAATATTGCCGAATATGAAGCACTTCTTGCTAGTTTAAAAATGGTTGTCCAGTGGAATATTTAAACATCTCAACGTTCTCGGTGATTCACAACTAATCATTAAACAAGTCAATGATGAGTATGCCACAAAGGATGATAAATTGATTCCTTATAAAAGAATGGTCAAAATTTTCAAGGCCTACTTCCAGCATATTCAGTTTGAAAAAAATCCTTGTATGAGTAACAAATCAGCATATGTTATGGCTACCATCACTTCTCTTCTAGACATGCCTCAAGATGCATCAAATTCCAAGTTTATGATCCAACAATTGAAAATTCCCGCTTATGATACTCCTGAGTCAGATATGGTTTATGAGATAGTCAGTCCTAATTCCCCCCTGGTACCATGACATCTACACCTATCTACATGACCATACTCTTCCACCTCATCTCCCTCGCATCCATCGCAAATCATTCATCCAACGAGCCCTCCCACTTCACCATCCTTGGAAATACCCTCTATCATAGAAGCTTTGACAGAACTTTGCTATGATGCTTAAAATTCCTAAGAGGCCAAATCAACACTCCAGGAAGTTCACGCAGGGACTTGCCAGTGCCCCACACTAGTGGTCTTGCTCTTGCCAAAAAGCTTATGTGCACCGGAAATTATTGGCCAAACATGGAAAAAGATGCATGCTCCTATGTCTGTAAATGTTTCCCTTGTCAAAAACATACTGAACTCATCCACACACCCTCATAAGCCATACAACCCATCACAACCCCCTAACCCTTTTCCACTTAGGGTCTAGATCTCATGGGAAAATCAAATCCCACTTTGTCTGATGGTCACAAATTCATTATCGTAGCTACAAAGTATTTCAAAATGTGGATCGAAGCCATGTCGCTCACTTATGTTAAAGGAAAAAAAATATCCAAATTCATCCTTAATCACATCATCTGCCACTATGGAGTCCCATCCACACTGATCATGAATAATGGAAAATCCTTAAAAAACAAGATGTTTATGAACTCTACGAATAATTCCACGTTAAGCTTAAATTTTCCACCCCTTATTATCCACAAGGCAATGGAAAATCCGAAGCATCTAATAAGACTCTCAAACACATCCTTAGCAAAATAGTCAATCAAGAAAGACGTTATTGGCATACACAAATATATCCCACCTTGTGGGCTTACCGCACATGCATCCGCACTCCCACCAGCGCCATGCCATATTATTTGTCTTTGGCACCGAAGCAATTTTTTTTGTTGAGATCGATATCCTATCCCTACTCATTTCCCTCAAACACCTCATTAATGATGAAGACTACCACATCCATCACATGCAATAATTCAATATCCTTGATGAGAAACGACTATAAGCCACCGACTATCTCAAAGCCTATCAAAACTGCCTTCGCCGTCATTATAGTAAGCGCATCAAGGACCATGAATTTGAAGTCAATGACCTAGTCCTTTAGGAAAATCAACACAACACTAATGCCGAGCGTGAAAAGAAGGGCAAGTTTGAACCAAATTAGCTCAGACCATATTTCAGCATCACTAACTTTGGATCGGGTACTTATAAGATTGCTACTTTGGACGGAGACGAGCTGTATGAGCCCATGAATATCATGCATCTTCATCATTTCTATGCCTAAGTGCTTAATGCTTTAAAAAAAATCTGTCCAATGGTGAAAAGCACTTAAGTGTCACCTTGGACAAGTACTATGGTAAAAACTGATTTCTGGTGCTAATGTAGATATCTAAATCCGATAATTTTTCTACTAGCACTCTACAAATCATAGTACATGAACACTAGGGGCACACTACTCCCCTTTTTCAAATCCACAATTTTCATCCTAATCTATACTATTTTATTGAATTTTAAATTAAATAGATAATTCTAACGAAATATAAAATTTTCCACACCCTCACCTCTCATCAATTTTCAACCATTGATATAATCCACCATTGTAAGATCTCAACCATCCATTTCTACTCCTCCAACTATAAATAGAGGTACCACCCTCTATGTCAAGCACCTTAGAAATTTGCAAGTAAATGCTGCCCAATTTTCTAGCAATCCAAGCAATTATTAAAGCAATCCATTGGGCTCTATCAAGCTATTAATTAAATGAGAGGTGCTACAAAAATTAGTCCAAGAATATGAAGCATCCATTGTACTCATCAAATCAAACAATTCAGGGAGCAAATCCAAGGAAACAAAGGAGGAGAATTCTACTTGTAGGTAAGTACAAGTAAATTATTTTCCCCTTCTTTCCATCTTGCTCAATCGGAGGTAGTGGATTAGTTGTGTTAGATTTTTTGGTGGTTTGATTGCATAATCATCTCATTTGAGCACACTAACACAAATTTTCCTCTACATCAGGTTTTGCTTCTTTAAAGGTTTTTATTGCTCTGGGAAATTTACTATTTATAGTAAGTGTGTACCAGTGACACTTACTACTTTTATAATCTGGTCTTACCCTCCTCGGTTTAAAGAAAAATCACCATTTTTGATCTAGGTTTTCTCTCTAGATGCTCCCTACAAAATTTCAGCTTCACCTACCCTTTGGATCAATGGGAAATTGAGGAAGAAGGGTTTAGGGAACAAATTTTGAAATTTATGCCATTAATTTTCTGAGACATATATGCAATTTCAACTTTTTTTCAGCATGAAGGTGCTCGACAGAGGAAGAGATGACCAAAGTTTCTCTAGAATCTACCTTGTGGTTTTAGAGATATGAGCACTTCACCATTTCCGCTCATGGAAGCTTGTGGCAAAATTTCGGCATGGTGACAACTGAAAAAGAAAGGGTTTGGGTGATATAATAGCAATGGAGAAAGTGAAAAGGATGTGAAATGTAAGGGTGAGGTGTCAGAAGTAAAAATAATGGAGGAAAATGGAGATTACCGGCAGTGAGGGTTTGTGTACGCATGCACAAAAGAAGTAGAAACAACAATGAAAAACAAAAAAGTTGGTTTTTCTTCATCCTTGACATGGGAAATTTTTTTTTGTCCCAAATATCCTAAAGGATTGGGATGGTTGGTACAAAAAAATGTGCCTCACCCTCATTAAGACAAATGTTGCTCCGTGATTTCCCGGTGACATAACACAAAAAGGTGCTCAAAACACCCAGTGGCCAAAACTGGGTCATATGGGTGACCAGGGAAGGGGCTAGGCATGGGTGGAGAAAAGTGTCCCAACTGTCCCAAATTTTTGGGATGGTTGATGCAATTTTTTTTTTCCCTCACCCAGGCTTGACAAGTGGCACTCTGTGGTTTGATGGAGGAGGTTGCTAGAAAATGGTGCGCAGGGGCTAAAATGATCAATTTGGGCTCAACTGAGGTCACATCAATGTACATGGGGATATCTAGGGGTTGGGTGCATTTTTTTGTTCCAACTGTCCCATAAATTTGGGATGGTTGGTGTAAAAAAGTGCACCCTCACCTGGGCTTGACATGTGTCCACCTCAAAAATTGACTAACTCCTCAATCTTGCCTTGGGGAGCAACTTGATAGAAGCATAACTTGAGAGTTCAAAGGTACTTTCATGTAATTATTTGTATGAAATTGACTGGAAATGGAATTTCTGAGAACAATGGAAAGGGTCCAATGCCTTTATTTTACCTAAAACATCCTAAAAAATATGATTTTGCTTCAGGCTCATAGATTGTGCATGTTGAAATCAGACCGTGGGAAAAATTACTTGTGTCTTAAGAAAGATGTGAAACCACCATCATTTAGATCTCATAAATAAATTTCCAATGATGTTTCGTTTTACCTCCAACTCTTTTTGGAGCTCCCGGAGTCACTTCCCGAAGCTCAAGGGCTATTTTTGCACTATAAGTTGCTTCACCCAAGAGGACCCATTTTGCTGAATTTGTCCCAAAACCTCAGAAACTTCCTAGAATATTCTGAAATCAGTTGTAAAATTTTCTTAGCTCTCTGATACACATCCTTGATGATTTTTATCCTTTCATTCCACTTTTGGGGGTGTGCGCAAGCCTTAGGGAGACCAAAAATAACCATTCCTAAGCTTCTTTAGGAGTCTATCTTGAAGGACCTTGAATTGGAAGTGCCTAAATGGACATGATATCCTTAAATCACATATGAAATAGGTTGAAACAACACATACGAACACTTATAAGGGTAGGATAGTAATGATACAGGGGTTAGTATGATTTGGAGGAGGGCTCGGGATGACTTTCAAGAAAAAATTTTCACTGTTGGGTATGGTTGTCATGCTTTAAAGTTTGAATTTTTCTCTTACAAAAACTCATGAAAATAGTTGGATCTAACTTGGGGGCATGTTTTGGATTGATTACAATGAGGAACTCCAACATCTCAATTCAAATTACAGACCAGTGCCTTATCCATTGGGCTTTAAAGAGTCACTCAACTTGCAAGGGATAGATAGAAAGGAGGAACACACACAAACACACGCAACTAAAAGGAAACACACCACAATACAAAGGGGAAAATACATGTAGTAGGGAAAGGAAAAAAAACTTAAATCACCTATAGTATAATGTTGGGGACAACTCGCTCTATAGCTCTTTTTCTCTCCAGAGGTTACCCTTGGATGGGTAAAACTGAGTGATGATGTTCTGTGAAGCCATTGAGTGGTTCAAGGAAGTAACCTCCTTTCCTCAACTGCTTATGAAATGTAGGTTCTTTCATGATTTCCTGTATACTTGGGAGGAGCAAGCCTATATTATCTCTTTGATGTTTGGAGCTTTGCTCTAAAAATCCATTTCCTTTACTCTCTTTGAAACCAGTTTCGGAATGCCGATTTCCATCTATGATCACCACACTATTAATTTTTCATTGAGCATCTTGTCACTACCCTAGGATGATATTTGATTGAATATCTTGAATTTCCTTCTTTCTCACAATCATGCTCATTGACTTCTTTTCCACAAGAAACCTTGAATTTTTCCTTTTGCTCCATTCCATTATTAGGTGTTTGGATATTGACCGGAGGATCATAAGTAACCTCATACCTATCTTGGATGGCCATGACATGAGCTAAGAGGTCAAGAATTAGCTCAGGATCTTCCACACCTTTTACCACATTCAATATTTCTAGCATGTAGTCCTTATTTGAAGTTTCCAACAGTTCATCTTTACATTCATTTGAAGAACCTTCATCTTGAAAATCAAGGCAACCATTAGGAGGAATTGCTTCATTATCCCGAAGCTCATTGAATTTCACTACTTCTTTGTCATGCGGAATCTCAACTCTGGGGACCTCACAAATATTTACTATTTTAATGGGAAAGAGACATCAAACAAAACATTGGCTCAGGAGAGACATCAAAATTCTCATCATGTTTTATTTCATCATGACCAGTCTTTAAATTAGTTGAAAAACTAAAATTTGATTCATGTTTGTCCTGCAAATCCATAGCTTGAATCAGAAGTTTGAGACTAAGTTGAGGGTCTTCTATTTCTTCTGTAGCTCTTAGAAATTCTTGCACAAAGTCTTCCTTCAAACCTCTCAAGAGCTCATTATAGGTTGGATTTGTTTCTTCATGGATGATAAGATCAAGATAATATTCGTCTGCAAATAGGAATGAGAATATCTCCTCCTCATGGATATGCACATATGCTGATTTCTCATCTTGGGATTCATCAAGAAACACTCCATATTCCCCATGGATTACATCATCAAGAAACTTGGGGTTATCCTTTTACAATTCAATATTTCTCAATGCTTCTTTAAGATCAATACCTCCTCAAAAAGGGATGCTTGGTCCTATCAAGATGGGAATCTCATCCTCATCTTTAGTTGTTATGAAATCATTCATCCTCCTACTATTTTGGTATAGAATGTTAGCTCTTGGATTTCTTTCCTTTTGTACTGTATATATCATTTTCTTATCTGGGAGCAACTTTTCCTTATATCCCTTAACCAGAATGGTTGTGGAAGACCAATTCATCTAAATTTTCCCTCCCATCTATTGGCAGAAGATTCTACTCAGTAACATTTAAAATGAAGCTGAAATGTCTGCTACCAAGATAGTTATCAACATTTTCTTGTCTGGAAATTTAACGAGATCCACCTGTGCATCTTTGAGATTTCCTACAAATGTGACTTCCTTTGATTCCATGGAGTAACAAGAGCTACCGACATGATTCAAAGTGAGTTTGAGGGCATTGGCAACTTTCACATGCATTACATTGTCAAAGGCACCTGAATCTATTATACAATTATTCAATTGACACCCTCTAATGAGAAAGGAAACATAGAAAGGGTCCACCTTATCAGTCTTCAATGCACTCAAAGAAAGAATTGTCTACAATGAAGGTGTAGGTGGAGTTAATAATAAGCCTTTAGAGATAGGGGTCTTAGTATTGGGCATTAAACTATTACCTCTGATTTGATGGACAAACTTCTTGAATTGTTCAGGACGAGTCCACATATATTTAGATTCGGGAAATATGCACTTTTTTCTTGTTCATATGTTCTCTGATGTCAAAAGGAGAAGATGTGGATAGGGGAGATGGAGACACTGATTTTGAAGTTAGGAAGGGCTTGGAAGTAGGAGTAGATACTTGGGGAACGAAGGCTGATTTAAGAGGTACAATGGAGGCTTTTGTAGGACTAGATTTCATAGGATCCAAACTAGATTTAAAAGAGGTATTGGAATACTTACTTGGAACAATAGGTGACCTCTTTCTTTTCACAAGATCAGGTTTCTCCAATGCAGAATTCATGGAGGCTGTAAGTAGAGATCCTTTATTGATTATTTTATTTTACAAAGTTACCACAAGAGAATATTAAACCTTGTTATTCTTTGCAGCAGTGGAGGAAGGAGTTGCCTTTTTAGACTACGAACAGGTGAACACCGCACATGAGAAACTTGGTGCCTCTATGTCATCATCTTTATATCCTCTAGAATACTTATAGAATCTAATTTATAAATCATTCTCTACTTCTTCAACAACTAAGAAATCATCATCCCCACCTTCTTGTTCGAGTCCTTCTTCGTCTCCCTATGTTCTACAACTTACATTGACAAGTGGAGCCTCTAAGTCAAGCCTTCAAGGTGCCTTTGCAATCTGATTTCTATTTTTATCTTGATGGAATTCTTGTTGAGAAAGCTCCTTATTCAATATTGTCATTTCATTTACAAATTTATACAACAATGGACTTGTTCTCTCATCTTTGGGATGATGGGCTCTACCCTTTGAAGGGTTCTTGATATTTTTGGATAGGATGAGATCATCTTTGATTTCAATGGCCATTCCTTTGCACTTACGTGAGATTATTTGATTGAACCCTTCAGAGAAAGAATCCTACTTCAGGATGTTGCGCATTGATGAAGAATCTCTTGACATTATTTTTGGATGATGAAGCATCTTCTAGTATTCTACGGAGTAACTGATTGAACCGACCATGAAGTCTCTCATAGTCTCATTTGTTTCTTTCTTCATTTGTCCGAATTTAATGAGGAGATCTTGGAAATCCTCATCCGATTTGAATATTTCTTCAAAAAGGCTTTTTATGTCCTCCCTAACTAGTGATGGATCTAATAGGTAGGAGATAGGACCACTCAGCTGCCTTTTCTTGTAGAGACTTCCACAAACAATCTCACAACAATATCTTCATGTTCAATACCAAGGATTTCTACATGACATGATGAAGGCAAAGATATGTTCTTCAGGAAGTTGTTTACTGTCACCTTTGAACTTTAGAAAGTTCTTGTGAGAACTTGTTAGTAGATTGTGAAGAATGGATGTAAGAGAAAGTGGACCTGCGTTACTTCCCCACTGAACAATAGGGTTGAGGTTTTCCTACTTCGTCCACCATCAGCTTTATTCTGCATATTATTCTCCCATTTCTTCTTCTGATTCTTGGTCTCTTTCACTAGGGAAATCAATATTCAATGGTGGTTGAAAGATGTGAGAATTCGTAGGAGTATAAAAAGGAGTTTTGGATCAGATTACCAGGTGAATCACTTGAAGAATCAGATGGGGATGGTGCTTGAGAGAAATAGTAGGGGTTATCTCTGATCTTTTCTTTTGGATTTTACAAAGACTCAATAGCAAGATCGATAACTCCTCTCAGCCTACTAAGCCCGGTATATGTATTTTCAATTAGTTATAGGAAAATCTTGTAATGAGAATATGAAAAGGATGCTGTGGAATATGAAGGGTTATTCACATGAATCAATAGTGGGAAGTTCAACAATGGATTTCAATAATTTTTTTGTATATTTGGATTTTATAACTGTATTTTGGGTGCAGATTGTTACCAAGTCTGTCCCATGGTGGGCGCCAAAAAATGTTGGTGAGAAAATTTGTTTGGTAGATAAATTGGTGGGTATCTTGCCAATGATATGGTACTCCAGGTCCCTCTGGCTTGGATGGTGCAACTCTATTTATTGTGAGTGAACTAAAAGGGAAATCTGTTGGTAGCTAAGAGGCTGGGGATCTAACAGGAACACTCCATTGTACATGTAGAAAATGCTTGCAATGAATTTCTAGGGAGGAATTTGTTGAATGATGGGGAAGAGGGAGTGAGAAATTGGGAAGGGGGAGATTAGCTTTGCAAGTATAAAATTAGATTCTTTCCAAAGATAATCATATGTATCACATACACAACTTGTATGAAAGAAACAACTATTCTTATAACATCAACGATGAGAGGAAACCATACACACAAAGTTGCACACATTCATGCATCATGAAAAGAAGAAACTCCTTTCTTTATTGACATATTCACAAGTAGTACAATGCTAGAGAATGGAAGAAAAATAGATAGGGAAAATAGAAGAATGTTATCTCTTTTACCTTTCTCAAATAGATCTCTCTCTTGAGTGCACAAAATTGACAACCCTTAAGAATAAGGGTGTCATTACATTTTATAGATTTTAGAATGAATCTTCACCTACCCCCCCACATGACCTTTCATTTTTCCTCACAACTTGTGACTTTTGACATTCCCAGGAAAGAACAGTAAGTCCCCATTTATCAATTAAGGGAAATTTATTACATTTTTGGACTATTGTCACATTAATAAATAGGACGAACATCATGATTGCTCACAACGAAGAATTAGAAAGGGGGGGTAGAGAAGAGGAGAAAGAATGAGGAAGGAGGGGAAAGAGGATACACTCCCAATAATAAAGATACCTTTGTCATTGATGAAGAACTTGTCGACGATGACGATGCTCAGACATCTTGGGCCATGAAATGAGTGTTTAGAAACACTGTTTCGAAACCTCCTAATGCGAGTTCAGGATGAACACAAGCAATGCTCACGATGATATTCCTTAATAATTGATTGATGAACTTATTAATTCATTAAAATCACCCCAGCTAACTTGTTTCAAAACACCCAACTCACTGAGATATGGTGATGGATCTACCTATGACACCCTGTGATGCTGTCTTGCTTATGGACATAATTGAACTTAGGATGATGCTTCCAGGACCCATATGAAGTTTTAGATTATCTTTTCAAGCTATGATATCATCTCATTACAATATGGAAAGTATAAAAAAGTGGAAATATGAGTGAAAATAAATTCATCTTCAACCTTTTGCTCCCAAAATGAAGACTTTCTATTTTTAGACCCTGGCATCTAGGAGCTGCTATTTTGGGAAAGGTTGATTTTTTGCCTTGGAGTAATCATTTAGGGAATCTCACCATGTTTGGATAATTATCATAGAGGTTTTATTACCATTCTTAAGCACTTTCTATTTTTAGAAGTTACTTTTTTGCTTTTTTTTTGCTCCGTGTGCCCTAGTTTTCCATTTTGGTGATTTTTTAGGTTTTACTTCTTTGAAGGTTTTTTTACGGTTATGGGAAATTTACTATTTATAGTAAGTGTGAACCAAAGGATCTTTATTTTTTTTAGAATATAGTCTTCCCCTCCTCAATTTGAATAAAAATAATTGTTTTTGATTTGGGTTTTCTCTCTGGATGTGCTCTGTGAAAATTTTTAGCTTCTCCCACTCTCAAGATCAATGGGAAATTGAAGAAGGGTTTAGGGAATAAATTTTGAAATTGTTTCCATTAATTATCTGAGAAATATTTGTAATTTTAGTATTTTTAATAATGAATGCACTTGGGAGAGGAATATATGCCCAAAGTTTCATTGGAATCCACCTTGTGGTTTGAGAGATATGAGCACTTCATTGTTTTCGCTCATGGAAGCTTCTAACAAAATTTTGGGAAGGCGATGGCTGAAAAATTAAGGGTTTGGGTGCTATAACAGCAATGGAAAAAGTGAAAAGGACATGCAATGTAAGCATGGCTTGGTGTTGAAGCAGCAACCATGGATGAAAATGGAGATTTCCGCCAGTGAGGGTTTGTATACACACGCACAGGAAGAAGTAGAAGCAACAATGAAAAACAAAAAAGTTGGTTTTTCTTCATCCTTGACATGGGTGAAATTTTTGTCCCAACTATCCCAAAGGTTTGGGACAGTTGGTTCAAAAAAATGAACCTCACCCTCATTAAGACAATTCTTGCTTGGTGATTTCGTCGGTGACATAATGTGAAAAAGCCCACAAAACACCTTGAGGCCAAAATTGGGTCATATGGGTGACCAGAGAAGGGGTTGGGCATGGGTGGAGAAAAGTGTCCCAACTATCCCAAAGTTTTGGGATGGTTGGTGAAATTTTTTCCCCTCACCCAAGCTTGACAAGTGGCACTCTGTGGTTTGATGGAGGAGGGTGTTGGAAAATGGTGCACGGGGGCTAAAATGATCAAATTTGGGCTCAACTGAGGTCACATCAAGGTCGGGGGATATCTAGGAGCTAGGGGTGAATTTTTTGTCCCAAATGTCCCAAATATTTGGGATAGTTGGTGTAAAAACATGCACCCTCACATGGGCTTGACATGTGTCCACCCCAAAAATTGACTAACTCCACGATCTTATCTTGGGAACAACTTGACAGAAGCATAAATTGAGTATCCGAAGGTATTTTCATGCACTTATTTATATGAAATTGAATGGAAATGGAATTTTGATAAAAATGGAATGGGATCAATGCCTTGATTCTTCCTGAAACCTCCTAAAAAATAGGATTTTTCTTCAGTCTCATAGATTGTACATGCATGAAATCAGACTGTGGGAAAATTTTCTTGTGTCTTGTGGAAGATGTGAAACCACCATAATTTATAGCTCAAAAATACCTTTCCAATGATGTTTTTTTTTACCTCAAAATATTTATGTAGCTCCTGGAATCACTTCCGCGAAGCTTAGGGGCTATTTTGCATTGCAAGCTGCTTCACCCTCCAGGACCTGCTTTTGTTGAATTTGTCCCAAAACTTCTAAAAATTCCCAAAATCTTCAAAATTCAGTTGAAAAATGTTATTATTTATTTGATACACAATCCTTGATGAGTTTTAACCTTTCATTCTGCTCTAGGGGGTGTGCGCCATCCTTAGGAAGACCAGAAATAACCATTCCTAAGCTTCTTGATGAGCCTGTCTTATAATATCTTGACTTGGAAGTGCCTGAATAGACTTAATATTCCTAAATAATATATGGAACAAGTTTACACAACACATATAACCAATTATATGGGTAGTATATGAGTGATACAGGGGTTAGGATGATATGGAGGAGGGCTCATGATGTCTTTCAAGTGAAAATTTTCACAATAGGTTATGGTTGTCATGCTTTCAAGTTTGAATTTTTCTCTTGAAAAAAATCATGACAATAGTTTGGAAGTGGCTAAGGAGAGAATCAACAGAACACTATCTTAGTTTTCTACGGGCTTCAAAAGCTTAGTGTCTCACATACTCTCCAATTCCACAGAATAAAGGATTTTGGCCACAGGACGAGAAAGTTGCATAACAAGTAACAAGTGTTTTGCGGTATGTGGGAAACATGAAGATCCACCAAGGAGAGAGTTAGATCTATGACATAGGAGATGATTAGAAACATGCAACACATTCAAAATTAATCAAAACATAGAGGAAATCTGTGGGACAAATAAAAGTGGTTTTTTGACTATAGTTTTCGATGCAGTCATCCAAATTTGACAAAATTGATGGCATTGGAAAGCTCTTCTCAAGAGCTTCGTTTTACATCAAGGAATTCAGATTTTATTATTGTTCAAAAGTTCAAAATGCAAACATAGTAGAGGATGGAGAAATATGTAGTTCAGCCAATAAAACCTTCAACCACCTCACCCACCCAAATTAAAAGCTCGAATGACGTCTATGTCCTGCCTGTGAACTATGATGGCATATTGTAGAGGAGAACGATTGTTTATCTCATGGAGTTTAATGGTGATAGGATATATGGGGTAGAAAATTTAATTCCACTCATTACCAAAATAAAAAATTTAGAATTTGAATTCTGTCACCCCATTTTCATTTCTCCCCTCCCCCATTTCATATAAATGTAAGTGCCCTTTGCTTAAAAACGGGGGTCTCTTCTACGGAATTTAGAACTATGTTTTGAGTTTCCACATACTCCATGCCTCTCGAGCTTTGCAACTATATTTTTTCAAGTGGTTGGTCAAGCCTCTATTTTTGTAAACTCGAGTGATACGATTTAATGGAATGTGACTAAGGTATTTTCCTTAATACTCTTGTACTGATTGTGAATCTCTATTGCTCTTGCTTCTGTGGACTCTATATGGGTGAGTTTATGTTTTGTCTCGCACAAAACTCTATGTTTTCATCAGATCCTCACATAAGTAGTTTCATCACTGTCTCTATAGGTCATATTTGGGCCATGTTTTAGTTTTGGTGCATCGCCTTCTTTCAGGTTATCACCTTTTCTCCCTTTTCTCAACCTTGGATCCTGTAGATTTGTAGTTTAGTTACATTTTGAAGCTGTAGGTTAGTTGTGATAGGCTAGAATGGAAAAAAACCAACCTTCTCTGTAAGTTGATCTCATTTTTAGGTCCCCACACTATTTAGATCTTCCCATGTTTACCCAAAGTTTCCAATGTTCATTTGTGAATATTCGGAAGGGCACAACTTTTGGCATTAATAGGACCAACCCTTTCCTAGACCATCAATGTGTTTCCTTTTTCCTCTAAATATTTCACTACTCTCAACCCATCTTGCATTACCCTTTTTTTCCCCATTAAACTCTATCTTCTCAGTCTAATTTTGAGGTAATGACAAGATGTAATTACAATCATTTTTTCTATTTTCCCCACATTATTATCAGGGATACCCATGACAATCTATTTCTGCTTGTAAAATGTGTTTATGTCTGCATGTGTTATTTCCCCATGTTTAGGTGGCTAGTTTTTGATCAACTCCTCGTAGTGACCCATGAATTGTGTTGAAGAAAATTTTGGCCTCTCCTTTCTCATCTCTAAATATTATTCAATTTACTCCCAGTAAAAGGTTTTCCGTAAATTGTGGCAGGGATAAAATTCCAAATATGGACTAAGGGATGTTACATTTTATCACATTGCTAAGTAATAATTTCGTAAGATTGTCAAAGATGACTAAAGACATTTGTTGATATTAACTATATACTGTTTACATTTTATTAAATTTGTAACATATTGACTAGAATTGATACTATGCATAGGATACTATGTTTCTAATTACTTAAAACATGATTTAAAGTGGATACGATATTTTAGCATACATACATAACACATATATTTTTCCTAAACTATATTATTTTCATAGATATACAATTTCATAAATACATTATAGTTATCTATTACACTTTATCTTACACCTTTGAATCCATTTATTATGTTGCATGCATCTATATATTTATATTCTCTCTTATTCATCTTATACTCATTTCACATATAAAATTTTCTTGTGGATATACCCTCTTTCCCATAAATATAAATTATTCTAAATGAATATAACTTTTCTTCAATGGAATATATCTTATCACCTTAATTTTACATTCTTATATAGTCTTTAAAGTTTAAGATTACAAATTTTCACACATTATTTCCTTTCATAACTATTAACTTACACTTATTTACAATCAGAACTACCAATTAGTGGATATTTACCCATATACCGTAGTATATATATGCATTTTTCTGTGTATAAACTATAGTGTATAGTTGTAATGCCACCCTATATGTTACACATACATCTCCATATGCGGAAATATGAAGGGATATGTCCCTTAGATAGGTCTATTCATCAAACAAAGTCCTTTGAGTATGTCATAAAGATCCACTTGATGCCACATATGTCTTAGCATTCTTTCCCCTGTCTCTCTCTCTCTATATGTCATTGTTATCATTGTGGTATGGTTTTGAACCTCGCATCACCCATGAACACTCCTCTAACTTTTGATAATTATTCATATCTTCTTCATCCATGTAGTATCATGAAACTATATATGATGGTATATGTATCTTATAGTATATCTTCTCCTTATGTCTCTGTATTTTCAATATTATCGATGTGGTATCTTTTTGCAGCTTCCACAATATATATATTTCTCTATTTTATATGTAGGATCCTTCACTCAAGCCACAAATAACTACCCAAAGTGCATGTGTTCTCCTAGTAGTTTTTCAGTATCACCCAACCCGCGGTATATGTCAAATATTCCACTGTAATATATTCTTATTGATCCCTATGAAGAACCATAACAACATTATCCCCAGACTTAAAATCTTGTCTCATCCTTGAGACAACTATATGTGAAGAACCTGCCGAAAGTCTTGAAAACAAATATGCTCTTGGTCTCCACTTGAAACTACTCAAATGATCTAGAGGAATGACATATCATCAATTACCTAGAAACTTAGGCATTTGGTGCAAGGAAACAAATTGTATCATTTTCTCAACTTGCTTGACTAGGTATACGGGTAGGTAATGTAGAAAACATAAGAAATGATAATCCATAATGTGTATTTTGAAATAGTTATCAAATCCTCTTGATTTTTGGTTTTGATAGATTGGCATATGTTAGGACAATAGAATAGATTCAATTATGATAAAATATTGAGTACTTTTTTCTTGACATCTTTAGATGTAAAAGGGGAAAAATAAATTTAAACGTAAATATAAATAAATAGAGATTGAAGGGGAAGATAAGAATTAGTGAAACTCAAAATTAAAAATTTGTACAAGTCTACCTATGCAGTAATACATATCTAAAGGTTTGATTACGTATTGTAATCTTTCTAAAAAATACTCCTATGCCTATTATTGTTGACAATATGAGCAATGACTATTCATAATGTGTATGTTCAAAATTACAAAGTTATTAAAGAGTTTTTGGTATATTCCACATCATTATAATATTATGCGGTCATATCTATGGTGATATTTTAAATTTTAACTATATCATTATCTTTGAAAAAAACATTATTAGAATTTAGAATTTGTATTTAAAAGAACATTCATCAAAAGAAACAATTTTGCACAAATGGCATTGTGTTTTTTTTCCATTGCGAGAATAAATATTACTAACTCGTAAGCTATGGTAAAAACTATAGGTTTGATGAATAATTACAAGACAAAAATATTTGCACAATGGCTATGACATCTTTATTATGTTTCTCGCAAGTACCATTAAAGTGTGCATGCACTATGACCAATGTTTTTAAACTTTATAATTGAGATATTTTCAATTTTCTTAATTGTGTACACCATTGTAAGTCTCAGGAAAATGCTATGTGGTTTCATAAAGTTATAAATATTTGTAGATTCCTTCAAATTGTAGAACATTTGTTACATGCAAATATTATGAGGTTGCTAAAAAGTGAGGGCAAGTATATGCTTGTGATTTTTTGGAAAACTTGTCGATTATGCTTTATTGTTACTATAATTTGAAATATTAAAGTAAAACATATTTCACATCTTCCAAATGACAAAGAGAATGTAAAAATTATATTTTGGTAGCAATACAAAATGGACACTGGCCCTACTAATATGTTAATAATCAAAATAGTAAATGCATTTAGGAAGTTTGAAGAATATAAAAACATACTCTTCATTAATTAAATCCTAAAAGCTAAAACTACATGGAAAGTTCTTGATCAAATATGTGATCACATGTTAGTGAAGGAAACAAAAAAAAAACATAGGATCACTCTGTCAACATCAAAATACATATCAAATATAGGCTTCCTAAGATTAAACTTCCTCATTGGAATTTAACATAACAATAGCTAGAAAATGTTCAATATCCTTATCTTAAAGAGCTAGTTGTCCTATAATAGTGAAAAGGGCATACAAACTTATTTCCATTGATTCAAAGACATCTTATCTCATCCCTAGCTTTTCCAAATTACACCAATTTTACTTCTTTGAATTAGTGTCTCTACAACCTCTAATTTATGTAGTTTCTAAATATTTTTCAACCTACTTATAAAATGAATTACATTTTTTGCAAGTATTTATGGATGATTGAAGTGTTGCTTTCACTACACTAACTAGTCTAGATAACAATTAACTTTGTAACCTTTAAATTGTCTAGCTTTAGTGTATATTACTTGGGTCATTCATGGCTTGAAGAAAATGATTCACCTATACCAGTACCCAAAAATTGGTAGGCAATTGAGCTCATAATAGATCGATGGCTTCGTGTTAAAAACAATTCTATTCTTGATATCCTCAACCAAAATATTTTTCTTGAAATCCATTGCTTTTTATGCAATAATTATTGCATATTTGTCAAGGATGATCCTTCTTTGCATAATTTGATTGAATTTGAAGTCATCAACCAAACCCAAAAAATATGAGCAGCTATATTCTAAAGAAAAGAAATTAGTCATTAACTAAAATAATATTGAATCTTGATTGTGTTTCGATAATTTTGGGGATTTACCCTTTTAGTAGATGAATTATCTAGGAAATTAATGCCTTATTGAAATTGAATATCTACTTGGAAAGCATTCAGGGGCATGAGGATGGTGAAACACATTTATGTCACTATACAAAAATTGGCAAATGAGACCTTAAGCCAATACTTCATATTGTAGACACAAATATTGCACATTAGACAAATATTTAACCTAGGTCTTATATAACTATTTAGAAGGTTCTCAAGCGTACAAAGTACTAATAAATCCCACCTTTTGGACATCTTCTTCTTATATTGTATTTCTTCTTTCCCACGTCATTTCCAATACTTATCACCCCAATTTCTAACTTCCCCAAGTTTCTATCCCTAACTCAAGGCGCCCCAGGACAATACTGGGGTGCCCCGACGCACCCTGGTCCCACCCAGGGCACCACAGTCTATGCACAATCTCCTTTCGCTCTTTTTTGGGTCACTTCTAGTTATTGGTCATCCTTATTTTCTTCTCAGTTGGCCTTTTTGGGATTAATTACAAAATTAAACTTGAGAGCCCTATAAATATAAAGCTTATAAGACCATAATAAGGGTCATAGGTCATTGCATCTTATCACTACTATCACTCCATCTAGGGTTGCATCCATTGCATCACTTGCATCCACATAGTTCCATGCATTCAAGCTAGGATATTTGCATCACACACACACACACACACACACACACACACACACACACACACACACACACACACACACACACACACACACACACACACACTTCATAGGGGCATGATTCATTCTATTCCATGCACACATACTACTTACATTTCTATAGCTAATATTTCTCGGTCTTTCACAAAGTACGACTGACACGAGAGCACCTAGGCACAACACTCACACATGCACCAGAACTACATCAAGGTTCTGTAATGTAGTGTAGTGCTCAGTTATAAGTCCACTAGCTTGGCACTGAGGTCAATCTAACCCATTCATATGCATCTTTCATTTTTTCTAGGGTTTACTTCTTCTACTTGCATTACGGGTCGTTCTCCAGTTCATCCGATGAATCCAGCGTGACAGATGGGAAGTATTTAGAGGCATCTAGCAGACCATACTATATTGAGGTTCTGAGCATCTACAGTGTCTAGAGCACCCAGATTGCAGACCAGGGCATCCCAGTACCCTAACAAGGCACCTGTGTCATCTCAGACAGGCTAGATCTACCCTTCACATGGTTTCTGAGTGTTCATCTACACTACCGAATTCCACTTCCAGATCTGCGACAACACTGTGCGACATTTTTACGTAATCAGATAAGTCACTTCTCTCTCTCCTCTTGCATATTAGGGTTTTAATTTACTTAGAATAATTTGTTTACATTCATTCCATATTGCTCTAGTTTTCTATTTACAACGTTTTAGTCCTCCTAAATAGATTAACATTAATACCCTAGATAGCTAGGTAAGCTCTTATTTTTGTTAATCATTTTAGTGAACCCGATCTCTCTCTCTCTCTCTCTCTCTCGTCTCTCTCTTCTTGCCCCTTTTATGGTTTTGAATCAGCACTTTCCAACATGGGTAAGCATCATAGGAAGTCCTCTTCTCCTAAGACATTAGTTACTTTACAATTTGATAGCCATTGTCTATGCTTTCACCAATACCCCCACTTATTCTTTTGGTTTTAACCCTTGTCCTTCATTTATTGATCTTCCCTCTTATAGGATGGATCCTCAAGCTATTGCGGATGTTGTTACCTCTTACTTATGCACTATTAATCCTTCTACCTTAGCATAACTTGTTGCAGAAGTTCAAGCTCTTCCTCCTGATCCTATTGCTTTCTCCCCCGCCTTGGGTATAACTAACTCTAACCCTACACCTCCTTCTTATCTGCCCACCACCGAGTCTCCTCCCCTACCAAATTCCACCTACCTTAGTCCCTGCTTTTTGCATGGTTGAGCTAGTCCCTTCCACTTCTTTTATCACTTCGACATCACCCACTAAACCCACCCCGTACTACTCGGTTGCTTTTCCTATTCCTCCCATGTCCCCTTTTCTATATGACATGCCCTTCACAACAACTCTTCGCATGCTCAATAATGTTTCTTCCCCACCACCTGTCACTACTACTATTATTGTGACATACCTAGCTTTCTCACCACCTCTTGATCTCATTCCATTCTCACCACCATCTCCCAACTCCTCAGTATGCCCATCATTCACTCGCACTCTCTTCATCAACAATTCCTATTGGGAGCACATACCACTCAACACCTCATGTCCTCCACTGTTTGTTCATATGAAGGTCTTCAATCGACTTGGGTTCCACCTTGATGACTTTCATACTCCTTTGTGTGATCCACATTTGTATCATGGTTCTGTTATTCTCACAACCGCTTATGGATTGTGTGTTTTTCACCTTGTGGTTCATCTCGCACGCCATCCTATTGCCTATCCACTTACACTAGGCTAGTCTTGGTTAGATTATATTAGGGACACCCTTGATTTTGATAATATTGATATCACCTTCCCCATGCCATTTGGCACTGCTAGCATTTGTAGTAGTTCTTTTGCTTGCTATACACCCAACCTTACTGCTTGGTATGCTAAGGGATGCCCACTACCCACCTTTACAAATGAACAATATGTCATGGTCATGTACATTTTGCACATTCATGGTTATCTAGATGACCTCCCATATACAATTTCCTATCAAGTATCTCAAGCGGTCTAGTATGAATTTGACACTTCTACTGATGATCCCTCTGACGCTCTTGCCCCACCATTACTTTCATGCGATCCACTTCCACCTACACCCTCTTCTATATCCACCACCACAATTAATGAATCTCACCCTAATTATCCTCTATCTCCCACCCACTCCTTCGACATTATCCAATTACTTCAAACATAGTGTCAGTCCATGGAGGCAATAATTGTGTCTCTCCGCATTGAGATTGCCTAGCATAAAGATTTTACTAATTCACATAATCCCACTACTACTACAGACCCTGCATGATATTTTTCCCTTTTCTCCTCCCCTAATACCTCAATAGTTGTACCATTACCTTCACCCCTTATTATTCCTTCCACTACTACACCACAGGACATTCTTGGCCACCTTGCTTCACTATAAATTCATTGATCTCCCATCTAATCACCGCCCTTTGCCACCTCAACCAATCCACTCTAGTGACCCATCGTTCTTCCGCTACCATCGCATTCGAGGGCATCATACTGACTCTTGCCATGCATTGAGCCATATTATTCGAGAACTCCAACAATTCGGTACCCTTTCATATGACACACACCCTTCTTCTATGTTATGCTCTGCTCACTCAACTTTCCCACATTGTAAGGGGTGAACTTGCACTACCCACATCTCACCTCCACCACAACCTTTCTTACACTCTTCATCCTCATTTTCTAATCCAGCCGCTTCTACATCCTCTACTCTTCCCCAGACAACTACTATGTAGTTATCTCCATTACCTCCTACGCCTCTTCCACCTTCTTTCCCCCTACTCCATCCCATTAGTTCTATGCATTGGTATAGGCCTCCTACTTGGACCACTACAACACCTCGCCACTCGCCACTGCCTCATTTTATCCCATAATGATCATCTTCTTCTTTACGCATGACATCTCCTCGATCTCCCTCACCTACGTATTTTACTATGCCCCACCACTCATCTTACATCCACCCCTCACATGCATATCAACTTCATTCTCCTGCACAACATTTATCCCCTATACCACCATTATTAGAGCACTCTTCCACTTCTCTCCTCTCATATAGAGGTCGATGGACATCTGTGCCTCGACCTTATTGGTTGACTCCCCTTTCCTATCCGGCTAAGGGGGCCTAGCCATTAGACAACCCCCCTCTCCTCTCACACTTTCACATTGATACCTCTCACACCCATACATTTTTCCTTTCCTCACATATCAACATTTTCATCATCTACTATCACACCCTCATTACCCGATGACGCACCCTAGTGCTTCAGTTCATACTAGACTATTGAGGGATTATCATTACATTGAACCCCACACACTACACTATCGGACCTATACATATACATCCTACATCATCTTATACATACCTCATCTACTAGCCATTTCTACCTCATCTATCTCATACATGCTACACTAACCATCATCATATATGAGTCTAGTTTTCTATGTCATCCATACATCCTACACATTCTACATGCTACACTAGATTTCCTTATACTTGGGTCTAGTTTTTATCTATCATCATTACATATTCTACTTCTACCTACACATTTATTACATTACATTCACATTCTACCTACCTTTGTTCATTTACACTATGTTGCCTTCTACGCATTGCACTCACCACCCTATGACGCACTCTAGTTCCTTGGTCCCTACTCGACTGCTGAGGGTTTACAAATCAAATGGACCTTTCCTATATGTGACATGTCATCATACATCATTCATCGGACTAGTGACTAACGCTCTAGGCTATATGGTCACCCACATACATCATCACGTCCTATAGTGGTATATACCTTAGGTTAAATCAACACTTCCTCCATCATTACCATTTATTCTATCAACCTTGCATTTCACTCCATCCTATCATCACGTAGTGGTATATACTTTAGGCTAAATCACCACTCCCTTTCTCACCGCTCCTATTCAATTATCATTCATCCCATCATCTCATAGTGGTATACACCTTAGGTTAAATCATGACTCCTTTCCTCAAATTTCTATCATCCTATACCATTTTGTCTTCACGTATCATCATTACATTGTCCTTTCATCAATCCACACTTATCCTATTCCATCACCATTCCCCCTAATCATCATTTAGTTGTATACACCTTAGGTTAAATCACTACTTGTCCATTATACTTCATTTTATCATCACGTAGTGGTATACGCTTAGTGTTAAATCACCACCATCACCTTATTCATTATATATTGGTCTATGATTAGTGTTAACCTCACCACCTTCCGTTATCCATCACCTACTCATCTACGCTCCATACACCCTCATCACCCATCTCGTAGTGACATACACTATAGCTAGATCGTCACCCTCTTCTTCCATCATGTAGTGATATAGCTTAGGGCTAAATCACCACTCATCCAATCAACAAGTCATGGTATACGCTTAGGCTATAGGGTCCACGCAAATCTTTCCATGCATCTCATCCTCCTCCACTCATTCTATAGTGATATATGCTTAGGGCTAAATCATCACTCACACATCCTATGAGTCATGATATACGCTTAGGCTATAGGGTCCACACACACCTTTCTATATGACACATTCCCATCCACATCCCATATTGATATTCACTTAGGGATAAATCATCACTCCCCATATCACCTCGTGATATATGCTTAGGCTATAGGGTCATCCTCTATCTCCTCACCATCATCTTCCATAGTGATATATGCTTAGGGATAAATCATCACTTGTCTATTCATCTGGTATACACTTTCACTATTCCATGCACATCAAATGTCACATCTCATCATCATCACATATACATACTCATCGCAGCGCACTAGGCACACCCCACTCATCTACTCAATACCATTTACGCTTATGATGCACTCTCGTTTTATGAACTTCATTCTTGACTGCTGAAGGGGGAAAACAAAATGAACCTCACTGCATACACT
The DNA here is from genome assembly GCA_019776745.2 of Taxus chinensis. NCBI lineage: Eukaryota > Viridiplantae > Streptophyta > Pinopsida > Cupressales > Taxaceae > Taxus > Taxus chinensis. The sequence continues at coordinate 645,185,153 of CM034152.1, forward strand.
TCCATCCACTTGGGGGGCACGTTGCTCTATATCATTCCATATTACATTCCATCCCATCCATCCACAACATATTACATTGTCTTGGTAGCATTTACTTTTGTTTACTAGTGGTTTCCATGCTCATTCTATTACACATGTTAGCTTGATTTCCTATATGTCATTATCATACACACATGCGCGTTCATGCCTTTGTTTAGTGTGATTGCAGATACAGGAAATTTACATGTGCCATGGATGCTCACCTTCTACCCTTACTATACTGGTCGCTGGGGGCATCCACATTCGTCTCATATAGGTGTTATTGTTTCATTTTGTACTTAACATATTTTACTACTTGCTCATACACATTTTTGACATATTGGTTATCATCCTAACATGATAATGGGTGTCTTATGTGCAACTACTTGTTTTGCAAGACTACATGTTTCCATGACTACTTGTATTATTACTTGTCTTCTATTATTTTCTATTGTTAGCGGGCTTTACCCTTTACATGTGTACACTTGTCTATTGTTTGCGGCCATGATGGCCTTACATGTCTTACAACATCGTGAGTGATGCTCCCTTGTTTGTAACCTACTTTATGTGGTCTTCTTGTTATTGCTTACATGTTTACACTACTGTGTTTGGTAGTTTTTCTACATTGTTTTGCATTTTTACACATGATTACATGCATGTGCTTGCAAACTAACACTTATTTTGGATAGCCATCCTCTTTTGTGCGTGCCTTGGTTTCTACCAAGCACTTTTCCTTTCCCCCCTACAGGGCTGAGTTGGTTATAAGGTTAGAGTGTGGTTGGTCCTCTTTTGGGGCTGCATTCTCCTTCTAAGGTCATGTCGCATGCACCCCCAAAGAGGGGGGGGGGCATCATTGAAGGTTTCTACTAACACAACATATCTACACCGGTTCACACACAACGAGTGAGTTTAGACCAGTTTACAAACTCCAAACACAACGACCATAATAGGACATGGTATCCTTCGACAATTCTGTGCGCAGTGGTTATAGGATTAGGGGTTACACATGGGTGGCCTCTCTACACTTCTCCATCCAGTGGCGTAGGATCACCTGAAAAACCAACGCAAGTACAAAGATATTCTTCAACAAAATTGTCAGCAGAAGCGGTTAGAGTTGGAGGACACATAAGCATTTCCTCCCTACACTTATTCATACAGGGTGGCGTGAGATCACCTGAAAAACTCATGATGCTACAAGATATCCTTCTACATCCATTTTTCTCAACATGGATCAGGTGCACATGTTCCATTTTTCCATTTACATTTTCTATTCTAGTGTAATTTACATTTGCTTCTATTTACACATACATGTTTTTACATACATACATATTTGAGTACTTGATTCGTTTTCTCCTTGCAGGTCCGTCGTATGAGAAACAACAGTCAAATTTGGGGGCAACAACAAACAACAATAACAATGACAGTGACAACGAAAAACACACTACGTGACATGTACTTTCCATACTAACCATGCAGGTACATTACACACATACAGCAACTACACATGTGTTCCACCCAAGGTTCACTCTCTTCAATTTTTCACATTTTTCATCTATATAATCCACGCTCCTCCACATTTTTCTTTTATTCATTCCATGCTTGAGTCTAGTCCATCAACACACTTTCTTCTACACTCTATATGAATACTATGTACGCATCTCTATCTACTTTATGTTACCAAGCTTTCCACTCACCAACATAAAGTGGGGGAAAATGTAGACACAAATATTGCACATTAGACAAATATTTAGCCCGGTCTTTTACTACTATTTAGAAGGTTCTCAAGTGTACAAAGTACTAATTAATCCCACCTTTTAGCCATATTCTTCTTATATTTTATTTCATCTTTGTCGCGTCATTTCCAATGCATATCACCCCATTTTCTAACTTCCCCGAGTTTCTAACCCTAAATCATGGTGCCCCAGGCTATACTGGAGCACTCTGAGGTGCCCTGGTCCCACCCAGGGCACCTCGGTCTGTGCACAATGTCCTTCACTCTTTTTTGGGTCACTTCTAGTTATTGGTCATCATTATCTTCTTCTCAGTTGGCCTTGTCAGGATTAATTATGAAATTAAACTTGAGAGCCCTATAAATATAAAGCTGATAAGACCATAATATGGGTCCTAAGTCATTGCATCTTATCACTACTATCACTCCATCTAGGGTTACATCCATTGCATCACTTGCATCCACATAGCATCATGCATTCAAGCTAGGATATATGCATCACACACACACTTCATTAGGGGGAGATTCATTTTATTCCATGCACACATGATACTTACATTTCTATAGCTACTATTGCTCGTTATTTCACAAAGTGTGACTGGAACACGAGAGCACTTAGGGCACAACATGCATACACGCACCAGAACTACATCAGGGTCCGTAATGTAGTACAGTGCTCAGTTATAAGTCCACTAGCTTGGCGGCTGAGGTCATTCCGAACCCATTCATATGCATCTTTCATTTTTCTAGGGTTTACTACTTTTACTTGCATTACAGGTCATTCTCCAGTTCATCCAACAAATCCAACACGACAGACATGAAGTATTCAAAGGCATCTAGTGATCATACCAAATTGAGGTTATGAGCATCTACAATGTCTAGAGCACCCATATTGCATACCAGGGCACCCCGAGCCATCCTAGTACCCTCCCAGGTGCCTCTGTCATCTTAGACAGACCAGATCCACCCTTTCTAGGGTTTTTGAGTGTTCATCTGCATTGCTAAATTCCACTTCCAGATCTGTGACAACATTGTGCAATAGTTTGCCGTAATCAGCTAAGTCTACTTCTCTTACGTTCCTCTTGCATATTAGGGTTTTAATTTACTTAGAATAGTTTGTTTACATTCATTCCATATTGCTCTAGTTTTCTATTTACAACATTTTAGTCCTCCTAATTAGATTAACATTAATACCCTAGATAGCTAGGTAAGCCCATATTATTTTTAATCACATATACTTTTCAATGCTTAGAGCCAACTTTAAAGAAACCAATTGAACATTTTTATAATTATAGGGGGAAAATGGAATGAATAAAGTGGATCATAACATGCGTACATTTTTGTAGAGACAGTTCTTACTCTCACTCTTTTTTCCAATTGGAAAAAGAGAGAAAGGAGAGAAATGAGAGTCTAGTAGCATATTTAATTAAGAATAATTATCTTGCATTATATTAATGAATAAATATGGTTACATTATATAGGCAATGGACATCCTACAAAATAGGAGTCAAGCCAAAATTAACTTCCCTATATTAGTGCTCGTTGAACAAACTCAATCATGTCCAAACTATATATATTATTGTTACAACAAGAATATATGTAATTAACTTATCATAGGTAACTAATTATTTACCATATGGTAAACACTATTGTCCTAACAAGGAAATACATGGAAATAATGTCTCATACATTTAGGTAGATAATCTATCCAATTAGGACTTTTAGCACATTAAAATAACAAAAAAATAAATTTAAAGGTGATGATAATTATGGGTAATAATTCGCATATTAGCTTTATTTATTGATTTGGTTATTTTTTAGTTTAATTCAAGTAGTAATATTATCTTAAATATGTGCATTTGGGAAGACTTTAGCTTACAAACAAAGTTTTCCATAAGATTAACCTTCTAATTTCCTTTCATCTTAATATGACTTATTTATTTCATCCATGTGCAATCCTCAATGATATGGTTGAGTTTTTAATGCGGACTAGCGATATTATCAAAGGTTTCTACATTTAATTTACATTCACCATTAATTCCTATCTCAAACCATCCCCTTTCCTTCAACATCAATGTGTTTTCTATTTTTTCTAAAATTATCATTGTCCTCAACCAATTTGAGAATCTTTCAGAAAGCCAAGTGGCATACCAAGTTGAGGATCTTTCAACAAGAAAGCTTTCATGCACTAGAAAGTTGATGCATTGGTGAATCGCATTGAACTAAGATCGACACATAGCTTAGTTTGAGGCAACATGTATGGTGAGGTTTTGGTGTGTGGGGAATCGAGCTCCTTTTGAGCTCCCCACTACAACCCTCATGTAGTTGCGTCCTCAAGGCAACGTTCCTCCTTAACGTAGCCAACATACACACCTAATAAAAACCGCCAAATGCACCAAACTCGAGAGGGAAAATGTCTCTTTTTCTCAAGAGGAGAGAACAACTCCCAAGTGTTGGCTCACATGCAACAAATTAGAACCTTGGTGAAGCAACTAAGGTGACGAACCAGGAGGTTGTACAGCCAAAGAGACAACAAAAAGTTTGTATTCTCGAGTGGAAAAGACAATAAAAAATCCCTAATAAGCTTCAACTCGACATGGCGACCTCGAGCTCCACACTAAGTGGATCTAGTGCCAAGCTCAGTTGGAGTTTTAAGATAGTTGGCCAGTAGTTGATGGTTCTTTGACATGACCAAAAGTTGATGCTAATCGACAAAGGATATTTGACCTGACCAATCAAAAAGTAAAGTTGATCATCTTCTTTAGAGTATCATATGCGGCGCAACCCCATATTTGTGATGCCATAATTATTATGGAAGCATAGGATGAATTAAATACAATGTATGAAGCTAAGAACAAAAACATTATTCTTCACCACCAAAGTAAGCTTCATTATCTCAAATTGAAACCCAATGAGAAACTTGAGAAATTTTGAAGGTGTGTTACAACACTGAGTGTGTCACTCCTCGCCTTGGCTCAGGAAGTGACAAATGACTCTCTTGTACCTATTATCTTGAGAGCACTTCCCTCATCATCCATAATTTTTGTGACTTCACGGAATGTGTCGGAGAAAATTGTCATTTTTGGACACTAGTGAATATGTTGCAACAAGAGAATCTCATGCACACAACAACAAAAGAAGAGGAAGATGCTCATGTTTCTCTTCACAAAGGGAAAAAACAGATGAAGTCATCTAAACAACCCTAGAAGAAAAGTACCAGGCATAATCAATAACAAAACAACAATAGAAACAATGTCTCATTTGTGGACACAAGGGCCATGAGCTCAAAGATTGTTGGTACAATGCATTCCAATAGGGATTATCTGGTGGAAAGAAACCTAATAACTGACAATCCTCCCAGGGACAACAAAACAATCAACATGGACAGAAAAAGGGTAAGTGGAAAAAGAAACCACAACAACAAAAGAGCTTGTTAAGTAGGAAGATCACTATAATGATGGGGAGTTCATGTATGTTGTGTGATCACGTGAAGAAACCACCTCACATAATGTTATTCAATATGTTGATTCAAGTGCAACCTGACACATGACTGGACACAATGACTATTTTTCACATTGAATGACACGTCGAACAAAAATTGTGTTTCATTGGGCGATGATACATCATACAATGTCCAAGATATTGGCAACATTTCATTACCTCTAGGAGTTCACACATGTAAAATAACTAATGTACTTTGTCCCTAGTTTGGCAAAGAATCTTCTTTCAGTCACTGAACTCTTGGAACACAATCTAAAGATTACTTTTGATTGTACCGACGACAAAAAATGTGTCTCATTCGAGATAAGTCCAAAAGCTCCAAAATTGTTGCACGAGCTTCTAGTATGGGTAGAATGTTCCAACTTGAATTTTTTTAGAGAGAGAATTGGGTACTTGTGGAAAAGGATACAACCTCAACACAATTGTGGCATAGAAGACTTGGTCAAGTGAGTTTTAGATATCTTGACGCACTCCATCGATATCATATGGTGAGGGGATTGTCGCCTCTCAAGAAGGATACATATAAGTGTCAACATTGTATGGCAGGAAAACAACATACAACACCATTTCAGAAGAGCACCCATTAGGCACCTGACAAATTTGACTTTTTGCATATTGAGTTGTGCAAACCCATAATGTTGGGTTTTATTATTTTATGCTCTATGTTGATTTTTCGCAAAAGATGTCGATAAACTATCTTTGCACAAAAGATGACGCTTTTGAAAAATCAAGAAATTCAAAATTGTTGTTGAAATTGAAACTAATCATAAAATGAAAACACTTTGCTCGTATCGAGGAGGGGAATACACCAACAAAGAGTTCGAAATATTATTGGAAACTCATGGAATTCGTTGTCAAATGGTTCCTTTGCATACACCACAACAAAATGGTGTTGTTGAACAAATAAATCATACTATCATGAAAATGGTGCGGTGTATGATTGATGATTTAGGCGTCTAGAACATATTGGGCCAAAGCAACTTAGACGACAATGTATCTACTTAACAGAGTTTCCACTATGGCTCTTGATGGGGTTACACCACAAGAAGCATGGTCAAGACGAAAGCTATCAATTGCACATCTCAAAGTTTTTGGATGTAAAGCAGGGATGCCCAAAAAGAAAACTATATTGGGTATGAAAACATAACAATATATATGTTTCTAGTACGATGAAGAGGCACTAGGTAGCAAATTGATGGATTTGAAAACTAGAAAGATATACACAAGAAGGGATATCAGTCATGTTGTTAAAACAAAGGATGGTTATCACTTTGATGATAACAGTGATGATGGTGAAGAACAAGCAAAACCACAACCCACGGGAACCACTCAACATATGCCCAAGTGGTATACAAGTATGCTACGCAATGTAAAGTTGGATGGTGTCCCAAACACATCTACCATTGGACGAAAGACTCACAGTAAGAGGTCAATTTAGCTTGAATGAGTACAATTGAATCTGTTGAACCCTTTACAATTCATGAAGCCCTACAGTCAAAACCTTGGAAAGATGCCATGGATGTAGAATATAAGTCATTAATGAAAAACAACACTTGGCAACTTCTAGACCTTCCATCAAGGAAGATTTTGATTAAATGCATATAGATCTTCAAGACATAGTTCAAAGTAAATGACAATATTTACAAGCACAATGCTCGGTTGGTAGCAAGGATTATGCTCATAAAGAAGGCATTGATTATGAGTCTTTTGCTTTGAAAGTTAAAATCAAAACAATCAGGATAATTTTTACTCTCGCTGGTAAATTTGGCTAGAAAGCCCACAAAATGGATGTCAAAAGTGGCTTTCTTAATGGATATTTGCATAAAGATGTCTACATGTCTCAGCCAAAAGGTTTTGGCATACATGAAAAAGAGGAAAATGTGTGTAGACCCATCTAAGTCATTGTATGGTCTCAAACAAGGTCTCAAGGCATGGGTACATAAAAATAAATGAGGATCTCATACATCTTGAATTCAACCGCAGTCCATATGATCCTAATCTCTACCTCACACAACAATGGGGGAGATGGTGATTGTTGTGGTTTGTGTTGATGATCTACTCATCATTGGTAGTTTAGTGAAGATAATTGAGTCAACAAAGAAATATTTAAATCGATCATTCAACATGATAGATCTTAGGCTTCTGCATGCTTGCTTTGGTTTGGATAATTGGTAAAGGGAAAATCACATCTTTGCATCACTTGAAGCATGCCAAGACAAAGTTTTGCATGATGGATTGTTAGCCAATTACCACACCTATGGAGACGACTTCAATTATCTCAAACGAATCCATCACCACTAGTAAATACCACTCTCTATTGACAGTTGATTGAGAGTCTCATTTCCTTGACCTGCACTAGGCCAAACATCAACTACATTGTTGGCCACCTCTCACAATTCATGCAAGAATCTAAGGTTTGTCACTAAAAAGCAACAAAGCGGATATTGAAGTACATTAGAGGAACCATGAGTTTTGACCCAGACTATAAAAAGAATGATAACTTTTTGACAAGATATTTAGATTCAAATCATGCAGAGATGAGAGATGAGAGATGATAAGAAATCCACTTCAAGATTTGTGTATTCTTCTTGGGATTTGGACCGATATCATGGAGTAAAAAGTAAAATTCTGTTTCAAGGTCCTTCACATAAAATAATCATTATTCTATGTTAAGAAAAGCATCGAATGTACAATTTGATAAATAAAAGAAACCATTGGCTTAAATATTAACGATTGTTCTAGTTAGAAATAAATCCGTACAGCAATTTGATTAGAATGAAATTTTGCAGAAAAAAGAAAGTCGATTTCTGAAATGGCATTTTACACGTTTATATAAACCATGAGATAGCAAGTTGTGTGAAACCAGGTTTGGCTCCCACCAGCACTCATGTTCATGATCACAGAACATTGATGCTATGCTTCTCTAGCAAAAGTGGCTGATGAAAATCACATCCTAAAATCCCTTATTGTCCATGGAACATTTGGCTAACATACAAACTTAAAAGGTTTGTTCTAGATCAAACTAATCCATCATAAAACAAACTGAAATAAAATTTAAAGCTGGTCAAAAGCTATTCATCTGTGGCTAAACATATCTTATAGATTGTTATTAACCACCCTACAACAAAATCAACCAAACAACAATGGCCACAACTGGCAGAAGTAAACCTAGGATTTACTGTAGTCAACTTTGTTAAATGCCATTCATTATTGCTTCGTAAAATCATAAAAAAATAATATATATGTGAATGGCTAGCAACTAAGCTAAAAAGCAAATAACCAAAACAATCTCTTCTTCAAAATGGTCTCCAGACCAATGGCTATCCAAGAATGCCCCTTTACACACTTTGCAATTACATTTTAGTTCAGATCACTGCTAGAGTAAGTAAGACATGATCCTATAAAAGAGCCACTAATATGGTGCATCAAAATACTACTCGACTAAGATAAAATCTTAAGGAAATTATATCAATATAATTTGGAACCATGTAGTGCAGCCAATTTCAAAGCATTAATCATTTAAACCCTCTTCATTGACTATCTTAAGCAGCCTGTCAGTTTCTTCGTCAGGGCTCACATTATCCTTGGCCATTTCTTCCAATACTTTGGGAGCGGCTTTACCAGCCTTAACATATGTTAAAAGAAGCAAGTTGTAAATCTCTGTGGTTAAACATTTAAAACGTCTAACAAGTTTCAAAAACTCTTCTGCATCTTCTACATTGCCCTGCTCCTCAAAATGTTTTACAAGACCCGTGACATTTTCAGATTTTGGTTGCCATTCTTCAGATTTCCCTTTTGTTAGAGCTTCCTTCATGCTTAAAATTGCCTTCGACATCTGTTTGCATTCTAAATAACCCTCTGTAAGGATTTCCCATGATCTGCCATTCAAAACACAATTTTTCTCTAAGACATGACCCTGAAATATTTCGGCCTTTTCCAGCATACCTTTCTTTATGTAAGCATCAAGAAGTATGTTGGACAATTTGCAATTAATTGCTGGATTGAAAGACTCCCATTCTTGGAAAGTTTTCTCAGCTCCTTCAATGTCCCCAACCTTCACCAAAGAAGAAAGCACAGATATATAATTTGAAAACAATGGCCTCCTGAAGATCTTTTTTAGGGATTGCCATATTCTGTGAACTCCCTCTTTATCACCAAGAGCACCATACAGGGTAATAAGAGAATTATATGCATCATTGTATCTTTGAGGAATCCTTTTCTCTGCTTCTTTCACTGCAGCTTCTGCTTTGCTTACAACACCAGCGTCGATGTAAATGTTTGCTAAGGTGCTGTATGTCGTCCAGTGTATATTATTTTCACCACCAGCTTTTAATTCATCCATAATCTTTTCTACCTCATCAATGTCATCAGACAATGAAGAACATGCACTCATCCATAGATTATAAGTTTGCCAATCTGGCAGCACATTCATTTCCTTCATATGTTTGATTTCCAAAAGAACCTTGTCTGCCTGGCCAATTGACATATAGAGGGTCATCATCTCATTATAGGCATGCTCATTTGTCGCAAGGCCTAACTCCTTTATCTTTTTGAATTGCTGCTCCGCCTTTTCAATCAATTGCTTTCGCACATAGCAATGGAGAAGAGAATTATGGGTTTCTACACCCCTTGCATTTTCAGGGAGATCTGCAAAGTACTTTTCAACACGAGCCACACTGTGTACCTTAGCTATCAAGTCCATGTGGATAGCATGATCGCCTGACACAAATTCAAAATCCTTGCACTTTTGCATCCACTCAGAAATCTGCAATCAAATCCAAAAAAAAATCAGAAAAATGTAACAGTACTGTAGAAAAATTAATGTTACTTAATTCTGTGTAACCTGAACCTCTGCAAATTGAATCTCTCCTGGCTAAAAATCACAGTGCACTTTTAAAAAAAACATAAACAAGCTTTAAAACTCTAAATCACAATTTTAGATTTCTGCATCTACAAATTATTCCACTGTTATAAATACACCTTCACAACAAATACAAAAGAGAATGCGGAGATTGTTCCAGCCGAGATCATAGAAACAAAACACTCATTGATAGAAGCATGTGGAATAATTTACAGCTTAGTAATAAAAGAACAAATGATAATGGAGTCAATATACAAAGTCCCTACACCAAAGACAAGCTCTTGTGACAAAGAAATGCCATATAGTTCACATTGGGTTTGCAGGTTGATATCCCCTTGTGCAGTTCTATGCATGACATTGTCAGCAAAGGCAGCCACCCCTAGCTGCCAACATGACTGGCTATTAGTTCAACCACCTACTAGGCTTACCCTCTTCGCATAGTAGATATACATATATTTATCATTAGGTCTAGTTTTTTGTCACATTTCAGTTTTCTAAGCACGTATAGACAAAACTGTATTCTGGAGGTTTGGCTAAAGAAAGGAGTGCCATCCAGTTGTAAGGATACTACTTGCATCTGCTACGATATTGTAGTACTTATGATGCATTGGGAACAAGTCTTCTTACAATTGATAGGGAGAAGCCCTGGTTTTCCTGCAATACCTCACTCCCTTAATTCATTTTATAATTTTGGAGTGTTGACTGCCATAAAAGTTGTAGTGAACTGCTTCATATGTGAATTTTTGATCTGCAGGGTTTGCTGCAATAACTTGCTTCCCTCATCCATTTTATAAATGTTAAATGAGGTGACCGGCATAAAAAATTGTAGTGAGCTGTTTGGTATGTGGTTTTTTTCTCTCTGATTGCACATGATATCCTGATACAAGTCATAAACACAGATCATTGGCCAAGGTTAATTGTTAAATTTGCTTTGTACTGTTGGTACACCAAGAAACTAAGCTTAATGTACAGTAAACAAACCAAAACCAAAATCACGCTACACAATGGAAATTGTTTGTACACAAAAGGAAAAACAGCTACAACATCTCACACACATAACAGACACCATATATATACCCTGGTGAAACCCAATTTCAGAAAACTCCCGCAAGGAAAAGGGTTATACTGTATTATTCCTTCAAGATGCAACCATATATAAGACAAATGCAAAAGTTTAACTCCAAAATGGAACTATAGACCACAGTTGTCCAATAATCAGAATTCGTGCAGCAATCCTACATCCCTCTGCTCTGATGTTCCTATATTTTTGAACTGGAAACAAACATGAAATCAATGAAAGACAGCGTTTCTATCAAACTCCTTCACACTTCAGTATCAGGTTGAAGTCAAACTGACAATCACATATGTGAAATGACCAACTGAACCATAATAATAATGCTGGACCTAATAATAATGCTGGACCTGGGCTGGAAGCTATAAAGAACTCCCAGATAAAATTGCCAACAGGTGAATCCATTCAAGTCAAATTTCCACTATTGTTCAAGCAGGAAAGTGACTTGGCATTTGTTATTTTTGAGTGACAGGATTTTCCAATTAATGAGTTCGTCATTCTTCACTTTTTCGAACTTCTGTCTGTTGACACACCGTCCCGAGGATCTGGTGACCAATCGGGTATATGTAATTTCTGTACTTCACTCGAATGGTTTCTATGTTGAGAACAGGGTGTTTGCCACGTGGCAGCAATGTTTTTACTTATTGTTGAGAGTAGGTGGTCTAGTTGTCAACTGTATATTCTAATCATCAGATCCATTTTGGATTGTACCTCTCATTTTGGGGTAGTTGGAGGAATAGCTCAATTCTGAAGAAAGTAACAAAGAATGAAATTTTGTTAATGTCCATGGATGACCAAAATAGGTCAATGGGACTCCGAAGTATAGCCAACAGAAATAACATGGAGAAAAAATAGTTCCACGGCAAGTTACAAGCTAAAACTAAACTAAAATCACACTAACAAAAGAGCAAAGCTAGCTAAACCTTAAAATGTTACGAAGATAAATCTGTCATTTACAAACATTTTTAAAAACCATGAGAAAGGAAGACATGTCACCCAAGAAGATAGAAGATAGGGTGAAAACAAAGGTTGCCCCTAATGCAAATCATGCAATCCAACCTCCTCCTCGTCAATTATTCTAAGCAAGCCAGTGCCAGATCTAATGATTTTTGTCGGAGAATGGATGGAAAAAACTTAAAATAGTTCCACCATAAGTTACAAGCCAAAACTAAAATAAAATCACACTAACAAAAGAATATAGCTAACTAAACCCGAAAAATGTTGAGAAGAAAAACCCATCATTACAAATATTTTCAAAATCCATGATAAAGGAAGATGTGTCACCAAAGAAAATAGAAGGTAGGCTGGAAGCTAAGGTTTACCCAAATCTGAATCAAGCAGTCCAACCCCCTCATCATCAATTATTGTAAGGAAGCCAATGCCAGATCTTATGATTTCTTTGGGAGAATGGAAGAAACTAAATGGATCTAGTTGATCCTCGGGGTGGATGAAGAACGTCTCCTAAAACATTTCCTAAAATTCAAAGCTGGTGATAAGCATATGACCAAAACTCAAAGACTGCAGAAGAGAAGTGTTAGATGACTCTCTAGACTGGGTTAACATTGGATCTATCATCTCTGGAATGAGAAAATAAGGATGAAGGTAACCCTATAGCTTGACAAGGAGAACAGGGCCTTACCAATTAGCCCTGTAAGTAAGGGTACCAATCAAGAACACTCAACACCTCCCATGACTGATATCGGCAGAAAAATAGAGGTGATCGATCTAGCAGTCTTTGGACACCCCTATGAAACCCAGTGCCTGAAGGTGAATGCTCCCAAAAGGTAAAGAGCTAAGCACCACTGTTTGTCATGGCAAAAAAAAGTAGCAAGTAACCCACTTGAATTTCTATATAAGTAAATAGTATCTCCCACAAATCTTGTAGCAAATGGGATACCTGAAAACAAAAGTGCTCCGTGGTTTTCATTGCCTAAAAAATAAAAATGCGACAAATTATATCACCTCAGTGAATGTGGTGATCGATTTCAACCCACAATTGGCAAGAACAAACCCTATTTCATAATCACCAAATCTTGTCGGATGTGGATTTCTCAGATGTACCAAATAAGTCCAATCGAATCCAGATTTAATTTTTTTTCTTTTATTTTTTAAAAATTGAATTTCATTTTCCTGCAAACCCACATCACAGATGACTTGGTTTTTAATGCCCAACAAGTAAAATTTTACACAAGATTTTGTTATATAAACTTTTACATATATATTGTATACATTTATAGCAATACTGATTCCTCTAATTTGGATTTTCCCCCTCTTTTGCAAATCTAGATTTGACCATGCCCTCAGTTAACCAAGAAAAATAGGAGTGGATGATGATCCTGTTCACAATATGCAAACAAATGCTCAGCATAAAACGGCACCTTGGCTTAGAGGTTGAGATGGAAAGATCCAAGTGACCTTAATATATTGCAGGTATATGTCCTCCTAGACAACTATATTACTTATCCCCTTTTCTAGAAGGAGAAGAGAAGGGGCATCTAAAGAGTACTTAAAGGGAGAGAGCATATCAAAGGAAATAATGATTGATTGGAGAATTATATTAGAATAAGAGTGAAACCACTTTCCTCATCAAGGTGGTGTCACAGAAGAACGAAGGGCTAAAAATAGGTATCTATTCCGGCCCAGAACAATATCTTCCATGGACCATAGGTCATGGAGATGAAAAGTAAGTCTGAAAATGATCTTTAGACAGAGATTGGCGCAGCAAACTGAGCCTGATGGTGTACTTTTGGACTGTTTATCCACAACGGATCATAAACTTGAGCAAGATCGTCTAAAGGAGATGAGGAAACAAATCCCCCACCTTATCCTTTGGGTATCACTTGGCTTTACTTGGTAGCTGCCCCTTAAGACCAACCTGCAAAGGCTCTAGCACTCCCCTTCATGTATTTCCAATCTTTTAGAAAACTACTTGTCCTTCCTCCTTTTCATCTAGCACAGATGGCTCAAAAAATCCAGAAGTTCTCCACACTTAGAACCGACGACAATCTCATATAGGAGGGCAAATCCAACTTCAACGCATTACTAACTTGCTTGGCTATCTCAGAGAGACCATACCTGAATAGCTTCAAACTTCTTTGCTTGGCCCTGGGATACAGCAATGCCATCTCTTGAACTTTAAAATGATGTTCCTTAATAAGCTGATTAGGGCATACCTTTTACTGAGTTTCAGACTCTGCAGTTTCTCGTGCACTATAATGTCCCTTTTTCCAAGCTAGTTTGTTTTGGAGTTTCAAGCTCATTCCACTTCCCGTGGGCAAGAAGGAAGTGAACAAGGGAAGTGATTGTCATATTTTTCAGTTATTTTCATGGGCATTTGTATTCTTCTTTAATAGTTTTCAACATAAGTCAGGTCGGCTGGGTTAGGAAGGTAAAAAGCTAAAGGAAAAATAAAAGATAAGTATCCTTATGAGGTCAGTCCTAGTTTGGAAGCTTCCTAATTGGTTTTGAAGCCACAAATGGGTATAAAAGAGGGTTCGCTTGGCTCATTTGGTCATCATCTCTTGTCTAAAAATATAAATTGCAAAAAGATATGGATTCCAACATCGAGGACAATCACAACGATGACACTTTAACCTTTGATGGCGGAAGTCCAGAGGGTTATCACTAACAACAAGAGCAACACTAATGGCAAGTCCTACAGATCAATTTGGTCTAAAGGATGGTAAAAGTAACCATCATCATCATTTTCTAGCACATACACAACATGTTGTACTGTTACTAAACCCTTCGGTGTATGCATATCAAACCAAACATTGAGTAACAAATAACATGAAAAAAAAACAAGATTGAAACATACTTAAGGCGAAAATAAACTGATCTAAGGGCCAGCGGGGTTTGTGGGCGAACAAGCGATTACCATAGCAAAGGCCAAGGTTCAAAACCTTGACAAGCTCCCCACGTTGAAACAGGACGCCATTTGTGTCTCCCTTTGAGCTGAAGCAGGACTGTCATAAAACGGGCTCAAAACAGACCTGGGGCCCATTAATTTCCATATATCTTAGCGAAAGCAGGAATTTCGTAAAACAGAACTGGAGCCCATTAGTCTCCATGTATCTTAACAAACATGGGAATGTCCCGTTAGTATCCAAGTAAGCAAACTAAACTGATCTAACCAAAAATAGAGAATGTCATGAAACTGAACTGGAGCCCGTTAATCTCGAGGCATCTTAACAAAAACTAAAAGCCTAATGGAATGGAAAGGAATATAATTTTACAAACCTGTAACGCACGCTGAAATTTACCGAACTTGCGAAGCTTGCGAACAATGAACAGCAATTCCGCTTTGTTGAGTTTTTTTCCTTCACCCGCCCACATCTCCAATGCCGTGATCATCTTCCCTTCACTGTGCTTCTGCCGGAAAAGCTCCCGTTTAAGTTTATTTGCCCCGGATTTAGGCGACGGCGACTGCACCTTCTTCCCTGCCAATGCTTCCGATGAAAAGGTTTTGAAAATAAAAGACGGAAATATTAATCCGCTATCGTCATATAGTCTTCTTTGTCTTTCCGATAAAACTACCGATTGCAGGTCGCCAGTTCGAAACCTGCTAGCAAACCCTGAGCTAGGATTTAGTAGTGACCGCGTTCTCTCACTTGCAAGCCTGCAGAGATAAAAATATATTTGTTTTAACGGTTAGAAGTGGAAACGAGTAGGCATTTTGAGGGATTCTGATAAATTTAGCCAACGGTGATCTTACATACCATTTCAAGCCATTTGAGATTAGTCGCGACCTCATTTCAGTTGCAGAGTCCTTAGAGAAGCCAAAACTATGGCATCATACTCACACTGAGCATGTTGCTTGCATCGCTCGAAGAACTATAATTCTGTCCGTGCTCTTTCAAGAGCTCCACGATAAAGACGTTATCATACCTCCTTCAGCGACTGTGAGTCTTAGAGAGCTCCTGATGGTGATACACAAGACCAAGGTCATATTAGCGGACAAGACCGCCAGCTACACATGGGACCTCATGGGGAGCTCCTCCGTCTCGCGACGGTTGCAGGAGATGCTGCCACTGGGGCTCTTGACCGTCTCGCACGAAGTACGGGAAGGATGCGTACTGCCACTGCCCGCTACACGCCGGACCGTGACGAGGAGGAATCGAACCTGCGACGTGAGTTGGAGGAGACCATGACACGGAGAAGGATCTCCAGAGGCAGAGACTGAGGGAACTCTTCCAAAAGCTGGGTTTAGATAGGAAACTGCGGGACGAGATCGCAGTACATTTCAGCCGCGACCTCATTTTACAATATATATACATACATACATACATACATACATACATACATACATATATGATAAGGGCTCCGTATACGTTGTTTCAAGATTGATGACGCTCAGTATATGTCCCATGGAGGGGCTTGGGCTCCTATTTTCTTGGAGTGGAAGGTCCCATGGTAATTTTTAAACTCAGCTACGGGAAATAATATAATCTAGGCCTAAAAAATAGGAGCTCCACTTTTTAAGCCCCCTAAACTTAAGAGGTGGGGGTTGGAGGTTTCCCCCTACAGTTTAGGATTGATAGAATTTAATATACATTCTGCCATTATTTTTTAATGATTTTAGAGGGAAATATGATTTTATTTACCCACAAATAACCATAAAATCCAATGGGATCCTATAATATCTTAGCGGGTATTGTTGAAGAAACTAATAAAAAAGCATGAGACCTTAAAACTGATAAAATGCTCCTAAATTTTCTCGGCAGCACCAATTAAGATATTTATGGAGTCCCCCCTCCATGGGATCATGCTCTTACTCCTTTAAGCTCCAAATCATTGGTGCGTGTGCGTGTGCGTGTGCGTAAAGAGAGACAATTCATAGATCTTGTTTATGTAGTTGATTAAGGCGGTGTTTGGTCTTATTAATAACCACAATTATGTGTCAGTTTTACGGTTTAATCTTCTTGAAGTGCAAAGAAATACAAGATTGGATATGAATTTGTTGGATGGCTAGAACAGAACCGTTTCCAACATACACTTATTTAAATAGATTTTTCTAAATTTGGAAGAACATGACCAACGAATTAGTATTCCAAATGACTAAGTGTAATGTCCCCTTTTCCTGCGCTAAAGGCCTAAGGGCTAGGTCGAGTCCAAGTCGTGGTCAGACCCAAGGAGTTGTGGACGTTGGGAGCTATGGGGAGGGGGCCACGTGGTTCTAATAGTCTAATTTTATGTTGACGGTCACTTTTGGACCATGGCAACTTCAAGGGGAAAGTAACTTAAGTCACTTTATTTTAGTGGCCCCTCCATAGAATGAAATGTGTATAGGGTCTTTTGGGGCTCTTTTGCCTCGGGGAAGTATATAAGGAGCTGGGGGAGAAAGGAAATGAAACTTTTGTCGCTTACATTTTAGCCTCCTTCACGTGCAGCAATTGTTGCGCATCTACAGCTTGTGGAGTCAAATCCCATAAGGACCCTAGCTTCGGTGGTGAGAGATCCGTCCCTAACTAGCAGGGCATTCTTCGGTAGTGAGAGATCTACCATAGGCTATCATTTCAGAGCCGCTTTCAGGGCTGTGTGGCAGAGACATTATCATAGGTTTTAGAGGAAGGATTTTGAGGGTTTTGGGGGCATTTGGGGAAGATAATCATAGGGGCTCCAGATTAGATTCACGGCAGCCATTTGGGTTGGGCGTGGCAGCACGTTGAAGGCGCCTCCATCAGTTTCCAACCACTTTCCAAGCGAGGCGACTTGCAGCCTTATTTGGAGGGTTTTCTAGTTGGTCCCCTTCAGATATGAAGGTTGAAATGTCATTTCCTATACCTGTTAATGTTATTTCCAAAGACCCTTAATTTTTGCTCTTGTATTTGGAGAGTTACGAACCTCTGAAGTTTTCCAACTGTCTAGGGCACGCTGTGCATTTTCTGGCAGAATTTTAATTTTTGTAAAATTCCAAAAACAATTTTCCAATGTCCTTTATAATAATATCGAGATCTCTTTAAATTTTCAAGTAATCCGAGTGGATATTTTGGGAGACATTGATTTTATTTAGTTCGTTGTCCTTACTGTAAAAATCTGCATAAATCAATATTTTATTTGGCTACAAACTTTCAATATTTGGTGCATTTTAAAGTGGTATCCCATAAGGGATATTTCACTAAGAAAGGGAAGGGGTTGTTTACACCCTTATTAGATCATGTGAAATCTAAGAATTGGTGAATTAGGTACATTAAAGGATGTAAGGGGAGTTACATACGATTATTTTGATTAATTAACTTCCAACATTAATTAAGTAATATTTGTAGACACAAAATCACACACATACTATTACATTGTTATGTCTTCAAGTATGTTGTTATATGCATGGATCTTAAGTAAGAAAAGTATTCATTGGTGACACAATCCTTTGTCCATCTACTTGTTTTGATTATTTTTTCTCTCACATTTGTCATTGCTACACTCAATTCTGGTCAGGTCGCAGGGATCCCTACCTGTCATTAGTTTCACATTTGTCATCATTTATCCCTAGACATTAGCACCCATCATGGATGGTAGCACTTAGGTGTTCCTGTCCATCCTAGGCGCTCCTGAACCCTTTTGTTCTTTTCACTTATTTTGACATTTGTAGTCAACCTTTTTGGTTTTCCCATCCTTATTCCGAGGTCATAGTCGACATGTTGTGTCACTAGTGTCAAAATTCAAAGAAGAGATCCCTATATATACACAACATACATATTATTATAAGGGTTGACAATTCAATAGGGAAATCACATCTATATACTATCACTTTCATTGCAAGGGAATGCATTTTTGGGTTGCATACACTGCATAGGAAGGGGAAGTGTTGAATTCCATCCCACACATTTGCATTTTATCTAGTAATAACCCATTATTTTGACGTCATTGACGTGAGGGAAACTTAGGAGCACTATTTCACACATAAGCACAAAGAACTACATGGAGTCTGGAATGTAGTGCAGTGTTCGGTCATAAGTTCATCCTTTAAATGACTGTTTAAGTCATTCTAACTTCACATATTGCATTTTTCATTCCAATTTGATGTGTTTGTGAGTTTGTGCAGGAAGCTAGGGTTTATGTTGCAAGTTACAGGTACCTCGGCGATCCAAGTGTGAATATCAGAAAATCAATAGCAAATAAGTGTGAAACCCTAGCGACACAAGAAAAATCAGATTTTGAGCATTTGCGTAGTCACCAGTGCCCAGGAGTGATCTCTGGAGCCTAGGCGCCCTCACCCTAGCCCAAGCTCCCATGTCCAAGCTTGTCTACAGGTCCCAAAATTAATATCGAGCATCTCTGACACTCTTCCCAGACTATTCATCAGTTGCTCTAGTTTAGATTTGTTGTAGGATAAGCGTAAATCAGATAACTCTATCTTTCCCATTTTCTTACACGATTGCATCTTTAGAGTACTTAATATCTGTATTATATTTTACATTAGCATAGTAGTGACTCTTAAATTAGATTTAATAAATTAGATTTTATTAAATCATTTGGTGAACCCCTCTTTTGTTAGAACTCATTGCCTGTAACACTCTGATTTTGTAAGTTATCTTGGTGAATATTTTTCATACTATTATAATTGCTGAAACGAAGGTAAACATGTTAAGATATGTTCTGATCTTAAGAGAATGTGTTGCTAACTTGGATTCTTGCATGCTGTAATTTATTGCATAGGACAACAGTTATTGTGCTTGTGTGTTTGCTGATGTGACGAAAAATTGTCGTATACTTGCTAAACTCTCTTTGCTGATTGACAACACACCTTGAATCAATTTCATTGATCCAAAGTATGCTGTGGTCTTCTTGTGATTTCTGCATCGATTTACTCTTGAACCGAACCGGAGCTTGATATGAATGTGCAGCACCTGATTGCAGGTATGAGCAGATGGCACGTAAATGCCAACGACAAAGGTTCGATTCTTGAACCATGTACTGTCGAACTTGAGACCTCGTGGGGTAGGAAATGCCTGGACACGGGTGGCCTTGGCATGTGAACCAAAGGACGAAACGTCCTGCACAGCATTGACATGAGTATCAGTTGGAAGACTGGACGGAGGATGATTAGTGTTAGTGGTTAGTAGGAATTAAACCCTAAGCTAATCCTAAGTTCTAACATGCATCCTAAACTACTATCCTAATGGATTTTTAAATTACAAAAAAAAGAGAAATAAACCTAAGTCCTAATAACCTAAAACTAAACTATGACCTAGGTTGAACACTAATATACATCCTAAACTAATCCTAACCTAAAGGGGACGCGCAGACCCTTGGAAGGAGAGGATAAGGATGAAGGGGTATTCAATGGCATTTAATGGGGGTCCATACGTGGACAGCGCCAGTTTGGCGGGGCAGGTAAGTGGCGGAGGTATCTATTTGGGGATGGAACCAAATTTGGTTTTGCATGGGAAATTTGAAATTTAGAGATCGCCAACTCAAGTTGGCAGTGGCGTGGGAAATTAGGAAAAAGGCAGAGCCTTTAATGCATTAAACGTTCTCGGTCCTCGCGACCAGCTCGCCTTGGAAAGTGTATGAGGGAAATTTGATTTTTCATTGTGTCGATTCGGACTTTGCGAAGTTGCTCTGCATTTGGTTTTTTTTGTTTGGTTCAGTCGAACCAGTTTCTTTGGGTTTATCACTGTTCTTTGGGAAATTAGAGGCTGTTGCTGAGCCTAAAGAGGAAAGGATTGTTTGGAAGTTCTTGCTGTCGCCGTGGAAGGAAATATCTTCGGCAAACGCAGTCTTCTTCGAGTTTTGGAAAAGAAATTTCAGGCATGTTAAGCCCTTCTCTTTAAAAATACTTGCTTTGTTTAAACGTCTCATTAAAACAACCCTGCTCTTGGGTTTTGGGTTTATTCAATTTTTTTGTATTTGTTTGAAATGATATGAGTGGAATCGTTTCTTGCTGTTGTGTTGATCTGTCTTTGCATGAATTGGAGTAGGAAATACGAAACTGCTGTGTGGGTTGTTTGACAGTTTGGAGAATTTGAAATAAGTATTTTCTTTCTCTGTTCATGTTTATATGAAAACGGAACAGGATGTATGAGTTGTTCTCCTCACTGTGCAATCGTTCTTTTGTTAAATGAATTTGAATGATCAAGCAGTACAGGCAGTAGGAGTTGTCTTTCGGTGTTGAACAATTGTTCTTTTGCTATATGAATTTCAGTGATGAAATCGGTATAGGATGTATGAGTTGTTGATGTTGTTTCTATACTGAAATCTTTAAAAGGAAATAGATCCTTCCTCTTTCTGCTGTGTTTGATTATGATGAATACAACATTGGGTTTTGTATGAACATACGAATTTGATTTGGGGGAAGAAATGGTAACACGTTTTTGTTGTTTCTTTCTTTTTCTTGCTTAAAAGAAATAAGACTTTTCTTTTTCTTTCTGCTGTTTCGGGATTAAAAGGGAATAGCATTTCTTTTTGAACTTTAAGAGATGGGTTTTCGAGTTTTATCTGAGCAATGCGAACTCAGTTAGAAGGATATGCTAGTAATACAATTATTGTTGTGTTTCTTCTTTTATGTAAATGGACAAATACGATTTTGAGTAATCGTGGAAGCTAGAAAAGAAATTGTTTTCTCTTCTGAACATATGAATGATTACAGTCCTTCTTGCTGTGATGAAAGGTTGGTTGTGCTATGTTTTATGGAAATGACTTGATCATACGGCTCAGACTGTAGTCGTGAAAACGAGCTTGACTTGTATTCTGTGCATTAAATAAATCATGTTGATTCTTGCTGAAGGGGTTAGATGATTTGTTGTGTTTCATTGATGCTGTTTGACCTTTTAGTTCTGATTGTCTTTGTGAAAATGCATTTTACTTGGACTGCTGTGCAAAGAAGGAAATGCTTGGGAAGTTGTCTTGCTGTTGGACCTGTTTTGATTATACTTTGTTGTGCATCTGATATCCTATGCGGGTTTTTAATAATAAGGGTATTATTGGATGAAAAATCACATTTTTGGGTTCTGTACATCATTGTGAATAGAAAAATGGATTCGGGTAGAATTATTTATTAGTAAGGAATTCTTCTTCTATCTGCTGTTTTGATTTGGTAAAACTAGTAGTCAGGTGGTTATTGAACTTTACAAGTTCAGTTAGTAGAGAGGACAGTGGCATTTAAATTGTTTCTGAGTGCTGAGTTTCCTGTACAAATGGAATAATTGAATGTTTCTTGTGGTCTCTGATTTTGCACAGTCATTTAGAAGAAATGAAATCGGCATGAATAATTCTTGTTGAGTTGATGGAAATGATTGTTTCGTATTTGAATAGTTAAAGGAACGAATTCTTCTCTTTTGGCTGTTTGAATTCTGGAAATAACATTATGATTGGTCTTGCTGTAGGTAACAGCTATGAATAAATTTTATTTTGAACGGAATGCGTTCATAGAATTAGGAAATCATGCGAATAATTGATTGCATGATTGTATAACTGTTTATCTGGTTTACCATACAGTGAAAGAATTATGGTTTCTTCTAGTACGATAAATATATAGTATGCATCCTTGTACTATTCGATCTATGATAAATACGATGATATACTAATCTGTCTTGGATATGCATATGAGCCTGATTTAAATGAAGTATTGATAAGGACGATAAATTCTTCCTTGTTTTCATTTAAAGCTGATTATGAATGAAATTATTCTTGCTGCCGGAAAGTGAATTCCGAATGGATTTTGTAAGTTTCACTCTGAACTGTTATCTTGATTTGTGTCTCGTTTGGATTCCATTTTTAGGACAGTCATGTGGAAAGAAATAGGGATATGGATGAATGACTTGGAAAAATGGTCTTTTCTTCTTTCATTCAGTTGGAAATCGGTAATTCGTTAATAATGAATTTTGTAGTGCTTAGATAGGAGCAACTATTTGCATTGTTGTTCGCTTTCTCGTCTGTGGTTGATTGCTTGGAATCTAATATGATGCATGAACTGAAAGGAAAGTAATGGGTTTACGTTTCAGTTAGTTTTAACCTTTGCATTTATTATTAATGAAAGGTGTGGAAAGGTTAACAGTATTTTATATCAGTAGTATGCTACTTGTATTCCTAACTTTACAAATATTGTAATTTGGAACTTGTAACGGTTATGTGGAAAATGGGACAGCAGTTCTTTGGCTGATTGTGATGGTATTTTGATGGTTCAGTTGTCTTGCTGATCATTCTTGGGTGCCTATTTCTTAATTGATGTCTTCTTTGTCATTTCATAAAAGCAGGGTTCTTTTATTGAGACAGTTAGTTGAAGCACCTCATTTTAATGATAAGTGCTTAATATGCTCAGTTCATTGAACTGACCCGTGCAAATCATTTTGCAAATGGAATTTGATTAGAATGAAGACATGGTTGTTTTCTGATGCTTCTTGATTGGTTGAAGATGAATTGTATTTGTTTACTTTTATTCCTCTTCGAGGAATTGTGAAAAGAAGAAAGTATATTCTTCTATCTATGAGTTGTAATGATGTTTTATGTAAACAATGCCCATTCAGTTGGATTGGCAAATGTATGGATTATGACATGAATTGATGAATACAAATACAAGTGTGATATTTTAATAATTATATCAGTTTGATATTGTTGACTAAATTGGAAATATAATGTTATTCCTGATTTGGATTTATTTAATTGTCCTTGGATGGATGCTAAATGGGAATTGATATCTATTCTTACCTTATTGCAACTTTTAAGTTGAAATGTGCAATTAGTTCATACTTGGGTAAAGATGAATTCTTAATTGACATTAGAAAGGATTAGGAAGAATATGATTCCATAACTGATAAGTATTCAGGATTAGCTCGGAAGCTAAGGAATATCAATTAACTTAGGAGTAATCGAACTTCGCTTTCGAACTCCATCAATGACCTCGTATGTTAAATTCAGAATAAAGGATATGGGATAAGCATATCCATAACTAATGGACCTTAACTATGTAATGTTAAGGAAAATAAATGAATACATTTATTGGGAATTAGACCTCGTTTAAATGGCGTCTAATAAGCTAGAATTCTGAATTTAGTTACAGTTGGGAAAACCTTGGTTAAGTTTAATAGGTTAAACTTATCACATCCATTGGTAACGGGCTGCTTAATCCAATGATTAAGAAGAGAACCAAGTAGAGAAATGCAGCCCTTCGGCACGAAGGAGAAGATGCATAGCAAGCTAAAGGACAGATTTAGTCTCTCTTAGTTATATACAACTGTAACGGGAACGAGGATAAAAGGATCAACATGGTTGCTGAAAGTTGACTCTTAAATATTAAGATCATATCCAAATCACTTGAGTAGGATGTGTATTCTCGAGGGAAGGATTCCGTAGGACATTGACATACGCCAGTTACAGCAAGGTGTCTTCATGAAGACGGGGTCTTCATGATGACACAATGTTATAGCTGACATATTGCAATGCCCTCCCGAATTAAAACATCAAGAATACATAGGCTGAATGTGAAGTTCTTGGCAGGGGATAGGAGTATGATCAGGTATACGGAGTGACTCCGGGATACTAAAGATAACTAGACACATGGAGTCGTGGGGAAAGACACCGTATGTCTGCGTATCTTTAGTTACCAGGAGTGCCTTCCTATATTCGTTCATATTACTAGTTGGAAATTGGAAGTTAAATCTGACCTAAAATCGAGAGGACTGGTAGGAACCAGGAAAGACCATTCTAGATAACAGGTGAAGTGAAGTGAAGGACGTATTCCATTGATGTGTATCACATCCAGGAATATGATCATGCAAAGCATGTGAAAATCTTTGGCCAAAGTATCGCAAGTGCTGGTTGCGTTGTCCTTATCACTTAATTTAAGATGCAGGATGTCAGATGAATATCAGTAACAGATATTTAGATAGGCTTCTTAAATGGATCACTTCGATAACCAGAAACGGTTAAGAGAACTGGTATATATAATATACTATGCATAAACAAACATGAAGGATCGGTTGTTGCCGAGTCATGAAATGAAGGATCGTTGAAACTCCGAGCCATGAAAATGGAAGATCGACAGTTCCTCGAGTCATTTACAGCAGCATATAGAATCTGTTATAGGATTGAATGGCATTGAATGTGTGTTCCATATTGTAAATATGTGAACAAGGAACGTTAGTTTTAAAAAGAAATTGTGTGATCCAAACTGTGTTGTTTGGGCAGAGAACAATTATTAAAACTTGAACGTGTGTTTGAATTTTATAATTCATAACAGAGAACGTTATCAATTTTTTTTTTCCCTTGTTCTAGTATCTTAAAATGGGGATGTTACATTGCCCTAGGATCCCCAAAACCCTCATGGCTAAGCATAGTTCCTCTTTTCCCAAGCAAGCTATGGAGCATCTTAGTGTGAGTCCTATCATTGACAATGCTGTAGAGGCTGAACTTAACGACCTTTATCGTCATGCTCAATGTGATGCCACAATTCTCCAACAACTTATTGCTCGTGAAAGTGCCATTCCTACTAATTTTGACAACTCTAGCATTTCCATAGTCTCTCCTGCTCAAAAGTTCACTTCATTTTTTTTCTTGTTCTTCCATAGTCACCAATGCTACTCTACCTCCTTATACTCCTATTGTAGCACTTGATCATACTATTATCAATTCTAGATTGGGACTTACTTGTGACAATATAGATGCAAATAACGTTATTTCTAATGTCGAAAATGACCATGTACATGATGTTATTTCTGCTAGTTCTCAAGATGAATGCAAAATTGTATATCCTACTCTTGCTACTTCTAAGAATGTATCCAATGAATGCAATGCTAAATCTCATTATAGTTCTCCTACTACTTCTCTATATGTTGATGAATCCCTTGATGAATTACTTGCATGTGAAAATATGTCTGATAGTGATGTAGGCTATGCTTCTGATCATGAACTTGTTGGTAGTAATGTTCTTTCTCTTCTGACTGTTAAATGTGAATTTAGTACTCCTCTTTCTTCTCTTTCTGAAGTTATTGCACATAATGATATGCCTTTTATCATATCTTCTGCATATCGTTCTAGCGTTTCTATTTATATTCCATGTTCTTCTCTTCCCCCACATTTTTATTCTCCTTCCACAATTTTTATCCACGATGCTTTTACTATTCCTATTGTAGACACAAAATCACACACTTTGGGTGTCAATTTAGTCATGATCACATATTACTATTCATATGATTCCTAAATAAGAAAAGTACTAATCAACCCATGTATTTGGTCATCTTTACTTACTTTCTACTCCCCTCCTAGATCTTATAGTTTTTCTAGCTCAGTCTGCCTTTTCATACTTCATCATTTCTCTTTTTGGACACTAGCGCCTAACCAAGACGCCAGCAACAGGTGCCCTCATCCCCTTTGGGCATCCTTGACCTCTTTGTAATTTGTTCACATCTTTTGGGTCCTTTCTAGCCGTTTGAGCATCTTATCTTTTTAGTAGTTGGCGTTTTCAAGGTTAATTATGAAATTCAAGCAAGGGAATCATATACATATAAAGTTATGTGATTGCAATGAAAGACCGAGCACTAAACATTAGCTATCATCACCTAAGGTTGCATCCATCTAACGCCATCCAAGGGACAAAAGGGGTGGTTATTCTACATACACTTCATAGGAGGGGAAGTTCATTCTATTCTATGCTCACATCTATTACATTTTCTTACATCTAACTACTTTCTCGTTATCAAATGTGACACACACAAGAGCCGCCTAGGGCACGATTTCACACACACACACACACACACACACACACCTATAACTACATTGGGTCTAAAATCAGTCATAAGTTCACTCATTTGATAGCTGAGGGAAATCCGACCCCTCATTTGCATTTTTTTCTTTTTGGGATTTGATGCACTCTTGAGGGTTTGCAGGTCAATCTTTCATTGTAGGTTATCAGCGACTCTGACGATCATTGTGCGACCTACTAGTGACTAAAGGCAAAGAAAATTGAACACCTTGCAACCCTATGAAGATGGTTTCACGAGGGTTTTGGCAATCACATGTGCCCACAACATGTCTATGGCGCCTGCAAGCGCACCTGCTGCTTTTTAGGCACTCTAGTCCAACATATTCCTCCAAATCTGCATTTTTCTGAGCTTCATTGCGATAGTGTGTGCTTCAGATTTTCTAGTTTTCTAGATCTATGCACCTTCAGGATATCTATGAAATAGCTAAGTCATTTTATCCCTTCTTTATAACTATAATTTCATATTTTCCACCTTAGTTTGCTTGGGTTAATTGTTGTACTTAATTGATTATTCATTTACTACTACAATAGTAATCAAATTTAGACATATATTTCCCATATTTACTTAATCATTTTAGCAAACCCGACTCATTTCAAACTCTCTTCGGATCCTCATACTTTCATTGCTCAAGTATCTTCTTAGGATCTTCTCACCATGGATATTTCTATTCATGATTTTCTACTCATCAACTCTGAATTAAGAGCTAAAATCATTACTTTCTTGGCTACCACTCGTATTCCTTCTGATCTTCATCTGGATAGAGTCTATAACAAATTTTTAGATGCATTTTCTCCACACATTGCCTTTCCATGTAATCTTATCATCGATATTGTTTCTTTTGATAATGTTCCACCTTTGTACATCATGATTCACATTAATAATGTGGGTATGAAACAAACTATAATTGATAATGGATCTGAACTCAATCTTTGCACTATATCATTCCTTGAAAATATTGGTCTTTTTGTTGTTGATTTTAGCCGCTCTCTCTCTCTCTCTCTCTCTCTCTCTCTCTCTTCGTGCTTATGACAACTTTGTTCGTTTGCGCATAGGTCACATCACTTTTCCTCTCACTATTGGGCCAAAAAATATTAATACAATTTTCTTTGTCATTGAATTCTCGGTTTTATATAACTAGTTACTTTGTAGGCCATGGCTTCATGCCATGTAAACATTTCCTTCTACGGTACATCGATGTGTTGAATTATTATATGAGGGCATAGAATATATAATTCCTAGTGATCGTCAACCATTCAAATATTGCAACAGTGATCCCATCACCACACTTCCCACTCTAACATCTGCTACCATCAATGAACCACAACCTATAGATACTCCAGCTCATTTGCCACCACTCGAAGGTGTTATTTACATGTTAGATATCATCTCATCTGCACCGTTTCCCCTCCTACTTCTACTATTGTTATGATTCTTTATCGGGGGCATGGCCAACCATTGAACACCATTGCATCTCTTCCACCCTCTCATGAAAAATTATCATTAGTTCCTCCTCTATTTACATGCACACTTTTCATGAATGATTCTTGTTGGGAACACATTCCATTCGATCCTACTTATTCCAATACTATATGCACACATGATGGGTTGACTCAACTAGGATTCAAAGTTGATGACATCTTTCCTTTACCTCATGATCCTCATCTGTACCATAGATTTATCAGCATTATTTCCACTTATGGTATACATGTCTTTTATCTCACTTTGTTTCTTGCACACGCTCCTCGCACTTCTCCACTTACACTAGGGAAATCTTGACTTGATTACATCAGGCGTACATTAGATCCTGATCACACTAACATATCATTTTCTATGTCGTTTGGCTACATTTTCATTTGCAATGACTCATTTCTTGGTTATTCACAAAATGTTGCTCGATGGTATGTACATTGTTGCCCACTACCTCCTTTCACCGATGAAGAATATGCTATGGGCATGTATCATTTACGCCTTAATGAATCTTTACTTGACCAACCTGACGCAATCACTTATCAAGTCTTAGATGTCTCACCATTCAATTTTTACCATGACAATGATGACCTCTTAGATGACGTTACTTGATTACTTTTATCCTCATACATTTGGGGGCATCACACTTATTGCCCCCCCTCCTCGCATCGACACACATCTTATTATCTCCTCACATCACATCTAGTCGTTCACATTCAACATACACAACTTGATACACTCTTGTATCGTCCTTCCCTGACAACATCCTCATGTTCTTATGGTTCTTTCATGACTGGTGAGGGGTCTATTACAATAAGAACCACGTTTCATATTACATTGACATATATATCTATTCCATATTTACTCATACATATATTTATTGCCATTTTTTCTATCCACACATACAATACATTCTCCCATCCCTTCTCACATTATATATTTTTTCTAAATCACTTATCTATCCATCATCAAAATAACCCTCTCATTAGCGTACATTTAGAGGGTGCATTGCACTTTCCCCCCCACTTCCTATCCTCTCCAATCATTTTACATCTTATATGCATCACATCTTGTTTTCCACATCCATCCTACACATATTGGTACATTCGTATTGTCATTTCCTGATGACACATTCTCATGCTTCAATTCAAGCCTGATTATTAAGGGCATCTTATACACATGAACCTCACACACAACATAATACACATCACACTTCACATTACACACTTGACACACTCATATCATACTCATCACTATATAAACAACACACTTATGGCACTTTCTTCCTAATACATATTCAACATAACATGCTACACACTCAATACACTCACAACACATACTTCTCACACCTATTCATCAATACAATATCAACACAATAACAACACCTACTCTTCACACATACTCAACGCAACATACAATGTGCTTAATAACATACTACACAATCAATGCATTCATGATATACCTCTCTTACATCACCTAACACATCTCTCTTGTGTGCAATTGACACAAAATATCTTACACCATCTGAACATCTTCAATACACTACCTTACTCGACAATTGCACATATGACACTACACAACATTACACACTCAACGTGTTCATAATCAATATCTTTCATAGACATTCAAAGTAACGCTTTACATATTCAAAAACTCTGTCATAATACACTCGTGACACATTACACATTACACACTTTACATGTTCCTCACAATGCTTCCTTGCAACTTCTATTACACATTCTACACATTCATGACATATCTTACTTACATCTACGCACTACACTCATTACCCTATGACACACTCTAGTTCTATGGTACATACTTGACTGATGAGGGTCTATATCTCAAATGGACCTCACTACATTCACCATGCTCACTCACTCACTTGCACTCTATACGATATATACTTTAACAATCACACCTTTCTAGCGCACACATTTCATATCATTTTCCGATGACGCACTCTTGTTTCATGGTTCATTATTGAATTTTAAGGGGGCATGCATAAATGAACCTCACTTCACGTATACACATCCACTTGGGGGGCACACTTCTCCTATCATTCACTCTGCATTCCATTCCGTATCATCCATAACTTATTGCATATCTTGGTCATATATTGTTCTTGCTTTATTATGCTCGCATGACCACTTTATTACACATGCTAGATAAAATTCTTGTATGTCATTATCTTTATCATGTACACATGCACATTAACTTGTATTATAGTTGTGATTGCAGAATTTATAAAGATCGATACACACAACATGGATGTTTAACACAATACTTATTACCAGTCCCACAACGACTCCTAGGGGCATCCCACTTTCGTACACTACAGGTGTTATTGTTTCCTTTTTTCATGGCACACTACTTTATCAAAATATACATGATTTTACATACTCTTTATCTTTCTAATATGTTAATGGGTGCTTCATATGCAAAATTTGTCTTGCAGGAACCCTATGCTTACATGGTTGTTTGTTGTTTGTTTTACATTATCTGTTATTTCTTGTCATTCCTTGTCATTGTTTTTGAGCTTTTCCCTTTGTCTTGTGTGGACATTATTTTATTGTGGCTTTGCTAGCCTTAATTTTCTTGTGACATCGTGAGCGATGTCCCATGTTTGTAACCCACTTTTTGTGGCCATCTTTGTCTTCTTGATTGTTTTCTTCTTGTGTCTTAGCTTACACATTGTCTGCTTGTTTCCTAGCTTACATTTTACATATGTGATTGTCTTTCTTGTACTAACACATGTCTCCTAGCCACTTTGTTTACGTGTGCCTTAGTTTTTACCAAGCACACTCCCTCCCCCTTACAGGCCACAATTTCAACATAATAGTAGGTCCTCCTTTGGGTCACATCCTCCTGCAATGATGTCACATGCACCCCAAATGAGGGGGGGCATCATTTGGGTGAATCAGTCACCCCACACAATAGTTTACTGTCATCACACAAGCACAATTCAGTACTCGTGCAACATAATATTCAGTTTCAGGGTTCATAATCAAACATGGATCCTTAGCACAACACAACCACCAAAGCCCTTTTTAGACACCTCTAACCAGGGGGGCAGTTACATAACATCTATCATTTCAGAAAAGTCTATAACATTGTCACATAGGATATTTTGACAGGACAGGCAGTCCTTTAGCTTGCATACATTACAACTTCTTTTCCCATCCATAGCATTGGATTGGAAATGGTCTAACCGGATCATATTTTTACACACCAACTGCAGTGGTGTTCTACATTTTGGGAAGTAGTTAAAGGTTGGAGGATGACACCAAATTTTTCTCCTTACCCTTCTTCCATCGTTAGCATGAGATCACCCAAAAAACTCACAACTGACACAACTAGCGTGAGATTGCCCGAAAAAACTCATTCTTTTACAACATCATTGACATGATCCTTTCTATACCTTTTACTCATCATGGATCTAGTGCACATGTTCCTTTTTCACATTTTCAACATTTTACACATTTCTTACATACTTTTGACACACTTTTAATCATATACATGCATATTTAACTACTCGTTCATTCTTTTCTTTTGCAGGTTTGTCCTTATGAGAAGCGGTAGTCAACATCATCACACATCAACAACATCAATCACATCAGCATTGACATCAACAAAAGGTACAATGATGACCTCTACAAATGCACTTCCGCCCTAGGGTCATCATCATCAATTTTTACACTTTCTCCTCTCTAGCATCCACACTTCACATTTTTATCACTCCATGTTTTTTCTTGTCTCTTGGCATGCTTTTCATCATCAATCTACATGGTTATCAGGTACACATATCTGATCTACTTTATGTTATCGAGAATCTTCTCAACAACATAAATTGGGGACAAATTTAGAAATAAAATCACACACTTTTGGTATTTATTTAGTCTTGATCCCATATTACTATTCATATTATTCCTAAGTAAGAAAAGTACTAATTAACCCATGTCTTTGGCAATCTTTACTTGCTTTCTACTCCCCTCTTGGATCTTACAGTTGTTCTAGCTCAGTCTACCTTTTCATACTTTGACATTTCTCTTTTTAGACACCAACACCCAGCCAGGATGCCAACATCAGGTGCCCTCGTCCCCTTTGGGCGTCCCTGCCCTATTTGTACTTTATTCACATCTTTTGGGTCCTTTCTAGCCGTTTTGAACATCTTACTTTTTTTAGTAGTCAGCCTTTTTGGGGTTAATAGATTACAAAATTCAAGCAAGGAAATCATATAAATATAAAGTTATGTGACCATAACAAAGGACCAAACATTAAGCATTAACTATCATCACCTAAGGTTGCATCCATCAAGCATCTAAGAGCTCCATTACATCCATCTAGCACCATCCAAGGGACAAAAGGGATGGTTATTTTTTATACACTTCATAGGAGGGTAAGTTCATTCTATTCCATGCACAAATCCATTACATTTTCTTACATCTAGCTACTTTCTCGCTATCAAGTGCGACATACACAAAAGACACCTAGGGCACGATTTTACACACACAAACCTAGAACTACATTGGATGTAAAATTTAGTGCAATGCTCAGTCATAAGTTCACTTGTTTGACAGCTAAGGACAGTCTGACCCCTCATTTGCATTCTTTTCTTTTTGGGATTTGATGCACTCTTGAGGGTTTTACATGTCAATCTTTCATTGCAGGTTATCAGCAACTCCAACAATCACTGTGTAACTTGCTAGCGACTAAAGGCAAAGAACATTAAACACCTTGAGACACTGTAAAGATGGTTTTCTGAGGGTTTTGGAAGTCACAGACACCCACAACAGGTCTAGGGCACCCGCAGGTGCACTTGCTCCTTTCCAGGCGCCCTAGTTCAACATATTCCTTCAAATCTGCATTTTTCTAAGCTTTCTTATGAAATTTTGTGCTTCATATTTTCCATTTTTTCAGATTTGTGCACCTTCGAGATCTTTGCAAAATAAATATGTCATTTTATCCCTTCTTTACAACTAGAGTTTCATATTTTCTACCTTAGTTTTCTTGGGTTAATTTCTATACTTAATTGATTATTCATTTACTGTTGCAATATCAATAAGATATAGTCATTTATATTTCCCATATTTTCTTAATCACCTATTAGTACTTCTTCTATATCTACATCTAGCATTCCCATAATGATTTCATGTTCTTCTCCCCCTTCTACATCTGCTTCTTCTTCTCACATTCCCATGATCACTCATAATGGCAAGATTCGATCTCTCAATGTGCCTCTCTCTTCTTCTTCCATCCCCTCATAGGATATTCTATCTCTCATACATGTTGTTGGTAATTTACAAGCTCAAGTTCAAACTCTCACTCTTGAAAGAAAATCCTACTATTCTTCCATTGATAATAACTCTTTGCATGGTAATCTGATACCAAAAAAATTCATAATTCAACTTTCCCCAAGGATTTCATTATGCCTATGTTTACATGTTTTGATGGCATTGGTAATCCATATTTGCATCTCAAGCATTATCACTCTATAATGGCTTCTTATTCTAATGACTGTTTGCATATCAAAGCTTTTCATCATAGTCTTTTTGATCATGCTCTTCAATGGTACACTCATTTGTCTTCTAGATCTATTAGCACTTACTGTGATATGGAAGATGCTTTTCTTAGGTAGTTCATGGTTAACAACGGACCTAGAGTTACATACGATCATTTACCTACTTTGCATCAAGGAAAGAAAGAACCTATTATGGATTACATTTTATGCTTTAATTATTATATGCATTAATTATTGTTTGGGACAATTGATTTAGAAAATAAATTTATCTTTTGTTGTGGTTTAATTCCTACATCAAAAGAGAAATTATTGTATGATATATGTGAATCTTTTATGCTTATGTGCTATAAAGTCATAGATCTAGAGTGGGATTTAATTACAAAACATGTTATTCCATCTCCTCCTACTTCTAGTTCTTCTAATACCCTATTACATACTACTTCTTCTCATCTTCCATCCATTAAGCCTCCTTCACGATCACTATCTCCTCCTTCGCATAAGTTTCCTCCTTCCCCCCCATCGCATCAGACTACACCTAAATCTTCTCCATCTCCTCCTCATGCACCATTACACTTTCCATATGCTACCAATCCTCATGATGTCTTACGTACTTTTTTCAATAAACATAACATTCACTTTCCTTCTAATCAACACCATCCTCCTCATTGTTTGCATCACTAGAATAATCGTCCTTATTGCACTTTTCACTTCATCAATGGCCACCGCGACAATGAATTTTGTGGTCTAGATGTTAAATTAAAACAATAAGAATACAAAGGTGTAATTTACTTCTATTCTCGCTCTCGTGAGTGGTCTTTTTCTCCCGTTCTGCATAAGTGTGCTTCCAAAACTATTCACTTGTCTCCTCCACCCATTTCTAAGGTTTTCACTCGTCCACCTCCTAAGATCATTATCCATCCATGACCTCCACCTAGCTCATCCACCACCACATCATCTCATCTACCTCACATTGCTACTACATCCCATTGGCTCCCTAAGTCATCGGCATATGTGCTTCCCACCACTACATCTCCCATCATTGGTACCATTTCATCTGATATTCAATTTAGCTCTTGCACTCATGCTGCTACCACTTCACATGCTTCCACCGCCCCTCGCAGACTCTCCATATTTGGTAGGTGATTTCCATATGATCACTTCATTACATGATGATGTACTCGTGTCCTTAAGGTTCTTACATGACTGTTGAGGGATTTGTTACAAAAATGAACCTCAGTCTCACAATGGGGGCATCGCTCCTTCCCCCCATCTATGTCATCATTCCTCATCACATGCACTCTTAAATATTTTCATTATACAACTATCAACACATCATTTCTCTTATTTTATCTATGTCACATTACCATCTACACTACTTTATCACATTACATCCTATACATACATTCTTTTAGTCATGTCATTATACTATGTACATCACATTACCATTTCCACTTCTCTATCACATTACATCATCATATCATTATAATACTCATTTACATAAAAATTGTTAATTCATTACTTACTTATTATATCCACATCATGATATGCTTCAAATATTAAACAATCAAGACACCCATTTTAAACAATGCTCACAACATTTAGCTCATCAAAGTACATATGTCAACCATCACATCAACACAAGTGCACAACACATATGCGATCCAATACTACTCTAGAGTCATGAGAGGTAGTGTGAACCACGGTAAGTAATGTGTGAAACCGAAGGCCCATGGGAATACCTATGAGATCTAGATTTATGAGAGGAAGTTTGTGCAAACAAAGGGCTATCACGAGATATAGGAGGACTAGAGCCGTAAGAGGTAGTGTGCGCAACCAAATTCCTATCAGGAGACCTAGGAGGACTAGAATGACTAGATAAAGTGTGGAATATCATGGGCCTATGAAAGAGCCTATTTTTTTTTAAAGGTTACTAGGGACATTGTGTGAAACTATAGACCTATTGGTAGATACACTAGGAGTAGGGATAGGAATTATAGAAGGATGCCGATGAAAACTAGAAGAAGAGGAGCCTCAAAGGGAACACCTCTAATTGTGACAACTTGTTGATCATAAAGAAACTTGAAACATTGGAAAATTATTGATGGAATATCCTTGAGAGCACATAACCAAGGAAGACCTAAATATAATACACCATAGTTAAGAGAAGAAACAACCAAAAATGAAATTGATGTAGTGATATGTAGATTAATGCACCAATAGCAAGGATTATTATCGAATGTGATATTTTCTGAAGAAATTTTCAAGATATTGAAGGAGAAGGAGATATTACACATTTTCTTTGTTATGTGGATTAACCCAAACACCGTGTATAGGTACATGATTAATAGAGATAGGAATGGATAGAGTATCTGAAATAAGTGTATAATCTATATTAGAGTCATCAAAAGTGATAAACAGTGTAGGAGACAATGTGTGAGAGCTCTAAAATAGTAAGCTATAGGTCAGAGAGGTCAGTTTGAAGCAGGGGAGTTGTTTAGAACCTTGAAGCAGGTGTTCTAGGTACTAAGGAGACTAGATTGACAAAATTAGT
Organism: Taxus chinensis; assembly: GCA_019776745.2. Lineage (NCBI taxonomy): Eukaryota > Viridiplantae > Streptophyta > Pinopsida > Cupressales > Taxaceae > Taxus > Taxus chinensis. Next base: position 645,221,571 of record CM034152.1, read on the forward strand.
GATGTTTGAAGTTGTATTGGAAAAGAGAGTAAGATTTATGACCAAGTAAGTCATAATTTCATGAAAGGAGGCTATAAATACTGAAACACTAACTCAGGACTGAGAATTTTTGTTTTAACCTATTTCCATAGCTATGATCAAGGTAAGAACTTTAACTTTTACATAGACTGATGGAGGAGGACAATATGTTCCTAAGGGGATTCATAAGGCAAAATTTTAAGTGATAAATGGCGTTCTATAACATGAAAAAGTTTGAAAAAAAATGCACAAAAAGGATGCTTCAGGGGATATAGGTCCTAAAGGTTCTAACAACAAATTTGTTATAGAGATAAGTCTTATTGATGATGTTCTCAGCTAAGATAGATGAATAAGGAGGTACGACAGATGGTTTAGTGATGACAATGAGAAACATGGTCAAGGCATGGAAAACATCAAGAGGGTGTGCTAAGATAGGTTTATGACAAGAACAAGCCAGGTTTCATGGAATATAGGTGGAAATAAGCTCAACTAGGCCTATTTCATAGACTTAGTGCAAACATAACATGAAGTATGGAGCAAATTTAAACCAAGGAATAATAGAGAAAACATGGGGATTGTGAATTATGATAATGTAGGGATGATGTGAAATGTGCCATAGGTCAAGATTTAGCCATTAGATGCATGTTTGAGGTCTTTTGGAAGGATCATCCTTGAGAAAAAAGAAGGATAAGTATGCACAAACCATGGTGGTTAATGAGTTTAAGGTATGTGAAGACTAAAATAAGGCATGGGACATGTGAAAGAGGATGTCAGTAAAACATTGTGGACTAAGTATTCAGGTCAAAAATCAAAGGGACAAACAAGAAAATGAAGTTTTTGTCCAATCTAGCTCTTGAAATGGTAATTTCTAGCTCGAAGGGTTGAGTTTGAGTTGCTCATTGGAATGTTAAACGTTTTCATGGTGTCATAAGTGCTTTAATTAAAGTTTTGGCATTGAGTCTAGAGAATATTTCAAAAGTATAATGAGGAAGAATAGATGGCCTATACTTTATGAACGATATATAAGAAGTTAAGTAGCTTAAAACCCTCTTAAAACCTTCCTTTGAGAAAGTGGAGAAGAATGTGAATAGTTTTGTCATGAAATGGCTTGTGAAGGCTGATGTGATGATTTGGTCTTGTACATGACTCCTTATACTTCATTTTTGTGGAGGTATCATTCTCACAGGTCAATCGGTAAGGTGCTCAAATATGCTTTTTGAAGAAATTTGTATGGTGCATTCATGTAATGAAAGAGTTCATGGTGAAAGGTCTGATTTAGGAGAAAACTTGGGATGTGACCCCATAGTGTCCATGAAGATATTTAGGTACATTTATTAATGAAAAATATTTTCTAATAAGTCTAACTAAGTAGACCTCATGTCTTATAGCTTATGAAAATCCAAAACTAGTCAAGTTAATTGAAACGTTAATGATGATAAAAGCTGATGTTTTAAAGTAAACTGTGAGATTAAATGATTGATAGAAGTCATATATCACATGTTAGGATCCCATGAATTAATTTGGTGAAGTGGTTTTGCAAGTTCAAGGATTTCAATGGCCTAAACTATTGAAGTGAACACCTTGTCAAGAAGATATGAGAAATAGGCTGTAATATGTAATTTTCTCCACATAACCTAAAAATGAGTTTTGAAGTTGAATTTAGCATGACAATTATACACCAGATTTATTGCATGCACAATTCCGTCTTGGCCTAAAAATGTGTTTTAGCACCTGCTGGAAGATCCTGCGCTTAAGTAAGACCCTGGTTTTTAGGTACCTGAAAACCCATTTGAGATGTCTTTAAAATGCATGCATATTCATGATGAAAGCCTTGAAATGAACATTTATGGCTATTTTAATAGTTTAAAAGGATCAAGATATTTAGTAGAAAGCCTCATAATATGAGCCATGAACAGTCGTGTTTGAATGAATGCATCTAACTCATTTTGTAAGGACTAATTTTATGGGTTTGTAACTCCATTAGGACCTAAGTTCATAATCAGTAGTTGATTGGTGAGATTTAAGGTGATTTAGTTAAATTCATGTTTTTCAAGGTGAACCTAGAGGTCACTATATTTTTATTCCAATCATCAGAAGGTTTTTAAAGATCATACATTATTGTTGATGAAGCATTCTTGTGACTGTTTTTTTGGAGCTGCCATAATGAGCATGCCTTGAGAATGAAGACTTGAATGGAGTCTTGAGCCATGACTTGAGCTATACCAATAATTTGATGATGTTTTGGATCCAATCCTGAAGACCCCTATAATTTTTTACATTGCATGATTGTGACTTGATTGAGTACATGCATGAACTTGAAGGCTAGTTTATGAGAATGCACCTATTTTGAAACAGGATCATTAATTAAGTTTTGTAAATAGAATGATGAGTTACAAAGAATGTCAAGATTATAGAATAAAAGGAGATCCGCTATGTTGTAAATGAAAACATATTCATTGAAATTATCTTGATGTTTATATTATTTAGATGACAAAGATTCCAATGTTGAGAAAAGGAGAAAAATGGAAGCATGACAGTTACAAACTCAACAGAAAATCAGACCTAAAGGTATCTTACCAGTTTCTCAAGATGTGCATCCAATTAAGAGTGTCTTCATGATTGGGAAAGGTGTTATAAATGACATGAAAATCACAAGAAAGGTTAGTTATTGTAATTGATACTACAAATGCAATGATGACATTTTGGCATTTTCGATTGTGATGTCATCACAACCCCTTGTATGAATTGGAGAAGTTTGAATGATCAATGTCAGTTGGGAAGGTGCAAGTTGAAGCGGTGTAGCTCAAAGGTTATTATGATGGATAAGAATGTCCCAAGTATGTTGGTAAAATATATTTTGATTCTTTGATTCTTTTAAGTGATGAGCACATGTGAAGGAGATGAAGCAAGAAGCATGACAATACTCTCAAGAATCTTGTGTATGCATAATTATGTCCCATGTATGACTTGATGTGAATCCATGGAGTGAAAGAGGTAAAAAATGAGATCATGATTTTCATATGAATGAGGGAAAAAATAGGTGATGATAGAGGCCATTAAAGTTTGTACTTGCAGTAAATTAAGAAGATACAGACAATAGGTGAATCAAGAGGTGTGAAAGAGAGAATAGGAGATGAATAAGAGATCACATTTTGTTGTATTAGACAACCAAATGAAAGTGATCAAATGTTTGTAAAAGTCTAAGTTGTTTCTTAGAATTTAATATGAAAAATTGGATCTTCCTAGATGAGTTGGAGGTAACACAAAGGTTAATTAGGTGCTTGATTGAATTCTTCCCCAATTATTTCTTTCATGCAAGTAGGAATGGGTAAAGATCAAGTGGGTGATTGGCCAAAAGTGGGTGCTTAAGTTGAACACTGGGTTTTGAACAAATTGAAATCTCTACAATTTTCCACATTATGCATTGATTTTAGTGGGTTTTTCTCCTTAAGGGTTTCCACATTAAACATCATTATATGAATACTCATTCTTCATTGGCTTAGGTGTGAAATCATGCATAATTCTCATAGAAAAGGCTAATCAAGATTGAATGGATTGCTAAGTTTTTGAAATGTTTTCAAATGGGTTTTGAGAAACAGTGATTCACCCCTACCCCTCTCAATGATTGTGTTTCTCCACAATTTAGTACTTGTTACTTGAGAAAGGCCCTCCTGAAATGAGCTGACAGCTTGCTCCTAAATCCTTAAAGCATAAGCATGGGTAAATTAGTTAAAGTAATTTTGAATAGAAAATTTAAGTTTTTTGAGTCCTTGATTCATGGATTGAAGATCCTAAATCAAGTGTATAGAAGCTAAGCGATTGTGTCAAGCCCTTAAGGAGATGGAATATCTAGATTGAAAATGTGTCAAATGCACTGAAAGAAAGGAAGATGCTTGGCTCAAGATATGAAAAATAATTGAAATTATTTAATTTGAACTAGAAGATGAAACAATAGATTAAGGATGAAATGGAAAGATGGAAAAGAGCTCTCAAGTCAAAATCTTAGAGAGTCAAAAAGACAAGTTGGCAAGAATGAATAGATTTCAAGGGGAAGATCCTATGGATAAGTGTGAAGATATTACAAGACAATTCCATATTACAAGATATTTTAGACAAGAGACACTATGAAGGAGACCAATGAGACAAGATCAAGAAGGTCTAAATCAGTTATGCAACCTAATTCATTTTGAAAGATATTTCAATGGATGGAATGTTGAATTGTAATGATTTTGGGCAAGAGATCCAAATAGTTAATGAAGTTGGTATAGAAAAGATGACCATCCATGTAGAGACTATAAAGATGAGAAATCAAGCAATATCAACTTGTAAGAGGCATTCAATTGGTCCAGAAAAAGGACACACTATCAAATATTGAATATGAACCATCCAGTCAAGCTTATCGTGAAAGTTCCCTAGAGTAATAATGGATTGCATGTTTTAATTGCAATAAGGTTGGACTTTTAATAGAAACACTGCATGAACATAAGGTTGTTTCATGGTTAGAATATCTCAATTTACATCATTTCTATAAGTAAAACTATGTTTATGTTATAATTGTCATGAACTTGGGCCATCTTGCAAAGCAGGGTCACTAAATGAACATCTTAGAAACAACAACAAGAATTCATGCATTAACAAGGGCAAGGAATAAGCAAGATTGTATAATGGAAAACCAATGCTAAGAGTTGAAAAGCATGTTTGCTCAAGAATCGAATCGGAAATGAGGCACCATGAAGTAGTTGCACTCCAACAGGAATCATGATACCTCCAGCGATAACAAGGAAAAAATCAATTAGTAATGGAAGAATTCCAAATGAAACAAAGCTTGCATATAGAGGAAAGACAACAAAGAGTGTCTTGGCATGCTTATAAATGAATAGAAAAGGGGTACATACAGGGTGTCTGAGTAACCCTAGTGCATGACATACATGACCTAACCCTAAACCTAACCCATGTGAGATGACCCTCCAATATGAGAGGAGGACACATAGGATAACTCACACCAACACCCCCCTTCATCAAAGCTGGGGTAGTGGCTGTGATGAGCTAGACGAAAGGGGAAGACACCCTAAACAACTAAGAAAGATGTGCCAATGGGGCCCGACAACTAAAGGCCTGATAAGGTGCCCATATACAAACACAATCTTCCTAGAAGAAGAAGAAGAAAGAAGGACTACATAGCCCGAAGAAGATGGGCAGCTGCAGAAGACCTCACCCCAAGAAGAGACCGTAAGTGAAGAAACTTCATCTCAGTGAAGGGCTTGGTAAATAAATCTGCAATCTGATCATTTTGTCTGAATGTACTGAATGTCGATGATACCATCATGAATAAGCTCCCGTATGAAGTGCATATGGATCTCAATGTGCTTCATCCATTGATGCTGAACTAGATTTCTACAAATAGAGATTGTGCTCATGTTATCATAGTAGATAATGGTAGGCCACCGAAAGTGGATGCCAAACTCTGTCAGAATACCCTGTAGCCAAATAGCTTATGTGGCAGCGTTAACTACTCCTCTGTATTCTGCCTCTGTAGATGATATCGCAATTGCATTCTTCTTCTTGCTGGACCAACTAATAGGACCTGAACCAAGAGAAAAATTGTAGCCAGAAGTAGATTTCCGATGATCTAAGTCACCGGCCCAATCATGAATCTGTGAATCCAATCAAGTCAATATCAACCCCTCCATGATAGTGAATGCCATCAGCATAAGTGCCATGAACATAATGAAGGATCCATTTAGCTGCTTTCCAATGTAGCTCATGTGGCTCCTGCATGAATCTAGACATGATCCCACAACATACGATAAATCTGGTTGAGTGTGAGTAAGTAAATCAAGCTCCCCACCAACTGTCGATAAAGAGTATTTCAACCAAGGGAGTAGAGCAATCTATGAAACCAACTTAACCCTGGAAAGAAAAGGAGTAGGAGAAGACTTGCAATCAGACATCTGAAACCGAGCTAGCAAATCAAGAGCATACTTAGGTTGTGAAATCAAGATTCCCAAGTCAGATTGTGAAATCTGGATCCCAAGGAAGTAATGAAGCAGACCTAAGTCAGTCATGGAAAACTTGTTGGCTAAGGTGATCTTCACAGAATCAATAATAGAGGAAGAGCTGCCTGTGATCAACAAGTCATCAACATATAGAACAAGAATGAGTATGGAGTCATCTTGCCATAGAATATAAACATTTGGATCAGAGTGACACCTAGTAAACCCTGATGTAAGTAAGAAGGAGTCCATCTTGGCATACCAAGCCCGAGGGGCTTGTTTAAGGCCATAAAGAGACTTCTTTAACTTACAAACGAGGGAGGAATCTTGGACATAACCCAAAGGTTGTTCCATATAGATCTCTTCCTCTAGGTCACCATGAAGGAAGGACACTCTTAATGTCCATTTGATGGACTTTCCATCTTGTTTGCTGCGGCAATGGCTAGGGTCAGTCGAATAGAAGTCATCTTCACAACCAGAGCAAAGGTTTCTGTATAATCAACCCCAGCTATCTGGGAGAAACCCTTAGCTACTAATCACACTTTAAAATTTTCGACATCTCCATCTACTCCATACTTTGTTCTGAACACCCACTTACACCGAATGATTTTTCTTCCTTTTGGAAGAGTGGTGAGATCCCAAGTATTGTTCTTCATGAGAGAGGAATACTCCTCATCCATGGCAGAATCCCACTCAGGAATACCAGAAGCCTCCTGGAAAGACTGTGGATCAGAAGCAGAGGTGAAGAAAGAGTGGGGTCCAATGAAAATCTGAGTGAGTACGTCTCATATATGAAGTATCTCCAACTAAATCTCCAACACTTTGCAAAGTTTTCCTGGCCCAAAGGGGACCAGGAGGATCAGGCTCAGAGTCAGAAGATTCTTCACTTGAGTGAGAAGGGACATAGTCCTCATCATCACTACTGTCAGAATCAGAAGACTCAAAGGTCTGATGGTCGGGAGGATCAGGGAAGAGGAGCACGCTCAACAGTATCATCATCTGATGAGTCAGAATCTGAATCAGCGAGCTGAAGAACCTCAATAGGTGGAGAAGTAGAAGTCAAAGAAGACTCATTGAACTTAACACTTCTCTCAATATACAGCTCATGAGAAGTAGGATTCATCAATCGATATCCCTTCACGCCATCAGGATACCCTACAAAGATACAAGGTTTGGATTGTGGTTCCAAGGCCTTGCGTTTCTTCTTGGGAATCTGAGCCATAGCCTTGGATCTGAAGACTTGAAAGTGCTCAACATCAGGCTTGCATCCAAACCAGGCTTCAAAGGGTGTCATCCCTCTTACTGCCTTGTGTGGAACACGGTTCTGAATGTAATTTTCACAATTCACTGCTTCAGCCCAATACTGCGGAGGAAGAGACTTTGAGTGAATCATACAAGTGGCCATCTCCTTTAGAGTATGGTTCTTTCTTTCTGCGACTCCATTCTATGAAGGGCTATAAGCAACTGTATGTTGCAAAGAGATCCCTTCAGAAGTACAGAAATCCATGAACCTATTGTTTACATATTCACCTCCATTGTCAGTTTGAAGAACCTTGATAGACCGTTCCGCCTGTTTCTCAGCAAGAGCCTTAAAGTCCTGAAAATGTTCAAAGACTTCAGACTTAAGCTTAAGAAAATATACCCAAGTATATCGCGAATAGTCATCAATGAAGGTTAGCACATAAAGAGCTCTAGTAAATGAAGGAGAGGAAATGGACCAGAAACATCACTATGAACAAGATCCAAAGGACGAGTGGCTCTCCAGGATTTTCCTTTGTCAAAGTTCTTTTCAGGATGCTTTCCAAGGGTACAACCCTCACAAAGACCCTTAGAAAACTTGACACGAGGCAACCCATTGACCATTTTGTTTTGGCTCAATTGTTCAAGGTAGCGATAATTTAGATGTCCAAAATGCTCATGCCATAGCTTACTAACCTCATTTGCATGAGTGAGCAAGGCAGTGGGCGTAGAATTAGAAGTAAAGTGGGAGAAGGTGTACAACTGTGAATGGTGATCTACCTTTCCCTCAGCCACTATAGTGTCATTGTTAAGCTCACGAATAATCACCGAGTTAGGACCAAATTCCACTCACATTCCTTCACCAAGGTGAGTAATTTGGTAAACCGATAGGAGATTGGTAGAGAGATCAGGAACACTCAACACTTGGTTAAATGTTCCCCCATCCATCTCTACCGATCCACTACGGAAATTGACACTGTCGTGTCATTACCCATCATGATTTGGACATTCCACAAGGTTCGATGTTGGAAAACTCAACATGCAAAGAACCCATGTGGTGCGAGGCACTGAAATCTATAATCCATGTTGATGAAGGAGTAAATCTAGCTACAAGGGCCTTTCCTTTCTTCTTATCATTTTTAGCACCTTTTGCAGCAGAAGACTCAGCCTTCGGAGCACTTTGTTTTATGGATTCAGGAACACTTATTTTATTCTTCTCAAGTAAATGAGATAAGTGATCAATCTATTTCTTAAAACAGTGTTGCTCGTCATGACCAGACTTCTTGCAATAGGAACACAAATACTTGCTTTTCTGTGCCTTAGGCTCAGAAGTCGAAGTGTTTGTGTCATTTTTAGGTTTGGTCTTGGTTTCTTTCTTAGGTTGATCCTTAGTTTCTTTCTTCTTTTCAGTCTTCTTTCCCTTGCTAGTACTTTCTACAAGGGCATGTGACTTAGACTTGAGAGACCCCATTTGAATGAGTTTTTCCTGTTCTCGAATGAGTTGGGACGAAAAATAGTCAAAGGAGGGCATAGTCCAAGTATCACCCAAAACAGCTTTTGTAGCGTAGAAAGTTGACACGAAGATAGAATATTTGGGACCTAGCTTAGAGAGAATCGACAAGATCAGTTGAGAATCTTTCTTTTCTACTTGACATTCTTTTAACAATAATCTAATGTGGACAAATTTTGAGAAGAAAGCTTGTAGGTTTTCAAAGTCACTAGGATTTAACCCTAGTAGTTCATTTTCCAACTCATGCACTCTCATGTCATCTAGTTGTCCAAACATCACATCCAGTCATTTTCCATGCAGATTTAGGTGTTTCAGATGCCTTAATGTGGAAGAGCAAGTCAGGAGAAATGGACATGCAAAGAAGACCTAAAGCTTCATCACTACGGTTTAACCACTTAGATTTTTCAGGTTCGTCGTCTGGTTCAGTCTCAGTTCCCATGGTGATGCAGAATAACCCTTTACCCCTTAGTTTCATTATTATTTTTCATCTCCATTTGAAAAATTTGAACGACGTAAGTAAAGGAATTGAAAGTGCATCCATAGTGAGAAAGAGAGAGAAATGTAGAAAAGAAACACAACCACCCAAGACAATAACACCCCCCCTGCTTTTGGCACTTTATAGTTTAGTGTGTTGATTAAAATTGGGTCCGTGCGTGTGGTTTGAAACACTTGGTAAGTCATTTTGCAATTAGCGTAATAACGCGTAAGAGAGGAGACCACAACAGTGTTTTATGGAGCGCAAAAAAAAAGGACACCGTAAACAAGCACAAACAAAAAATAGAAAGGAGGCGAAAGCCAATCTTGGGGGTGAGAAAAAATGTCTCGCGTCGTAAAAGGAAGCCCCCTTGCTGCAGACTGTGGCAGATGTGCTCACTAGTCACAGACAATAATAAAGGTGAAATACAAGGTTTGGGAACTCAAGGAGTTCAGATAGCCTTAAAAATGCTGAAAAAAGAGCTTGGAAGGAAAGGAGGTGCACGAAGTGTCACTACACACACGTTTGACCCCGACCACGGCATTCCTTCCTCACGGCAGAAACAAATGGCATATGGAAGTGTTGCAGGCTGAGTCTACAAGATTAACAAGCTGTGTGGGTATTGATTGTAGGCAGATGGATGGGGTTGAGTTTACAGGCTGTGCCAAGTAGAAGAAAGACGTAGAGATGAGTTGTTTGTAGGCCGTGCGGGCATAAAAAATATCCTGCGGGTAAGTTTTGTGTTGTTGGCAGATGCGTGGGCATGGCTGAAGGAAGTTTGAACAGTCCACAACAGTCCACGTAGGCTGAACAATATTTTTTTGAACAGTCCACACAGATCATGCACAACAACAGTCAGATTGAAATGGTCAGAGGGACAACAGTCCATGCACAACCAAAAGATCCTCCATGAGCAACCATGACAGAAGAACAAAAATATCCTGCAACCACAGACTATCATGCATAGACAAATATCCTGCAAAAAACAGAGATCTTAAAAAAATTTCACTTCCATTTTAATAATTTAAAAAAAATGAAATGAATCTCTATTTTGGATTTAGTTACAGCCAACAAAAAAAATAGTAAAACCCTTGATTTCTCAAGGTATTGTGAAAACTTGCACATGCACAAGAAAAAACACAAAAACTTTCTAAGAAAGCTTGTTAGAGAGATTAACAAAATAATTTCCAGAAAATAGTGATAAAAAACTTACATGCAGAGTAAAATAATGAAACCAAGAAAGAGTAATCGCAACAAAAAAAATCGAGTGCATGTTTACCCGATCTCAACTCTGATACCATGAAAAGAGTTTGTGAGAATCGAATCGGAAATGAGGCACCATGAAGTAGTTGCACTCTAACGGAATCGTGATAGCTCCAGCGATAGCAAGGAAAAAATTGATCAGTAATGGAAGAAATTACTCAACAGAAACAAAACTTGCATATAGAGGAAAGACAGTGGAGTGTCTTGGCATGCTCATAAATGAATAGAAAAGGGGTACATATAGGGTGCTGAGTAACCCTAGTGCATGACACACATGAAACCTTAAACCTAACCCTAAACCTAACCCATGTGAGATGACCCTCCAATATGAGAGGAGGACACATAGGATAACTCACACCAATAAGAGTGAGTCCAAGTTAGCAATGTCTAAGACAGTCACATGAAAGACAAATGGTGGAAAGGAGAAGAATTCAAAGACAATCATAGGAGATAACAACTCAAACAAGATGTTAGAAAGTGATGATAAGGTTGAGAAGGAAGAAAGTAATCCTGGTGTCAGTCATGAAGAACCTTTGGCCATAACCAAGAAAGTGCAAGTAAATGAGGTGTATCCTGCATGTTTTTTATGTATTCAATCAGAAGATGAAGATATAGGAGATGAAATCATCACACCTAAAAGAGAATCCAAAAAGAATGAGAGGATTTCAAAAGAAGAAAAGGAGAATATTGACTCATTAAGCTCTTTTGATGACTTCATCCTATTATAGTAATCTAATAAGCATGGTGTGCCTTCTCTATGATTCTAAAATGTACTTATCATAAAAAAGAAACATGGTGTGTTCATGGAGATACATCACCACTTGTAGTTGTTGACCAAAACTTTCACAATGTTGAAATTGTGTGAATAGGCCAAGGTATGTTGCTTAGACCCTCATAAGTTCTTTATACATGATTAAGTATGAATAAGGTGTTTGAATGTCTTACTTGAGTGTCCAATAAAATAAAAGTGTGTATTGTTAGTCATTAGTTCTATGTTTCCAAAGATGAGTCTCAAGTGTGTTTGCATTCTATTATTCACTTAAATCTCATGAATGATTTAATCAAAAGCATCACCCTTCTTAGTTTGTATAGAGATATGAAAAGTATTCAAGAGGGTGTAAAGTTGTGGAAATGTGTCTTGAGTTTATGTCCTTCTATACTTTGGTCCCAATTAGCTCATAAAGTGTGTCATAGTAAGTGAACAAGGTATGCAACAATTCTATTTAAGTCCTAATTGAAAATCCCAGTTACGAGTCATGAATGACCATTAAAAGGTTTGTAAGAAGATGCACTTGTCATAGTTGTACAAGGTTGTGGTAGTTGGTGGTCTTCAAGAAGAAGTGATCTATTCTGACTAATAAGTCAAGAAATAAGTGTTAAGTTACACATAGATCAAATGTAAACAAGATATAGATGATATGAGATTACCATATGCTCCATAAGGTGTCAAAGACAAAGTCCATCAGTAAAGAAGAAGAAAATTCTTTCAGGGGATTAGTAATTCATCAATGTCATTAGGTCTGGTAAAGAAGAAAACATACATCCAAAGCCTTGGGAAAGATACGATGAAGGTTAATCAACACTGATTGGATTTCAAGCTCTGTGATGCAAGAATGAATGGGAGTGAAGTTGTGATGTTACTCAAGGTGTGCTAAAATCATTAAAGTCTATACACGAGAAGTCAAGACATCATGGGGAATAATTGTGTTACTCATTGTCTCAAATTAACCTATGAAGAAGCCATGGGTACTCTAAGATTGAGTATGAAGAAAATCAAGAAAAAATTATTTATCAAGTTTATTCAAGTCAGTGAGAGGGTCATAAACTATCTATTTGTGTGGGACAATTATGAGTTCATAGTCAAGTATTGAGGTTAACTTAGAAAATCTAGTTTAATAGTCAACCATATCATGTTAAAGTTAAAATATATGTCATGTCTAAAGATTGCATGAGAGAATAACATATGGTTATAGACCTTTGAAAGATGAAGTAAAGATGCTACTATGGTTATCATTCATTAAGCATGTGATCTTTAAAAAGTGTTACAAGTGTAGTCATATGTGTAGGTGCTCATCATTAGATTGAGAAGCTTAAAAAACTTGTGAGCCTGAGTAAGAGTGCTGCCAAGATGTCAAAGTATGCTTAGTATGTTTTTCAATCATTTTCTTAAGAAAGATATCAATGTGATAATATGGTTTGCTAAGAATTATTTGAAAGGACTTCAAAATTCCGCAGGGACCTTGGTGAATAGGATAAAGCTATCAATTTTGTTAAAGACGTTAGGGTATCAAGAAATACCCTATTTTGGGAGGGCAGAACAATAGGAATTTTTATCTGTTAAAAATGTTTGTACAACCCTATTGAAGGTGGTTTGGATCATTGAAGACAAGTATAATTCACATGGTAAGGAAAATACTATTCCCAGGCTCTGTAGAAAACATTCCCAGGGTTTAGTCTGAAAACAAGGCTTAGAGGACTGAGACTCAGAAGTTAGAATTGAAAATTTTAAGATGGTATCCATATACCCTAAAATCATATATTTAAAGTATTTCATGGTTTGAGATCATCCAGGGAAGTCACAGTTTATATGAGTTGAATACAGTCATGGAGACCTAATTTAAAAGTTTGGGATAGTGAATTGAGAGACTTTTTATGAAGAAAAATACCATGTAACTTTGCATAGAGAATATTTACCTGAATGGGTATCTAGAAAGGTCAGTATTTTGTTTGGTAGGTCACTCATTCAAGAGTTATGCTCAAAATTATCATCAGACAGGGTTATAAGAGTTGAGTTAGGCCTTGAAGAGAGTTAGTGAGATTGAATGGTCAACATTGGAGATTAAGCCAAGAAATTTTATCCACACCTCAAGGAGGATAATGATTGTTTAGAAATGTATTTGGTTTTTTTGGGGAAGTAATATATTTCTCCAACCATGAAATCACCAGTGGAATGCTCTTAAAGAGCTTTAAAAAGTAGTTTTGACTAAAACAAGGCTAGTTAATGATTTCTTTTGCATTATTTCAAGTTGAAGGTTGGATTAACATTGTGTGATGTCCAGTAATAGGTTATAATAATAATCCAAGCCCAATGAGGTTTTAAGGTCAGAGTTGGCCAAGAAAGGAAGATTTCTAAGCCTTGAAAAGTTGATTGGAGCTCTAAAATAACAAACTACAGGTCAGAGAGGTTAGTTTGAAGCAGGGTCGTTGTTTACAACCTTGAAGCAGGTGTTTTAGGTACCAAGGAGAATAGATTGGTAGAATTAGTGATGTTTGAAGTTTTATTGGAAAAGAGAGTAAGCTCTATGACCAAGTGAGTCATAATTTCATGCAAGGAGGCTATAAATACTGAAACACTAACTCATGATTGAGGAGTTTTGCTTTGACCTATTTCCATATCTATGATCAAGGTAAGAACCTGAAATTTTGCATATAATGATGGAGGAAGATGATATGTTCACAGGGGGAGTCATAAGGTATAGTTTTAAGTGATAAATGACGTTTTATAACATGAAAACGTTTGACAAAAATGCACTAAAAATATGCTTCAGGGATATAGTCCTAAAGGTGTTAACAACAAATGTGTGATAGAGATAATTCCTTTTGATGATGTTTTTAGTTGAGATAGATGAAGGAGGATGTAGGAATGATGGTCTTATGATGAAAATGAGTGTTAGTATGTGAATATGCATTTGTCTAGGGGGAGCTATAGTGCTCAAATGCTTCCATGAAGACAAAAACATAGTAAATAAAGGTAAGACACAAATATGAATTCAATTGATGAATTTTGGTGATGTTTCCAACCAAGATAGGGCCAAAACAATTTGATGAAGAAGAATACCATGAGCCACATACATGCACTTTGTCATTAATGTAAAAATGGGGAAAATAACATGGAGGTTTTCCATCAACGACAAAGGGGGAGATTGCTGGCATGTGAGTGCTTGTAGTGTTTTATTTGATGAAAAAAGGTACATACTCATTAATGAAAAAGGTGTGAGAGGTCTAAAGGAGGCTTGGAATGATGATGCCATGGATAAAAAAGGTGTGTATTGGTTGCAAGGGTGAAGACAGTAAAATTGGCTTGGTCCAATATGCCTAATCCTTAGGTCTAGTCAGTAGAATGACTTAGAGTGATGGATTGAAGACATGAGATGATGCAACTATATAAACATGGTCAAGGCATGGAAAACATCAAGAGGGTGAACTAAGACAAGTTTATAACAAGAACATGGAAGGTTCATGATATATAGTTGGAAACAAACTCAAGTAGGCCTGATTCAGAGACTTAGTGCAAACATGGCTTGAAGTATGAAGGAAAGAAAGCTAAAACAGGGTAGTACAAGCATGAGGAATGTGTTATGATAGTGTAGAGATGACATGGAGGGTGATACAGGTCACGATTTATCCATTAGAGGCATGTTGAGGTTTTTTGGAAGCATATCCTTGAGAAAAAACAGGGTAATCATGTAAAAATCATGGTGGATGATGACTTTAAGGTAGGTACAAAGAACAAAAAGCTTTGGGACATGTGAAGGATGTTAATACAACATCGTTGACAAATTTTTAGGTCAAAAATCAAAGGGAGAAGCAAAATAATGAAGTTTTTGTCCAATCGAGCTCTTAAAATGATCATTTCTAGCTTGAAGGGTAGGTTTGAGATGATTATTGGAATGTTAAAATTTTACATGATGATCTGGTGCTTTTATTAATGTTGGGGCATTGAATCTAGAGCATATTTTAAGAAGAATGAGTTAGAATGATGGCCTATACTTTATGAATGATGTTTAACAAGATAAGGAGGTTCTAAAGCCTCTTTAAAACCTACCTTCAAAGCAATGGAGAAGAAATAAATAGTTTGGTCATGAAATGTATTGTGTAGGATGATGTGATGATTTGGGCTTGTAAAGAACTCCTTTTAATTCATTTTTGTTGTGGTCTCATTCTTGAGGTCAGCCGATAAGGCACTGAAATATGTTTGTTTTAAAGATATTTATATGTACAGTCATATGATGAAGGCTTCATGGTGAAAGGATTGGTTTAAGATTAACCTTGGGATGCACCCTAGATGATCATAAAGATATTCAGGTGGGTTTTATGTAAACTATTGGTGAAAATGGTCAACCAAGGTGACCTCCTGTTTAAAGCCTAGAAGAGCCAAAACTAATCAAGTTAGATTGAAGAGTTAATGATGAAAAATCTTGGTGTTGAAGTGAAAGGTGAGTATGGATAGCTGATATATTTCATACATGACATTTTTGATCTAATGAGTTGATTTGATGAAGTGGTTTTGTGTTCAAGTTCAAGTGGTCTAAATTGCCCCATCAAGCCTTGTCAAGAAGGTCTGAGAAACTAGGTTGTAAATGTAAAATTCTCCACATAACCAATAAAATTGAGTGATTGAAGTTGAATTTAAGGTCACCTCTGATGTTTTACATGCTTTGGTTTGGCTTGAATGTTTGTTTTAGAGTTTTGGAAGTCATCTAGAAGAAGACCGGTTTTTTAGGACCTAAAACCTAGTTTGAGATGTTACATTAATGCAAGCATATTCATGACAAAAACATTGAAATGAAGCTTCATGGTAAATTTAATAGTTGTAAAAGGATAATATTTTTCTGAAAAGGCTCCCTATAAGCCATGAACATGTGTTTGAATGAAGATCTAACTCATTTTGTGAGGACTAATTTTCTGGGTTTGCAACTCCATTAGGACCTTGTCCTAATTAGTAGTTCTTGGAGAGATTGAAGGTGTTTGAGTTGTTACAAGTTTTTAAAGGTGAACCAGAGGACCCTAAATTTTTTTTCCAAGCATCATAAGGTTTTGAAAGATCATACATTGTTGTTGATGAAGCATTTTTGTGATTGATTTTTGGAGTTGCCATGACTGAGCATAACTAGTTGAGAAAAAGAGATGGAATAGAGTCTTGAGTTGTCACATGAAGCATACCAAGAATTTTATGATGTTGTGAACATCTTGAAGAGACCTCCTACCTATTTTCATTGCATGATTTTCATCCTTGAGTGAGGACATGCATGCAAGTTAAAGATTGGTTTTTGAAGACCATGCACCTATTGAAGCATATAATCTCTAATGAAGTTTTTTTGATAGAATGACGAGTTAAAAAGCATGTCGATATTATAGAAGACAAGGAAAATACTCTTGTAACATGAAAACACATTCATGAAGCTTGGCTTGAGCTATATTAGCTAGAGGAAAATTATTTCAACATTGAGAAAAAGACAAAATGGAAGATGACAGTTACAAATTCAGTATGTCAGACCTGAAAAGAGTATCTTATCAGTTACTCCAGATATGTAACAAGCTCAAGAGTTCCTTCATGATCCTTAGAGTGTTATAAATGACATGACAAGCACAATAATGCTCATTACTTTTAACTGACACCCTACATATGTAATGATTTCATTTTGGTAGTTTTGAGTGATGTCACTTTAGACCCTTTGTACGAGTTGGAGAAGGTAAAATATAAAGTAGTAAAAATGTGGAGTTGAAGAGGTGTAAGAGAGGTTATTTTTATGTATAAGAATGCCCAAGTATACTGTTAAAATATTTTTTTATGCATATTCTTTGAAGTAGAATGAGCACATTGAAAAAGGAGATGAATCAAGAAGCGTAACAATGCTCTCAAGACTGTAATTTTTACAGAAGTATGCATGTATGATTTGATGTGAATCATAAAGTGAGAGAGGTGAAAAATAAGTTCATGTTTTTTATGAATGAGGGAAAAAGTTTTGTGAGTAATAGAGGCCATTGAAGTTTGTACTCACAACAGATTGAGAATATGAGACAAGAGGTGGATTAGGAGGTCTGAAAGAGAGAATAGGAGATGAATAATAGATCAAAATTTGTTGTATCAGAAAACTAAGTGAAAGTGATCAAACTTTGTAATATTATAAGTTGTTTCTTATAAAAATAGGGAGTTGGAGCTTCCTTGTAAGTTGGAGCTTGCAAAATGTTAGGTGGGCACTTGACTGAATTCTTGGGAGTTGTTGCTTCCATGCAAGTAGGAGCTTGCTAAAGGTCAAGTGGGTGCTTGGCTAAATTTTTGAGTTGGTGCTCAACAATTTTAAATCTCTGTACTCTTTATAGGACAATTTTTCACACTAGTGCATTAATTTTAGTGGGGTTTTCTCCCCTTAAGGGTTTCCCACATTAAACATTGTGTTAATGTGTACTTGCTCTTCGTTTTCTTAAGTGTAAATGTCATGGTATTATCATGGTAAAGGTTAATCAAGGTTGAATGGCTTGCTAAGTTGTTTGAAGCATTGAGTCACCCCTCCCCTCTCAATGTTTTTGTTTCCCAACAATTATTATAAGCACTTTAATTATTTGTTATTGATAGAGTAATAAAATAAAAGGTCACTTTAATTTTATATTTCCATAAAGAGAAAATGCAACCAATAGAGGAAAGAAATCAAGGGGAATAAAAAGTCAAAACAAAGTTAAATTTTTCAAGTGGAGCAAGTTTATTGGATTGTTTGGTGGGCTCATGTGCCAATTGAAATTATAAAAGTAGGTCACCACACTCTATTGAGACATCTCTTTGCATATTTTGATATCTAAATTTTGGTTTCGTTGATTATTTTCCAATTTTACATTGAAGAAAAAAAAACCCTTTGATGTATTTACATTAGAGGATGAAAACCATCTATTTACAAGGTTGGAGAATTAAATATCTTCATCTCTAGATAGGGTTTGAAGAAGAAGTGTTGTGGTTGATTTTTTGCCATGCATTTCCATTTTTTTCTAGAGGAACGACCCACTCATGTGAAGAATCAGAGCACCCTAGGGCATGAATGTCCTAGATCTGATTTCTATCTTCATTATCATATTTTTAGAGATTATTTCCAGCTTGTTTGCATGTGAATTGGGCTTTGGAAACCTCTTTTCTAGCTATGTCTGTAAGCTGATTTTCTGTAGACTTTTAATAAAATTCTAGGTCTTCTTCTTAACAAAAAAATATTTTTGGAATTTATGCATCTATGATAAATTATGGTTATTTTTGGTAATTATTATATCAAGTTGAGATCATATTTGAGTGTCATTCATCTCTAAGGCAAGTCACATTATCTAGAATGTAATCTAGGTCTGTAGTTTTGCCAAATATTTCTTCTATCAGTTGGGAGATTGTGAAGGATGATACTTGTAATGCTATTTAAGAATTCTTTAAGAATAAAAAGATGCTTCAAGAGTTAAATAGCAATTTTCTAGCCTTGATTACTAAGAATCATGATCCTACGGATTTCAAAAAATTATAGCTACAAGCCTATGTAACTGTGTTTACAAAATGTGCTCCAAAATCCTGGCTTCAAGATTTCAGCTTGTCTTAACCGTCAATCATTTCTGAGCAACATGGAGGCTTTGTTATGGGAAGACAAATCCATGATGGTATAGTCACTATTCAGTAGACCCTTAATTCGGTTAAGCAGAATAAGAAGGAAGCCATGTTTATTAAACTTGATATGGAAAAAGCCTCTGATAGAGTCTCCTGGCTCTTCCTTCTGAAGGTTCTTACTAGGTTTGGCTTTGGTAAAGACTTTACGATGATGATTCTCTCATGTATTTCCATAGCTAGGTTCTCGGTCCTGATTAATGGGACCCCTTGTGGTTTTTTTAACAACACATGTGGATTAAGACAAGGTGATCCTATTTCTCCCTTTCTTTTCATTATTATGTCTGAGACCTTTAGTAGAGCTATTAATAAGGCTGCCTTGGCTGGTAGGATTAGAGGTATTTCTCCTACTGTTAATTGTAGCAAGGTTACTCACTAGCATTTTGTTGATGACACTATGTTGGTTGGTGAAGCTTCTATCTCGAAGGCTATGGAATTTAAATAATTTATGGGTGATTATGAGGAGGTGTCAGATCAATTGATCAATTATGGGAAAAACTTGGTTTTCTTTATCAACACCCTAGAAAGAAGATGCAATAAAATTGTTGGAATTCTTAGTTGTGTGTCTAAAAATCTCCCAACTAGGTATCTGGGAATTCTTATTGGGGTGGAAAAACCTAAGAATGCTGATTGGAATTTCTTAATTGATAGGTTTTTGAAGAAACTTGAAGGTTGGAAAGGATCTTTGTTATCTCAAGTGGGAAAAGCTGTCCTCCTCAAATGCTCGATTCAAAATTTACCTATTTATGTTACAATGTCTATATACAGGTTACCCTCCTCGATTGTTAGTAAGCTAGAGAGTATTCAAAAATTATTTCTATGGAGTGGCTCAAAAACCAAAGATATAATTCCTCTAATTTCTTGGGAAAAGGTTTGCACCCCCAAAAAACTTTGAGGTCTTGGTATTAGAGATTGGACCAAAATGAATAAAGCAATACTTTCGAAAATGAGCTAGAGGCTGGTCAAGGAAGATAGTGTGTGGACTTCTATTATCAGAGGTAAATATTGGCCAAATCTATCCGCCAAGGAATGGTGCTTCTGCATCCAAGATTCTAATGGTTCTTCTTGTTTATGGAAATCTATAAATTGGGCTAAACACATAGTCTCTGAGGGTAGCAAATGGATGGTTGAAAATGGGAGAATGATCAATTTCTAGGAGGAAAAATGGTTAGGAGACCTTCCTCTTAAGATCATTTCTCAAAAAAACCATGTTATCGAAGCATTCGGGATTTTTTGGGGGTTGTCTATAGCTCTCCAATACAATTTTGACAATTTGGAGGTGGAAGGAGACTCTCTGAACATAATTAACAACATAAATGGGAAAGGTTCCATCTCTATTTCCATCCATAACTCTATTAAGAGTTCTAAGGAAATGTAAAATTTATTTGAATTTATTACCTTCAAGCATGTTTATAAGGAGGCTAACTTTGTGGTAGATTGTTTTCCTAATATGGGGGGTTAATTGTGATGAGTTGACACTTATCAATGAAGTGGAAGCTCTTGATCCAAAGGTGTGAGCACACTTATATAATGACATAAATGGACACGTCAAAAAATAATGTCAGATCATGGTGTGTCAAATTCACCATGGTCATTTTACGTAGGAATAGTGTGCATTTATTTCTTAATAATGTGAAGATCGGGGAGAGGATCCACTCGTGTGTCTGGAAAGCCTTTGATGCCTCCCGTGCCTGGAGAAATTTCATTTTTGGGCTATGAATTTGATAATTGTCTTGCTACCATGGCATTTAGCATTTTTTGTGAAACAACACTTTCATTTGTACTTTGGTCTAAATGGGTAGTGATATCAGTTAGCACCTTTGTAGTTGCTGAGTCTGACAAGGGGTGAGTGCGTGAAGGTTTGGCTATTGATTCGATAGCAAAAGAGGTTTTACGCCCTTCCTAAAACATTTCGCCAAGGCCTATATTTGCCCCCTTTTAGGCGAAATGGATTGGAATAGCAAGTGGAATACTACTAAAAAAGGTCAAATGGTTGAAATGATAGGGGATAGAGCATGAAAGATTACTAGTGGCCGCAATTGCCGAAGTGATGGGTAGTCCATAGAATTGATTGGGAATAATGTGTATAGCAGCAGTAAACAATAAGCATCCGAATTTGTAGCTGAACCTTGTTGATCTGAGATAGGTAATTGAACAGTAGAATAGAGCATAAACACATTTAGCTAGGTTATCTTTGTCTTACTTTACGCTAATCCGTAATGACGATGTGGATATCACCCTTAGAGAATTTCACACAATAGAGCGGAAATTGCCAGAAATAAGGATTCACTGCTTACCAACGGCATATGAAAACTGATAAGTAGAAACTTCAAGATATTGTGTGTACATGGTTTCAGGCATCCCCTAATTTGAAAAGCAAAGTTCTAGATAGTGCCTCTATTTGATAGTTCAACAGGCCAAAAAGGTCTACTATAAATAGTCCAGAAAGGTAAAAAAGTAATTCTCACCCTTGTTATAAGAGATGCCATTGATATTGACAAGATTGGCTCCCTAACTAAAGCTATGATAAGATGTATGCGTGCTAGAGATGACTTTGTGCTTCAGAGGAATTTGAATCGACGTGGCAAAGGCCATTCTAACTCACAAGAAGGTAGACTCAGTGATACTGGATAAGTGGAGCAAATTTGTCATTTTAGTCGGCCCAAAATCAATAGCAAATCATGGAATTTTTGCAAAATTTGTAATGTTGTCAATTTTTTGTAACACCATAGGGGTTAGTCTAGTAACCATGATGGTCCAGATTTGGCTATCAGATGGGAGAAATCGTACATCAATTGGAACGGCTTTTGAACCCCTTTTGACATGTGAATGGTCTAGAACCATTTGGTTAATACAGTGGCGAGATATTGAGGAACATCATGTGATTCGATATGTGTTAGCTCAAAAAGATGATCAATGATCAGATTATAATTGTATCATAGTAATTGGCAAAGAGATGTTCATGCGCAAAGTAACACGGAAGCGGTCAGCATATGGAGCATGATTGCTCGCATTGAGGTTTGGACGATCTAGACCATGTGATACTTCAAACAAAACTGGATTACGGCATGTTGGACCATGATTCGGGGGAGGTGCCCCCGAATATGCTACATGGATTGGACTATAGTTGTGATGAACATCTGGAATGTCGGCACATGCACATGTCTGGGTCACCTCAACTATTGCCTAGGAGATGACTATGGACTTTAGTTAGGATTTGTATCGAATATTGAGATTATCGATAGTCTGGACTTGAGAGTACATGTGTTCTCAGCAATTGGAGAGAGAGTACATGTATTGTTGGCAAAGGAATGTGTTGCTAATGTCCGTTAAGGATGAAACTTGAAAAATCCAAGGAAATAGCATCAAACCCCAAGTGAAGTAAATTCTGATTTTGGTACAACAGTCAGATCGTAATATTCTTTAAACCCCTAGTTTCAGCGACCTGTATAGTTGAGTCTAAATCTGTGTATTTTTCTGAGGTTATTGCATACACTAAAAATAGTTGATCTGTTTTGAGCTAAAGAATTATTAGTGATTTTACTTCATATTATGTGGATTTTTCAACTCCTTGTGGCAACTTGCATTTATCCCAATCTAAATTCAGATCTGCAGCATTTGTATCAGGGTAGGCCCCCCCTCATATTCTATTATTTACCTCTTATCAAAAGATCAAATTAACATGTGAAAATGTTCCGTTTAGGGGCATTAGAAATTACCCCCATTTGGGGACATTACAATGGTATCAGAGCGGTGATTTTCCTTCCCATCCTATGAAGGAGAAAATCAGATCCGAATGCATAATAGGAAAATCATCACATAGTTTATCAAAGAAGGAATCCAGACTCCAAAGAAAAGGGACAATGGATGAGCATGATGAGACGAGCTCCTCCTATAGATGAGCTAAGCTACATGCATAAGAGGTGATTACAAGGATTTAAAGAGAGTTGCAACAGGCTATGAGAGAATCTCAAAGGGAAAGCCAAAGAGAAATGCAACACGTGTTGAGAGAATCGCAAATGGAGATGTGTGATGCATTAACAAACTTCAATCATGGACTTGGCAAAGGCTCTACATGGGCATAATATATTTGCAGGTAACCATGGAGCAACCAACAATGGTGAAGAAAGCTCATTCTGGACTAGTACAAATACATCCTTAAAGCCTCCACATCAAATATTCAGGGCCAAGTTTCTCCAAAAAAAGGAACAACCAATTGAGCTAGATCCTCAAAATGATGTTGATGACATAGAGGCATGGGTTGAAGAATATGCATTCCTAAGTTTCAGAGTGAGAGAAATATTATTCTTTCAAGGATTATCTGTCAAGTGAAGAATAGCAAAGGCACATTGGAAGGAATAGAAGAGTTCAACGAGCGCAACCAAGAAGAGATATACAACAAATGATTGGGTAAGGTAACTCTTCCTCTCATGTGATGGTTCAAATAAATGTTCAGCCAGAGCTTGGTTACAAAAGTTAGATACATATTTGTCATTGAATCCAATGTATGAGGAAGAAGCCCTCAAATTCACAACTTCGCATTTGGAGGGAGTTGCACATGAATGGTGGTATCATGGATTGATCACACAAGGGGATGGATATATCACTACTATTGAAGAATTTAGTCAATGCCTAACTAATAGGTTTGATAGAATATATTGAGAGATACATTTCAAAGAGTTAGCTCAACTCAAGCAAGAGGGAATTTTGAATAAATATGTTTATGAATTTTAGAGACTTTTAGTGATGGTACCATATGTAAGTGAAGAATAATTGTGTTTTTGTTCATTGAGGGACTAACAAAACCACTTAAAGGTCTAGTCAAAGCTTTCCATCCTCCCTCTCTATAATGAGCTATCAAGAATTATTTGGATTTAGAAACTTCAGTTCAAAAAAGCAAAAATATACCTTTTGGACACCATAGGAATGTACCATATGGACAATAAAGGACACCACCTTTAGGGCAGCCAAAGGGATCTTTTGGACAAACAAAACCTACTTCAAATAGTGATAAAAGAGCACTAATTTCTGGGAAACAAGGAAAGGAATTTCAAGGTAAATATGATACAAAAGAATGGATGAAAATAAAAAGGAAATAGAGACAAAAAATGAGTTAAGAAGGAAAAATTTATGTTTCACATGTAACTATCCATGGACACCCAATCATCGTTGCCTTGTTAAATGGGAAACCCATTACATTGAGGTAATTTCAAACGAAGAAGAATAAGAAGAAGATAGTACTAATTTGGAAGAAGATGAAGAGCAAGCAAGGGAAGAGGAAGTGGTTCCCACGTATGGAATACTAGCTACTTTATCTGGAGTACCTAGATACTATGCTTTTCATGTGAGAGGTGTTATTTATGGGAAAGGATCATCATGTTAATATATAGTGGAGCTACACATAACTTCATTGATGAGATATTGGTTACAAGGATGGGATTGAAGATGAAATATTTCCAAGGATTCAATGTGATAATAGTGGATGGATACTCACTTTCATGCACAAAGAAGATCCCACAACTTGGGCTCACTCTAAAAAGACACAAGGTAAGATATGATTTTTATGTTATTAACATTGGTGAAATATATGTAGTCATTGGTGTATAATGGATGCAATATTTGGGTGAATTCACTCAAAATTATCAGACTATGGAATAAAAATTCAAGGTGCAAGACAAGGAAGTTATTCTACAGGGTATGCAAAATGGTGCTCCCTGAGTTGTGGCCACCAAGAGTATGGAAAGATCATTCAAAAGAGGGCAGATTACATGGGCTTCACATTATTTGGTAAGGAATGCATCCTCTTTTTTTATCACATCAATCTTATCATGTTGATATTCAACCTATTTTGGATAAGCATGCTAAGGTTTTCAATGATTTACCTCATGGATTGCCTCTGGATAGAGGATTTCAACATATTAATGAGTTAGAAATGGATTCTACTCTGGTAATATCTTCTCCTACTACCATCTAAAGGCATTCAAGGAAGAGATATAACAAGTAATTAAAGAATTATTATAAATGGATCTCATAAGACCAAGTTATAGCCCTTTCAATTCTTTGATTGTGTTTATGAAGAAGAAGGATGGGACCTCGAGGATGTGTGTTGATTACATGTTGTTGAACAAGAAGACAATCAAGAATAGGTACCCCCATACCAAGGATTGATGAGTTATTTGATGAGTTGCATGGAGTAGTGCTCTTTTTCAAGATCGATTTAAGATCCAGGTATCATCAAATCTAAGTAAGAGAAGAGGAAGTCCATAAGACAACCTTTAGATGTCATTTTAGTCTTTTTGAATCCCTAGTAATGACTTTTTGTGTTAATGTAACATCCCGCTATTTTTAAAATTTTCCTTGCGGCAATTTGATTAATCCAATAAATATAAAAAAAAGGAAAAAGGGATGTTATTCGATTAATTAAATATTAATATGGTAGATAATACTTAGATACTTAAATACTGCCTATTGGTATTATTTAACATAGTAAGTTTCATTACAACCTATTTTATTATTGTCATCCTTGGAACATTGGGGGAAAATCGTCACACCCATATAATCGATAGATAATGTTTGATTCCTACGGTTTTGACGACAAAATTTGAACATGGTGATTTAACACCGTGAAGGCTTGCATATTCAATTTATATAGTGAAATTGATATAGGAGCTCATGATGGTAATGACATTAAAAAAAGTATGGTCTAAAGTTAATTCAATTTATAATGGAATTATAAAAAAAAAGTATGGTCTAACAAGTTAATTCAATTTATAATGGAATTATAAAAAAAGTATGGTCTAAAGTTAATTCAATTTATAATGGAATTATAAAAAAAAGGTATGGTCTAAAGTTAATTAATCAAATTTATCCACTTTAGTGGTTATTCCACATGGATGAGGGAGACTAACTTTAATAAATGAAAATCAAATTCATTTTAAACAAATCTTCACCCCACGTTGAGATATGTAAACTTAGGTTTTTTTTGGGGGAAAGGAGAAAACAAAGAGAAAAGAGGGGATTTTTTGTGTGGATTTTTGCATGTAGTCGACTTGGAGAGACAACTTCAGTTTTGGGGAAGCTTTGACCAGATTTGTTTTTGCTTCTAATGGTAATTGGATGCTGCTTTCTTAGAGGCAAATTGATCTGCAGGGAATCAATTTCACCAGGAAAGGGTTATTTTGTTGTTCTCTTTGTTTTTTGTTTGATAAAAAGATTAATATGCCTTGTGGGTTTTGCATACTCCTCTGGTTTTTGGAAAAAAATTTGAAATCTTTCTCTGAGCTTGAAATCTTTGTTTTTAAATGATTTGCTGATATGGGTTATTTAGTTGAATGAGAAAATTGATTTTTCTGTAGAAAATGATTTTACTATTATGGGTTCTTAAGTAACTATGAAAATTGATTTTTCTCAGTATGATAACATTTTTTGCTATTATGGGCTCTTTAGTTAACTGTGAAAATTGATTTTTTCTCTATAGAAAATGTTTTTCCTGTTATGGGTTCTTTGAGTTAATTTTGAAAATCAAATTTTTCTCTGTAGAAAAATGTTTTAATTGTTATGGGTTCTTCAGTTAACTGTGAAAATCGAGTTTTCTCTATAAAATAACTTTTTTAGAGCTATGGATTCTTCAGTTAATGTGCAAATAACTTTTTCTTTGAATAAAAATGATTTGAAGTTGTGGGTTATGTAATGGAATGTGTAAATTAGCTATTGAGGTTTTTTCTATTATTATGTCCATTCTTAATTTCAATATAAGTTGTTGGTCGAGTTGGGTGTTGGGAAATAGTAAAGAACCAGTTCTGAAACTCGTTAGCTTTAAAAAGAATGGCTGTGGATTGCTTGGCCTTTCCTTATGAGATCTTATTAGTAAGGAAAATGAGATCTACTTCCTCACCCAAACTCGATTGGCTAAGTCTTTGCATTCAGTTCATTATCTCAGCTTGTATTGCTGATTTGAAAGACATTCGGCTAATGGGTTGCTAGTATTTTGTGTAAAATTAGCTGGGTATTATTTTGTTTTCTTGTATGGATATTCATGGCTGTTACGAATGACACAATTCCTAGTAAGATGGCATGGCTTAGTTGTTTTTCCATAACAAAGAAAGTAGGTTGCTGGTTTTCATTGTTTTGAAGAGAATTTTGTTGAATATATATTGTCTTCTAGTTATATTATGCAAGGTATGCATACTAACTTGTTCTATGAAAAAGAAAGAAACCATAAATTGCAACATTTTGTTTATATTATAGATGCAAATAATCCTTATGTAGGAAAATTGTGGATTATGATATTAAAATAAAATGCAAAGCTAAAACTCGGCTGGGTGAAGGCTTTAATTTAATATTAATAGTTATTTTCTTTTATTTTATCTTGAGATTCTATGACTGAGAGGGCTGGATCACTTGATTCACGCCTTTTCATTTTGTAGATTTCGATTCATTATGTGATTTTATTTAGATTTTAATGATTCTGAATTTTTTTATAAGTAAGAAATACAAGGGGAAACTCTGGCGATTTTTTTTCTAGAAATTAGTAAAAGGAATGATAACCAGATCGTACCAAGCTAAGAACAAAGATGTTAATCAAATTACCAGGATCAATAAGATGAAAGTAATTCACCAAAATATCTTTACATAAACCTTTGCAAATAAATGAGCAACAATATCATATATTATTATGAAACCCAATGAAATACAATGAGAATGGACCTTGCTTATATAAGAAAGGAATAACAATCTAAGAACCAGTCAAGGTCGTTAGATCAAGCCATAAATCAAGGAAAGAACTAGTCATCAAAGAACTAGTTAAGTGCATAGATTTAGGAGAAAAATAGACATCAAGGATCTAGTCAATAACCAACGATCAAGGAAAGAAACTAGTCAATACCATAGATCAATGAAAGAACTATACCTAACAACTAGATAATAGCCCCCTAATATCTAAATAAATAAAAAGAAATATCCACACACATATGTGGGTGAGGATAAATACAATAAAGGTAATTAAAGTACCTAGGTTGAACATGAGAAAAAGTAAATAATCCTTGTGTAGGAACATTGTGGATTATGATATTAAAATAAAATGCAAAGCCGAAACTCGGCTGGGTAAAGGCTATATTTTAATATTAGCAGTTCAATTTCTTTTATTTTAATCCTAAGATTCTATGACTCGGAGGGCTGGATCACTTGATCCATGCCTTTTCATTTTGTTAACTTTCGCTTCATTATGCGATTTTATTTAGATTTTAATGATTCTGGAAAATTTTAAAAGTAAGAAATACAAGGGGAAACTCTAGCGAAATTTCCTCCAGAAATTAGTACTTAGTGTTTTTATGGGCTTAAAATAAATGATTGACTTTCTTGGTATGAACATTTAACTACATAGATATGGAATGTAAAACAATAAGATTACCCTGGAATGTTTTTAGTTTAATTCATTGTTGGATGGTGTTGTGTGTGCAATGATTTAATCTTATTATTTATCAAAAAATTAGTAGGGCATGTAGTTTGAATTCTTGTCGGTTATTTAAACTAACACCCCAAAACAAAATAGTGTCACCGGTTTAGTAAAGTTGAGTGGATCATCTCACTTTGGCGGTGGAGTTTGGCATAGTATGGATGTTATTCTTACAGATCTTTAATCCTTGTATATTTGTAACATACAAATGAATTTATTTTCCTTGGGCTGATTGTAACGGTATTAGTCCTTAAGCAGATGATAATTGTTACATATTAATGAGTGAGCTGAATTATTTAAGTGTTATTATTTGTCGAATTTGGGTTTTGGGAAGAAGTGAACAATGTATTGTATAAAGTTAAGGAATCATATATTTAAATATCCTTCACTTTAAATGGATACCATTATGATACTAGAGGTACATCTACCTAGAAGTTTACTAATATGGAAAAAGGTATTAATTTTGGAAAGTGGAATGTATGCAATTTGAGTTACGTGACTGTATACATGCATTCAGGGACTTATGGTATTTCATACTCCTCCTAATGAATGTATAGGTTTAGGGATAAGTTTCTAAGGTTATGCTTAATTTTAGGTGACTTTCCACTTCCTTAATGGGTTGAAATTTGGTAGAAATAAGGTCTTACTACCATGCATTAAAATTGAGTTAAAATGGAGTAACTAGTGAATCCATAACTAAATTTGATCTTGAAATAGGGAATCACGTGTTCATTTACCTAGTGTTTCAATTAATTAAAGTTACGAAACCAACAATGCATCTCTTACATAATAAGTTGCCATGAATGTAAAATTTGTATACGAGTAAATGTAAGAATGCTAAGTGGTCAAAGATTTGGAAAATTGTAGGGCAGATCCTAAAATATCAGTCATGCCTTACTAAAGTCAAATATAAGGTCCCTCTTAATGTTCTTCATCACAAAGGAAACTGGAATGAGCTAAGTTGCAATATTATGCTAAATGTTTGATATCAATCTAAATATTTTTTCAAATGAATATTGGGGAAAAAAGAATGGTTGTGAAATGTGTTTAACAACATAATTAAAAGAGGAAACTTATAAGATAATAGCTTTATCTCTATAAAATGGAAACCAGAATGGGAGCAATGTCTGGGTCAGTCCTTAATTTTGTTATGAGAGGTAAATTTAGAAAGTAATATAAACACCAAACAAAATGAAATAAAGTATTCCAAAGCATAAAATTTATTTGGAAATTATAATTTAAGTTAAGGTTTAATAATGCATCTATGACAACGAGGTAAAATGAAGACTTCATGTCCCCAATTTTCCAAAAGCAGGTATTTAAATGCCTAAACTAATATCTGATCAATAATGAACTAAAGTCACTTTTTATTTCCATTGAACTCATGTTTTAACAATCAGGTGCATGATTTCTTGAAATTAATAAGTTTTGAAAGGGAGTTCAAAGAAGTATGGGAAAGGGAAATAAGGAATATAATATCCTGTGGAGGTGGTGTCATCAATGACTTAGTTGGATAAAACATGAAGTGTATCTATAGGAACCTAACTGCCTAGTATGAACTAGAGCCAACCTATTATCTACTCTCGAATGTAGGTGCTGCAATAATAGGTTACTATTGAGTGTTTGTTGTGGGATCATATTATTAAATTTGTCCAAAACAAACTTATTATACTTATGGGATAAAAATGAAAACATTATGATAAATATTTTGATCTGCATTATTGCAAAGGGTGGGAACATGTATTTAAAGGACAACCATGGTGCAAAAATGTACTTAGATTCTCTTTGGTAATCACGTAAGAAGGTAAATAGATGAAATGATCCATTAGGCATATTAAGAGATGTGAACATGGGAGATGCTGAAATAGTTACATTTCAGAATAACGGATTGTACCTATCTCGTAATGCACCTAGTTGGCCTTTGGAATCTATCTTGAAATAAAATCTTGCAAGATGAGTTTAATTTGTAAATAAGTAAATGTAAACTAAAAGATCTAGACAACTGTGAAAGGGATAGTTATGAGGTGGAAAAAGACTTAAAACTCATATGACTAGTGTGTTGTCTTGAGTTTAGCCGTAACCTTCATGGTGGATAACTTTGGCCAAAGTAATGCATTGATGGTTGTGCATTGTTTGATCACTTGTCCTTAAACAAAAATTGTCAGTAACCAGATCATGGAGTGTTTAAACACTGAACATGAGGTAGAAAATGGTCGGATACCGGATGATGAAGATGGGAAACCAACTTCGGGGTAAACCAAAGGACATTCACATGGTTCACATAACCTGTAAAGCATTGGGCCGTAATGCTAGTAAACATTGTCACTCGATGTAGTGACAAAAGGAGATCATGGAGATCTGGATGCATCCTTCTCAGCAACATATGGCTTATATGAAAGTTTTCAGATAGATCAAATGAAGAAATATGATTTAATGGATATGATTAATAAAATATGTTTGACTGCAATGGTGTATATTGTTTTATGTTAAAAAAATTCCTCATTTTCCAGATCTTGTATTTGTGAGTGTTATAGTTAACCAACACCACTGCTACATTTCAGTCATGTATTGAATTATGTTTTTAGAGAGCATTTTGAGGAAGTTTGTATTGGTATTCATTGATGAATTTCTGATTTATAATATGTCATGGGAAGAGCACTTGAAACATTTGGATATGGTGTTAAGCATTTTGGAACAACCAATTTTCTCTTTTCCAAATTATCAAAATGTGAGTTTGGAATGGAGGAAATTTTGTATCTTGGGCATGTCATCAATGCTCAAGGAGTACAAGAGGATTAAAAAAATATCCAAGCTATTATGGATTCGCCTCCTCCCACCATGTTGGCTCAACTAAGGGGAGTCTTGGGTCTTTGTAGATACTATAAAGATATTTTTGAAAGTATTTTCACAACTTTCAACCCCTTTGAAAATTTTGACAAAGCATGGAGCTTTCAGCAGGTCACCTTCATCCCAACAAGAATTTTACAAGCTTAAAAATGTCACAAGTTCATGCCCGGTACTTGTTGTTTCCATATTTTTCAATTCCTTTTTTTTGTTGAACGTGATGCATCTAGAGATGGTATTGGGGATATTTTGATGCAAAATAAGCATCCAATTGTATTTGAGAGTAGAAAACTCAAAGATGTTGAGAGAAAATACTCTATTTATGATAATGAAATGTTTGCAATCATGCATGCCTTGGTGAAATTCTGCCAATACTTAGTTTTGTGGCAGATTTGTGGTGAAGACGGATCGCCAATAGCTTGAGGTATTTTTTCAAACCAAATTGATTTGAAATAAAGACAACAAAAGTGGGGTGAGTAAAAGAAAGTATTTGGACTTTGATTTTGATTTTATGAAAGGGAAAAATAATATAGTAATTGATGCATTATCAAGGAAGCCATATTGTTGTTCTATGGCATAAATTACAATGGATTAGAGGGCTATTACAACAACTAAATATGCAAAAAAATCAGTTTACTAGTTATTTCGTAAAAGGGGGAATTGAAGATGAAAGGTACAAGGTGGTTGATGGCATTATACTCTACAAAAATAGAGTCTATTTAATTTCGGAATCCAATGTAAAATATAATATTTTAGAGGCTATGCATGACTCTCCTTTGGCTTGGTCATTTGGGGTACTTTAAAACATACAAACAAATTAGGGAGATTTTTTTTTGGAAAGGGCTCAAAGGATAATTTCTTCAACACATATGGGAATATGTCACATGCCAAAAAATTAAAGGAGAACATGAATTTCTATCGTGTTTTTTGTATCCTTTTCCTATCCTAAATCAAAAATGGGAGAGCATATATATGGATTTCATTACTGGACTTCCCACGGTTCTTGGTAAGAGTTTTATTTATGTTGTGGTGGATAAACTCACTAAGTATGCACATTTTTTCCTCTTCCCACTAAGTTTGATGGACCATTAGTGGCTAGGATTTTTTTTAAATATTTTTTTTAGACTTCATGGGCTACCAAAGAACTTTGTAAGTGACATGGACAACATGTTTATGGGTTCTTTTTGGAAACAACTCTTTCATCTTTTAGGTACGAAGTTGAATCCTAGCACATGCTACCATCCCTAAATGGATGGGAAAACTGAAATTGTCAACAAATGGATATAATGTTATCTACAATGTTTTGTAAGAGGGCAACAATCAACTTGGATCAAGTGGATATATTTGGGGGAGTTTTGCTACAATACTTCGTATCACATGTCTATTGGTATGTCACCCTTCAAATATTTGTATGGTTATGATGCCTTTTCTTTTGTGGATATTGTCATTTCGAATAGTAGAGTTCCAGGGGATAAATATTTAGTACAACAAAGCCAAGACATCATGAAAGCACTCAAGGATAACCTCATATATGCCCAAAATTGGCAAAAATTGTATGTAGACTAACAAAAGGTTGAGAGGTTATTTGAGGTAAAAGATATGGTTTTTTTGAGGTTGTAACCCTATAAAAAATCTCCCTTCAAAGGGAAAGGAGCTGAAAAGTTAAAACCAAGGTTTTATGTTCCCTACAAAGTCATAAGGAAGGTGAGAAATGTTACTTATGAACTAGAGTTTCCACAACAAAGTAAAATTCATAATGTCTTTTATGTTTCATGCCTCAAAAAGGCATTGGGACAACATATCCCTCCTTCTATTGAGTTGCCCCCTCTTGATGATGAGGGAAAATTGGTTCTAGAATCAGAAGCCATAATGGAGGTTCATGAACATAAGTTTAGGAATAAGATCATAAGGGGAACATTTGGTTCAATGGAAAAGGTTTACCTCTTGAGGATGCTACATGGGAAGGTGGAAAATTTTTGGAGCATCGAAGCTTGCAATTACTTGAGGGAAAGAAATCTGGGGAAGGGAGGATTGTAATATCCCCTTCTTGGTTGAAGACCCTTATCCCATTCATTGTTTCTCGACGGCTAAGGGAGGAATAAAAGAGAAACTTGGACATAATAAATCATAAATTGCGTATTAAAATATTATTATAAGCACTTCATTAATGTATTAATGACAAAAGTGAAAATGAAAAGATAAAGTAATAAAATAAAATTAGGAAAAAGAAATAAAGTGATAAAGTCACTTTATTTTATTTTCCCTATGGAAAATGACGACCCATGTGAAGAAGAGAAAAGGATCAATGAAAAAATTAAATGCAGGAAAAGAAATGTGCTTAGTGGTCTTGGGTGAAAAAAAAGCCAAGTTTTTCTATAAAAGCAAGTTGACTTGCAAGGGGAAAGCATAACTCTTTTGTTTATGATAATTTTCAAATTTGTGGTGAAAGCTTGCATGTTTTCCATAAAAATTTCAGAGGACGAAAACCCTTTGAAGTTGGCTTTAGAGGATGAAAACCATCTTTAAGCTTAGAGATAAGAAAAAAACAATTTCTTTCTTTTGAGAGGGAGCTTCATTCAGAGGTTTCCATTGCATTCAAGATTCTATTGTGTTTTCCAACAGTGTTTGAAGGCTGTAATTTTGCATATCTAAGCAAGGGTTTGAAGGAGAATATTGGTTGATGTTTGAAGGGTTTTTCTACATGAGAGGTATTTTTTGAATGTCAAACTGAAGGAGAAGCAGAACTGAGGTGTTGTGGTCAGTTCCAAGGCTTGTTTGAGAGCTTTCCAAGAGGGGTGAATGGTTGTTGATTTCGAGTACAACTAGGCTTTCATCTACACATTTCCTTATTTCTAAGCTTATTTTGGGTGCCTTCCATCCATCAAAAAAAATTGATTTTGGTATCATTCGAAATTTTTTAATTTTATTTTCAATTTGAGATATCATTTGACAAAAATTGTTGGGTATTTTCCAAGTTATGAATTTCTGAAGTTTTAGTTGTTTTTCAACAATTAAAAATCATATTTTCAATGTTTTACAAAAAAAAAATCAGATTTGATAATTCAAGGGCTATCTACATATTTAATTTCATAACTTTTGAAGGTGTTTTAAGGCTATTTTACACCCATAGGCAAATCTCCTAGGGTTTTGGCAAGAATTTTAGGTTGTTTGCATTGTTGTCATAAAAACAATAATTTCCAGCTTGATGTCATTCATTTTCCACATTCAGATTTCAAGGGTTTTGATGAAATAATTATTGAATCTTGCCTTTTTTATTGGAATTTGTCGTTATTCCATTTGAGGGTGAAGATATGTCCATTGGGGACATTACATAAATGCTCTTTGTAGCTTGTGTATGTCATGGCATAATGCTTTACACTAGCGATTTCATATGAGTTGCAAGGTATGTTGAATGAGATGCCAAATGTAAATCTAGTTTGGAAATTCATTACGATGTGATGGTGTAAAATTTATCTCTAACATAATTTTTTTATGTTTTGATGTTGTTGGTTGAGGATTAATGCATTAAGAAGAATGTACAAGACAAAAATCTATAATAAAAAAAACATGTGTGAGATGAATATGGTAGAACCAACACCCATATTGAAAGGATTTTGTTGGTGTTTTCTCATAGTAACATGTGAGTTATTTAATTTTTAAATGAATCTCATAACCCAAGCAATGAATTTCTTTCCTAGCTCTTGAGAGCTTCCAAATCCGTAAACCAACTCCACTTTCATGTAAGGGCATTGGACATATATTATATTTTCAACCCTCTAAAATCAATTTGTAAACCTCATTTATGGAAGTTTTTTAGTTACCATACATGTCTACCAATTAAATTGTGGTAAAAATTGTAAGTTTAGTTTAGCATATAAAGTTTGTATAATTTATTTCATAAATTTAAAATTATAAAAAATTGAAATCAAATTAGATTTAAGGAAAAAAATACCAATTCACAAACATATGGTAGCCTCCTATAAAAGACTGAGAAACAACATCATAAATGTCTATCCATAAATAATACAAAATGTATGAACATATATAAATTTACATACATAATCTTATATAAATCTTTGACTTGCTACTAAGTACCTTGACTAGAAAATGGAATAGTCCTGGGAATTCCTTCAAATGAAGTCTACCAATAACTTTGCAAAAAAAAAACTTTGCTTTAGTGAATTATTGTATGTGTTAATGAGAATCCCAGAATTCACGGAAAGTAAAAATGGGATTAGATGAGTTGTCCTTATTTATATATGTGTCAATGAGAATCCAAACACTAGACTAAAAGTGAAAGTGAAAATGGACTTATTCATGCAAGTCATCACTCATTACAAGGTTGTGGATATATAAACAAGAGTGTGTTCTCAAAACCAACAGTATCAAAGTTTAACTTACCAAATTTGAGTGGTTCTTTTTCAGGGTCTATACTACCAAGGGAAGTTTTTGGGGTTATTGAAGTACATTATAAGATAAATTTGGAAGTGTGTATGAAGTGCTTGCGCGCGTGCATTGCGCAAGATGAAGGTAACTGCTAGAAAATTGTGATAACAACTCATGGGCTAGGTTATACTGAGGGATTGTATTAGGTGTTGATTTGTTTAAGCTTGACTTACCTTTAACTAGTGCTTAATAGTGAGATCATGAATGCCCTAGTCATGAGAGTAGTCGATCAAATGAAGTAGATATTAACAAAATTTGTAAGTGTGTACTAACTTCACTTTGAAACCATCAAGTGGTGCTTAATCTACAACAATGCACTCTATACACTTACAGAAAGGAGATAATATCTAGTTCAGCATGAATTCCAAGTATTGTAGGTTTACTAGATAGTCGAGTTGTGACACTCTTTAATAGCTTGTCATCTAAGTAAAGTAGATTACTTTTTTGCTATTTGATATAATCATATCATTAGTATTGTTGCATCTCCTCTCATTTTATCTTTGGAAATCAATGTCATTTTTATGTTTATAGATAATCAATAAAGTGTCTGAAATTAATCCTAATTGCTTCTAAGATTTACATTATTTAATTTCCATTGTGTAACTTTAAGGGTTCCATGAAAAAAATTCTCTTAATTGAGACCCCTCATTGCGGTTGCATTGATTGGTATCACTATAAAGGTTTAGCCTTTGTGAAAAATTATGAGTATGGATAGAAATTAATTGACGAAATTT
Source organism: Taxus chinensis (assembly GCA_019776745.2). Classification (NCBI taxonomy): domain Eukaryota; kingdom Viridiplantae; phylum Streptophyta; class Pinopsida; order Cupressales; family Taxaceae; genus Taxus; species Taxus chinensis. Next base: position 645,257,954 of record CM034152.1, read on the forward strand.
TCCAGTAAATGAGTTAGAGATAAATTGTAGAGGATATTAGTACAAGGGTAGTCTTTGATTCAAAATGAATAAAAATATATGAGGTAACAATATAAGAAGGCCACAAGCAGTTGGAACAAATCACGGAGGAGTACCTAAACATGTAAATTTGATAGGGTTGATGAGAGTTTTATAAGCTTAGTTAGAGGTTATGGAGATACAAAAACTATAAAGTGTTGTGGTTGTAGACGATGTTAGTGATATTAGACACAAAAAATAAGCATAGGAAGAGGAATTTGAAGCACATAAAGATCAAATATTGAATTTTTTCATGATAATGAAAAATAAACCAAAGTTAGACCCCCACTCTATTCTGTAGGTCTGAATCTTGAAGAATTCATAGATTAGATCATTGAGTAAGAGAAATATTTTGAATATGGAAACGTGGAAGATCTAAAAAAAGTTAAATTCATCAACAAAAATTTGAAAGGGAAGACATTCTTATGGTAATAACACGTGTAAGATAAAAGATTACATGAAGGGAAAGAAAATATTAGGACTTGAAACAAATTCATCGCAAAATTGAAGGCAAGGTTCACTATGTCGGATTGTCATGAGTTTCTTTAAGAAGCTTTAATATTTATGGCAAAGTGATATGAGTGAAGTGATTACATGAAATATTTTTATAAGCTAACCACTTGAGTTAGTCATGTTGAAGTGACGAATAGAATATCTTGAATTATGTGAATGGATTGCATATGACAATTTAAGATGACTTTGGATGATCAAATTTTATATTTTTGAGGAAGATTGTCATTGTATGTTGAAGGTGGAAAAAAAATAATGAAATTGCGATTGGGATTCCTAATTAAAGGATGCCTTTAGTTAAATTACTTATAAATCTACATAATGGATAAGAAAAATCAACAATCTATGACAAAAACATTTTTTACTCAACCTCAACAAGTCACACAATCAAAATAAATTGTTAATGATTCATTCATACAACATATAATACTCAAAAGCAAAAACACTCAACACCAAAACATTGCCTCTATGATTCAACCTCCCTTTTACCTCTACTAATTTTTTTTCATAGATCTTATTTACTCCTTATAACTATGTATAGGTCATTACTCTATGATATTTCCAATATTGAACTAAATCCCTTCTTGGATTGAACTCTTCTATGCAAATCTAGTGATGTGTTTGTGTAAATTGTCATTCAAGAACACATATGACAACCTAGTAATTGTATTGATATGGAAAAATTGATTATAGTGAATGTGAGGGTTGTAATACTCATAGGTATTGTACATAGACATAAAAATATCAATAATCACAAATATAACTAAATGGTCATATGGTTTTAACAATCACACAAACAAACAATTAAAACCTATGGGAATACTATTCCCAACATTACAAATAAATAAATTTTCCTAATCATATAGAAATAAAATAATAACTATGATAAATGTAGTAATGCAAGATTACCTAGTAAACCTAAGGTTTTAACCCAACTTTCCCCCCTTAATTCTACACCATTTTAAGAAAACAAGAGAGAAATTATCTAAATGTCTCAAATTTATCATGTGTAAGTGCATTTGTCAATACATTTGCACGTTGATGATCTATTTGGGAAAATAGAATTCGAATGTTGTGTTGTATAACATGTTCATGAATGAAATATACATGTACCTTAATGTGCTTCATCCTCTCGTGAAACACTAGATTGTAAACAAGTTTTAGAACACCTTCGTTGTCAACATACAAGATGGTAGGTTTATCTTGTGGTAATCCAAGTCCCTCAAGTATGTGACTTTAGCCGTATGACTTCGCAGACATATCCTCCTGCAGTATGATATTCAACTTATGTGGAAGATTGTGAAACAAATTTTTATTTCTTGCATCCCCATGATATTGGAATAGATCCCAAAAAGAATACATATCTAGAAGTGGATTTGATGTCATCAATGTTACCTGCATGATCTAAGTCTAAATATCCTATCAAGAGAAATTGATCATTCTTCTTATACTGTAGGCCAAAATCCATAGTTTGTTTGATATGCCTCAAGATACATTTTACTACTTTCCAGTGATAAACTCTTGGTTCCTAGATGAATCACAAAAGATAGATAACTATAAAGGTGATGTATGGCCTGGTATAAGTCAAGTAAATGAGACTCCCAATCAACTATTAATAGAGAGTTGCATTTACCTGCGGTGATGGACCTGTACGAGATAACTCCATTATTATCTTCATCTAAAAATTCTTGAGCATAGTCTTGGCATATTTCAAATGAGAAACAAAAATGTGATTATCTTTTTGCCATACTTCCAAGTTGATAAAATAGTGCATCGGTTTGAGATCTATCATGTAGAATGATTGATTAAGATCTTTCTTTGCTGCATTGATCATCTTCACCTAACTTTCATTGATGACCAAATCATCGACATAAACAACAACAATTACAATCTCCCTCACTTTTTGAGGAAGAGATTTGGTTCATAAAGATTCCTCTAGAATATATGTTGAATGAGATGCTCATCAATTTTGATATACCAAGCTCAGGAATCCTATTCAAGACCATATAATTATTTGACAAGTCTACACATCTAGTTTGAGTCATGTAGATTTCTTCCTGTAAGTCTCCATTAATAAAGAAACTTTTCACCTCCATCTTGTGGACTTTCAATCAAAACTATGCAGCTACTGCAAATATCATTCCGATCATCTTGATCTTAGTTATTGGAGAAAAAGTCTCCTCATATTCAATTCATTCCTTTCGAGCATACCCCTTTGCTACCAGTCCCACCTTGTATTTCAACTATCCCATCATTTTTGTAATTTGTTTTGAAGATCCATCTGCATCAAATGAGATTTTTTTGTGGTGGAAGATTGACAAGTCTACATGTGTTATTTTTCATCATAGACTAATATTCAACATCTATGACATATTTCCAAGGTTTGATCAACAAGGCTTCGTAAACTGTAGAGATAATTTTTTTTAACAAATTTACTCATTAAGTAAAAATTTACCTCATTACAAGTCTTGTCGCGAGTCTATGGTCTAGGTGTGGATGTGTTTAGAAAACCATCCAATTTGGCATCTCGTATCACATTAGTTTATCATTTATGCATACACTAAGTAGTTTTTATGTGTTATGCTCTTGTCAGATCTTAACCATCATTCCCATCATCACCGTCTTTTTCAAAGGGAGGATCATCATGAGATTTTGGAAGAAGCCTCTACTTCTTTATTCTCAAAAAACGCAACATCCCCTGCCTATGAACACTTTTCTTGTTTTTCAAATCCATCAATGTATATCCAAGTTCTTCTTTACTATACCATACAAAAATGTATTTCTCAGATTTCATGTCAAGCTTTGTTACCTTATTCTTGAGAATGTGTACACTAGTTTTACATCCAAAAGCTCTGAGATGTGCAATATATGGCTTCCACCCTAAACATGTCTCATGTGGTATTACCCATCAAGAGGAATAGCGGGAACTCTATTTTGTAGATATATTGTTGTTTTCAATACTTTTTCCCAGTATGTCTTCATTAGTATATAATCATCAATCATACATTACACCATCTCTATGATATTATGATTCCTTCTCATGACAACACCATTTTATTATGGTGTATGTGGAGGAGGATTTTTTCGATGAATTCCATGAGTATACAAGAAGGCTTTGAATTCATTATTGGTGTATTCCTCCTTGATCTAAGTGAAGAGTTTTGATTTTTTTGACCAGACTATGTTTTAATTGCAACTGAATTTTTTGAAATACTCAAAAGCTTCATCCTTAGTATGAAGATGATAAATCCACATTTTACTTGAGAAAATCATCAACAAAGAGCATATAATATTGAAATCCAGAATGACTAGGCCTCATGGGTTTGCACAGATTGGTATGCACCAGATCAAGCTTACTTGGAGCCTAAAATATATTTATTTGAAATGGTACTTGATGATGTTTACTTGCTTAACAATGTTGAAACTTATTTGTGTCCTTCTTGAGAGGTGCCAATACTTTCACCATGTCATACCAACAGAGTGTGTCGAGATATTTGAAACTGATGTGGTCAAGTCTTTGATGCCATAATTATGACGAGGAGGTTTCTTTCACCAAAAATGCCTGATCATCTCTTTAGACAAAATAAAGTTGGAAAATTCATCCCACATTGGAATTTCTTACAACAATTTTCGAGCTTCTAGATTTATCTCTAATCGAAAACATTTTCTTTTCATCTTTGTAGTCAAAATTAATTTTCAAATCATGATCTAAAAACAAACTAACTGATTTTAGATTCTTAGTTAAACCAGGGACATAAAAAATTAGATATTTTACAATTACATGTACTAAGGTGTAAAGAGATTCTACCAATACCCTAGACATTATAGGATGTATCATCTCCCAATGAGACATGATTGTTGGTGGGTGTGTCTTGCATTGTGAAGAACTAGTCCTTTCATCCAATCATTTGTCTGGTGGCTCCGAAGTAAATGTATTAAGTAACACTTTGAGATGTGGGTTCTTCATTTGATTGGGAAGCATACAAGAACTCTCCATCATCCAAGTTTTCTTCTTGTTCAACAACATTGCCTTGTTGTTAAGATTTATTCCTCTAATTCCCCTTTTTCTACCCTTGTTATTACTTTGTTGTCCTTGATGAGATTGCTGATTGTTTGGCTTCTTATTGCTCAATTATCCTTCCTAGAACGTATTGTAGCAACAATATTTCAATTTGTGGTCATTCTTACCATAAATCAAGAATTTTTTTGTTGTTTGTCCCGTTATTGATGATTCAACTTCTGAGACTTTTTGGAAGATTGAAATTTTCTCTTCCCTTTCTGATGAGATCTAAAAGCTTGTAATTTTGGATCTGCTACTATATGCAAGGATTCTTCCTGTTGTAACATATTCACCAACATTTCAAAATTTGATTTTTGACCCATTGCATTTAATGTGGTCACAAAAAATTTATACGAGGGAGGTAACACTTTCAAGATGATGGGTAAAAGAGATTCATATGTCACTTCCATTTCTAATTCCTAGAGTGATGCCATCTATGTCACAACATTCCTTAGAAAGGTATCGATAGTTTCACCATCCTTCAATCTAAGGTAATGTAGTTGAATTTTGAGATGCAAAATTATGTTTCTATTTTTGGCCTTGTAGACTGTGCTCAATTTGTCCCACACTTCTTTCACCATTTTGGCATCCTGAATGTGTGGTTGCACATCATCTGAGACTACAAACAATATTATTAGCTTGGCTTTTGATTAGCTTGATGAAATTGATATTGTGCAATAATATTTGCATTTGGTCTAGTCAAAGAGCCTTCCAAAATAGGCCACATGTCTTCAAACTCGAGTTACGTTTTGATTTTGGTCTTCCATGCCACATAGTTGTCTCCTCTCAGGAGAAAAGAATTAAGCTGGAAAAATTTGGGGACATTATTGGCCATTTCAGAGAGATATAAGCACCAAATTCCCATCTGATTGGCTCGTTAGTCCAAAATTAAGTAAATTACACTGAATAAATTAGCTAGTTTGTCTTCCCAATTAAAATTCAAGTAAAAAAAAGTTTTGGACCCTTTGGCCTCTTATGCAACCCTCTATTTAGAAGGAAAAAAAATCATTTTTATGTTTTCCTATACAATTTTTTTGAAAATAAGTCAATTTAGGGTTCTCAAGTTTCTTATGCTTTACAAAAAAAGAAAAAGACAATATTTTAAAATTTGTACAGTTTGGAAGATTTTCTAATGCTAGATAGGGGTTTGCTTTTTTGGGGGCTTATAAAGGTGGTGATACCTTTAAGTTTGACACAAAGATTATTATGATATCTTGTAACCTTGGCACCTACCTCCAACAAAAAATTTACAAAATTTTTTTCTAGCTACTTAAGCTACAATGGTTTGCAAAAAAATTACCTAGCTACTTAATCTACAATGGTTTGCAAGTATACATCGACATGACTTAGTATATAAAAGTTACTTTGGTTTTTATGGCCAATCTTGGGAGGAGTTGAGCCCTTTAGCTCCTCCTCCTTACGTTCCCTCTATATTAAGCTTTTTTACATTTAGTTGTAGCCTTTAAATTTGGTGTTTTCTCTATGAGAAAGAGCCCCCCCCCACTGCCAGCTACGCCCAGGATGTCTCAAACAAATGTGGTCATCCATTTAGTTTCTTTGCAGACTATCCATCTTCATCTCTCCTCACTGATTTAGCAGTGAACTTATTGAATCAACAATGAACTCACAGTTGCATGCTTTGAATGGAGGGTTGATGAACTTATTGCATCAAAAGAGGCATTTCAATGTTCTTTGGATTTCATTTGTGGGAAGGGTTTTGCTCTGTCTTTTTTTTTTTCTCCAATGGATTTATTTTACTTTTTCTCTACTTACCTCCTGGTTTGGTGGATGCTCTAGTGGTCTGGTGGATGCACTGCTTGGTTTAGCTGCCATGTCTTTGTAAGTGTATTCAACACTGCTACTCTATTTTTTTCCATAAATTTACTCTTCCGTACATCATGATTTGGGTTTTGCTCTATATGGTAGTTTTAGAAAGAAAAGATATTTGCTGAATTTAGCTAACCTTATGACACTGTTTCACATAATTATTGATGGCTCGTGTTCAAATGATGTTTTTGATGCATGTTATTAAAATTGTATTACTATTGATCCACAATTGTATTTATTACATGACATTTTAGCTAGGTTGGTGACATTATTTGCACTCAGTAGAATATCTGAATGTTAAAAAAAAACACTTATAACATTATAGTATGTAGGCCATGGTTGAGATGGGAAGTTCTCCACGAAAACTCAGGTTCAAACGCGATCAGGATTAAAGATCAGTGTGTGTCTTTTCATCCACATATATTAGGATAAATCTCAAGCACTAAGAAATATTAAATCTCCAACTACTCTAGAAAGTTGAAGACTCAATTTCATTCAACTGCACCTGTTCTAGTGCCCATACTGTCTTTACCTTGAAAGATGCTGCATATGTAACCTGTAAGTGTGACATACCCTCAAAGGGCATGCAATTAGTTATCAACTCCCAGAGAACAATGGAAAAACCACATACATCAACCTTAAGGTTATAATGCTTTTTCTCACCATGTCTTAACGTTACCGTACTGTACAGCTGCACCAAAGAAAAATTTGGTACAATTTAAATAAATTTTGAACAAATAATTATCACTACAATATATGTTGTGCAAAATATAAGGGTTTCAAAATTATACAAATATATGATGAATTACGAACCTCGGGAGCCATCCAACGACATGTTCCCATTTCTGCAGTCATCATCTCTATTATAGATTCTTCTCGTGCAAGACCAAAATCAATTAGCTTTACATATTTCTAGATGTGATCCCAAGGAGTTTAGTTTGGATATGTTCCTAAGCACATGGAACTAGGAGACTAGTCAAAACCAATAGCGTCTTGCAGTGAACAAAGATGCATCTAATTTTTAGCAATTTGTAGCAGTGGCTACTCAAGAGGATAGACTGGATTTAGTGGCTAATGTTTAGGTATTGATACATCAAAATACTTGACCAATATTGATTTAATTCAGTAATGTAGTACTTTGAGCTTGTCTTGTATGCTTCTAAACATAACACACCAACAAAGAAATCCAAGGTCATTATTGAATCTTTTAAAAATGAGTTAGGAAAATTTCCAAGATAACTTGTAATGCACATTTCAAAGTAGTTTGGTATGTAGCCACCCTTCTTAAAGTGGCTTTATTCTCATCGTCTTAAGTTGGGGAATGGATAAGAGACAATAGGGCTTGCATCTTTAGTGAATTTTGTAACAAAATCTTCTTAAGATGTTATAGAAGCAGAAACAGAGTTGAAAATATTTACACCACCATTAATTGTACAAAATGAAATTTGCCACCGGATCACTGATCTTGGCGAGAATCTCAATAGAAAGCATAATCAATATAATGCATTCCACACATCCACAAATTTCTCCAATATTGGAAACTGATGCTAAATTTTAAATTGAATTCCAATGGTGCTATTGAGTAGTGCATAACATGCAATGAAATAATAACAAACATAGATTAAAAAACTTAGAAAACATTTGTAGTAGCATTAGCATTAGGTAAAGGAAACAAAAAAGGACAGTTGTGAAAAAAAAATCTCAGTAGTTGTTTACAAAAACAATTGAAGTGCAAAAATCAAACAAAACAATAAGTAAACTATGGATCAATTCACAATGGAATCGATCCCCAATTGTCCAATCTATGGTATACTTGAATTCACTAAGCGACTTGTTAAACATATCTGTTACATCCATAAAAGACTGCAACAAATTCTTGAATGCATATATGACTTTAGAAAAATGCTCTCTGGTCAATCCCACACAAAATAAAATAATAATAAAAATGTTAAAAACATGCATTTTAAACATTTTTGAGGCATAACACTAACAACCATATGTGGTACCTGCCTTGTTTGCAATTTTGTTAGATAGCCAATCCAAACCTTTGTACATGCCTTCACTAGATGTAGCACAAGTACTCTGAATGTACTTGATATGACAATTAAAACACTAAACACAATATAATTGTAGACACCTATAATTTAGCTTGAGTAATTTAAATACTTAAATTGCGCTAATTATATCCTTTCCCGCAAATTGACGACATATCGTCAATATGGCACACTTCCTCTTCTATCACTGTTAATTAGCTACATTATGCTAATTAATTAACCCTTCTATCCAACAATGACATCAATTAACAACCTTCCATTAATCAGCTCCCCTTTCTATCTAGATTAATTAATTATTTCTAATTAATTAAGCTCCCCTTTCTATCTATATTAATTAATTAATCCCCCTTTCTATCTAGACTAATTAATTATTATTAATTAACTAACTTCCTTTTCAATTAAATCAATAAATCATCATTTATTTGATTAAATCCCTCTCATTATCTAAATCATGTTAAATATTCCTCTAAAAAGCTTCTATAAGTTGCACACCTATTAATTAATCACTTGGATTAATTAATAAAGCCCCTCAAATCCCATGGGTCACTAAAGGATAAACTAAACTCTCCTAAGGTTGACTCAAAATTTTCTAAACCCCCCCTTATCCACAACTAACCCAACCTCTCCATTTATCCCACATGAAGAGGGATGTAGAGATTCTTCTATCCATTGGGCTATATAAGGAGACCTCCTCCTACCTTTCTATTTACACCTTTACACACCTAAATGAGCATAGAGCATACATTATAGCCATTTTATCATCTTAGAGAATTATTCATTGGAAGAGCTAGCTATTTTCATTTCTTGTATTCATCCATCCAAGTTTTGAAGTCATATGGGGATATGTCAAATGGTCTTGTAGCCATGGATTGAAAAGACTCTATTCTTGAAAACCTTAGGATTCAAACATACAATCAAACCTTTGATTTCTAAGGATCTAAATAGGTTCATTTCATTTGATTAGCATTCAATAGAGATAAAAATTAATGGATTAACATGTTAGTTTTAATATTTATTCATTTTCTAATGCAAGGATGTTGGTAGATTAGTCTTGTTTAAGCTCTAAGCATGATGGTGCATTGATTTTGATTTAGCTTTGTTTTAGGAATACTAGGTGTTAGTTCTAATTATTTTTACATTGCTAACAAATTCATGCACACATTTGGCATGCCTGGTGTGGGACGGGTTCTTAGTCCCTTGACATTCTAGTTCAAATTTTATTGTTATTTCAAGTTTTTGGCTAACCCTTGATATACACATATGGAAAATAATGTTCAATTTCTTAGGATTTTGCTAATTTTACATGTGTAGGATCTCATTTAGAGCTTTAGTTATAATGGGTTGTTGTCAATTTCGAGCTAACATACTAAAATTTGGAGTGTTTTGAGATTTTTGGTGTCTTTGGCCGTATTTTGACTACAGGATGGGCGCAGGCACACAAACCATGATGTTGACACACTAAACCTAGCACATGCACACTAAACCTAGTGCAGACACATATTCTAATGTGCACACACTCTGCTTGTATTGTACCTTCACTGTTGCTGGAAACTTGTCAGGATAGCGCATATGCTCTAACCTTGGCGCACATACCATAATCCTGACGCAAGCATCTTTCGGGGGGTGCAGGCACACTGTCTGAATTCTTATACCTCCTTTTTGCTAACCCTGGAACACACGCCTATACCCTAGCGCACATGCCCATATCCTGGTGCATGCATATCTTGAGTGGCGCAGGTGCACTGTTTGAGTTTTTGTACCTCCTTTTTGCTAACCATGGTGCACACGCCCATATCCTGGCGCAAACATCTCTTGAGTGGTGCAGGCGTACTATGGATTTAGATTTTCACAAAGGGCACAAATGCCCTAAACCATGTGCACATGCTGTAAACCACACGCACATGTCCTAACCCATGCATAGGTGCTTCGATTTGAGTGGGCGTATTACTTTCAGATTTGTGGAAATTTGTTTCCTAAGGTACTAACATCATTGCAGGTTTTATTTTTGCATGGATATGCTAGACTAGACATGGAATGAACCTTACATGTTAATTATAAGATTATGATCACGTATGCTCTTCCCTCGCGTCTTTTAGGGTGATCTTGGGAATTAGGAATGATTCTTATGTATTTTTTTGTTTTAAGAATATGTTGAATGCCTAAATTGAGCAAAAATATATTTCACGTTTCCATTTGTTGAATTCTTGGATTTTACGTTGTGTATACTTTTCTATTGCATCTTAAGAATTAGAAATGATGTTTATTGTTTTTATGGAAAATTACTAATCCATTGTGCAGAACCACAAATGCTTGTCAAAGAAGGGTAGATTTGAAACTGTTTCACCTAATTCTTAAACGTTTCTTTGAAATATTGACGAAATAGATAGGGTAATGGGCGTAGGAGGAATACCTGTTGGAATGCTGGTTGTTGGGTTATTACGCGTGTATGAATTCTGAATCCATAGGTGATCATGAGAGCTTCCTTTTGGCTAGGAGGAATTACCTGAAATGGAACACAAGACCACCAAATAAAAGTTAAACAATATGTGCAGTGAACTACCTAGCGTGTGCTAGATCCGAGAAGTGTGATACTTCCTAGATGGTTGTCAGTCCACTGTTTAAAACAATTTAATACTGGTAATGAAGTAAATCCTATTGTAATTGAAATGATTTAGGTATCTCATTAAAAAAACAATAAGAAAGATCTAATCTAACATGCTAGGTTAAAATAAGATCCGAAGCTCAAATAATTGGTTCTGGGTCTCTGCAGGTCTGACAGAGGTCTCAGGTAGATCATAGATGAACAAAGGTAATGTGGGAATAGGTGGATAGGTCACTGTTCTGGAATCTATTGGTAAATATAGAGACCGATGCCGGTTAAGAGTGACTGAAGCTGGTTGGGGCGAACCGGTGCCAGTTACTATGAAAGACTGAGAATGCCACAAAATGAGCTTTGGGTCTCCCTTGTGATTGCACAAAGGACTTGGTTGGTTGGAATGAAGTATTAGGCTATTTGGATGGGGTTTGGCGGGGTTTTAATGGGTATATGGAGGAGTGAGTATTAAAGGAGGTCAATGGGTGGCTAAGAGAACAAAGGATGACAATACAATGATGAAATGATTGAACTAGAGGAGTAAACTATTCTACTTACTTGAAATCTGGTTCTGGGTGCTTGTGAGTGATGGATGAAGGTGCCAGTAATAGGTTGAATGCTTTTGAGGATCACCAAATGTTGGAAAGGTCCTACAAGGGCTACACATGCATTCCCTTTTGCTTGGTTGGATCAAATCTGTGCTGGGGCGAGTGCTGGATGATTGTTGTGTGATTGTTGGATGCCTGTGCAAGAGAAAATTCTTGATCTCATTCCTTGCATGCATGTTCTCGCAAAAACTTGATCTAAAAAGATGTCTTATCTCTTAGGAAAATTCCCAATGTTTTCCCACATTTTTCCAACCTCAAAAATAAGGTTGTTTTGGGGATTAAAAGGTGACCGATGGCGGTTCTGGCTTAATTGGCGATGGTTAGGGGTAACCGACGTCGGTCAAGGTGGGATTTCCTAGGTTTACTAAACTTGGTAGATCCCCTTGATTTTCTGGGATCTTGTGTCGTTCACCCACGGATCAGATTGGAAGCTTCTTATCAACATACATGAATGTGGTTAGAGGGAATGTAGGTATTGATTTTTAGGGTTTGGGTAAGTCTTAGGTAGTTATGGCAACTTACTAAGAGGTCTTAGGGTGAGTTGGCTTGATGAGGTGTCTAGGTGAGGTGTAAGTGTGGGCATTATCTAAATTAAGATATTTAAATAATAAATATGGTGAGGATAATCAATTAATTTAATTAAATTAATATTAGTGGGGTGAAGGTGGCCATAGCTAGATGAATGTGTTCAATGGTGTTTATTTGACGATGGACCGTAGGGGAGTGTGACTTGATTTTAGTGTCGACATTTTTCCCCTTTTTGTTGCGTAGCTTGTATTGGTAAGCGACACTGACAAAAATAAGATGTGGTTGCCCCATGTGTGGGTGATGGTGATCCCCCTCAAACCAGGAACTGATGAGGTAGAAGGTAGAATCAGTGAGTGGTTTGATAAAAGGTAAATATGAGAAAGGGAAAAGGTGGGGAGCAGGTGGAAAAGGAAAAAGGTTGACTCAGCTAGTCTAGGTAATGGGTTAGGGTCAAAGGTAGGAATAGTCAAACACATGCACACGTATAACTTGCAACACGTTACCGGGTTGAAGAGCAGGAAAAATATACATTGTCAAAGGTCGATAGGTTCATCCAAACAAGGTTGAAGTGATTCCGGTATCCAAGGTATAGGATATGGTCAGGAAACACAACGCAGGTTAGGTGCATGAATGTTTAGGTGTGTTCCGGTACACCAAAGGTAGGGTCATGATAAACGGTCACAACAAGAGGCAAGGTAAGGTCATTAGGTCAATCAACATAGGTAACATTTCCACAAGGTATAGTGAACACATGGGGTCAAAGGTCACTAGCGATGGTCCAGGTCCAAGAATCTAGGTCACGACACGGGTAGGGCCAAGGTATGAGTAAAATAAGGAGTCCCCAAATGAGGACAAAGGGAGGTAGTAAAGGATGAGGTCAGGAGAGTGAGGTAAATAGTCAAGGTAAAGGTTGGGTGAGGTAAATGGTCAGAGTAAAGGTTGGGTGAGGTAAATGGTCAGGGTAAAGGGGAGGTGTGGAAAAAAAGGAGGGATAGGCAGGATACTAGGGTAAAATGTTGGGTTTTTTGCCAGATAGGGTGACCGATACCTGTAACATTCCCATTTTAAGACTTTAGAAATAAGGAATTTTTTTTTGCGTAATGTTCCCTGTTCTAAATACGTAATTTAGAACACACATTCCAAACAATCATTCTTATAACAGATAACCATATGCAGTTGTAATGACTTGGTAATCTACCAATCTATTCATTTCATGACTCGGTAATCTACGATCTATTCATATTTAACACTAAGTATTCAATAGTTTTCTGTATACTACGTATACATGGTTCTCTTACCCTGTTCTGAGTATTGAGTGATCTATCTAAGGAACCTAACTAAATAGTTGTTACCAATATTCATTTGCATCATGATCCTTAGACTAGGTGACATAGGACAATGCAAATCAGAAGCTTGCGATACTTTGGCCAAAGATTTTTAACATACTGTTTGTATTACTTATTCCTTGATGACATATTCATCAATCCAGAATACATCCTTCACCCCACTCTATTGTTATCTAGAATGTCCTTTACTGACTTCCATCAGTCCTCTTGCCCAAGGTTTATCCCTAGTTCTGGTTAACATCATAGGTTATGATAGGAAGGAGCTCATAAAGTACTTAGGATAGATTAGCATACTGGGTTAACCTAGGTCAACCCCGTGTGCCAAGATACCCTGAGTCCTAGAGGGCTACTTCGTATCACAACTACACTACTACCCAGTCCTGGAGAGAAACTAAGTTCAAGTCCAAAAGTGTGTATATCTAGATGATCAATGTGGAAGGGTGTTGCCACATGTCAACTACAGTGTTGTATCCTCGAGAAGATCCTAATCTTCTGAAGGTACAATCCTACAGTCGGTGTGTGTCAGCATCCTACAAAATAGCCTTGTCAAGATATACATACCCTTGGGAGATTATTAAAGTTAATTAATTTGGATTCCTAAAGGTAGATTTCAGCAACCCTGCCCGGACTCTAATCCAACTCTCCCTAAGTTCCTTCCCAATCAGGTTCTAATAACCCTAGCAGAACTTCCTTTTGTTAAGGTTGCTTTTGATGTTTGTTAACGTTGGCTGAACAACATCAACCCAGAATTAAGACATCAACATCTTAAGTTTCCTTCAATGTAAATTAACTATTCAAGGAAGTGTAACAACCACCAAGGTTGTAACTTAGTAGACTTTATTAAAAGTAGTCTAATGATTGTATTCATATTTCCCCTTTTGCTTACTTTTTAATAAGAGAGGAAGAGTCTTCCTCTTAAGTTCTAGGGTTTAACACACCCTTTTTGTCCCTTACAAAGTTCTTAGTTTTTATTGTAAGTTCATCACACATTACCTTACTAGCATGAATTGTTTAGATAAGAACAATGATTATCCGCAACTTAATTAGTTGCTTCACGTTTAGGGATAATACTCTAATTCCCTTTTTCATACTTATCCAAGAACACTCATTGAAACATATAACTAACATGAAGAACATCAACAAAATAGGATTCCATTTTTTTGCAAAGTACAAGATAATTTACATAATCCATGCAAGTAAATTCCTCATTCTACATTTCCTTTTCAAACTTATACATTTACAACTTATGCATTTCATACATACTGCATAACAACAACCTTCATTAAAAAGGGAATAACTTTTCTTTTTCAATACAATTTAAGAACAGATCAGATTTCTTCACAAGAATCAACTTAGATCAGCCAATGGAACATATAATTTTTTGCCTTCTTTTATCACTTACGGAGTCCATCTGCAAAAATTGCTAGCACAGGTCAGTTCAATGAACTGAGCATGATAAGCACTAATCCTTAAAACAAAGTGCATTCCACTAATTGTTCCAATAAAACAACCCTACTTTAATGAACAACAAGTAATTCATACTCCCTAAGCATAAGTAATAACAATAAAAAGAAGTCCATACTATTTTAATAAAAGAAGAACAAAATATAATCTATGCTACCTGTCCTATAAATTAAAGTATAATTGATTCCACCAATTATCTTTACCAAACAACAAAACATAACGTATCATTGTTTCCAATATACCAATATAATACAACTCATATCTTTACTATAAGATACAGAAGTAATTACAACCTATCCCTTCTTGGATGATTCATCTCACTTTCATGTAAGGAAGAAAAGAAGCATTCCATTTACCAAGGTACATAACCATCCACAAAGCTGAAACAGTGAATATCATAAAAAAATTGTCTCTTTAAAGTAACTCTACTTTAAAATTTAACCATTTAAGGTATTCATCAAAACAGATTCATATGAAAGAAATTCAAGAAGAAGTGATGGTTTAACAATAATCTACAATTTATTTTGCCAAACTAACTTCAATCTCATTCTACTTCATTTCAGTCAAATGAAAAGTATACAAGACTAATATACACTGATTTCCTTTTCCAATAAGAATCAAAATCAGGAGGTTCCAACCAATGAACATAATCCAACTAAATTTAAAAAGGAGACCTAACAGAAAATGATCCCAATTTATAATCATTTCTTTACAACTTAATAAAGCAGTTTTACTTCCTCTCCTACATACAGTTGAAGTTCATTCAAGAGTTCCAAGGAAAGAGAACAATGACCATTTCAAAGAAAGAGAATACTAAAAAATGTCTTCCTTTCTAAACCTTCTCATTATAATACATGAATTCTACTTGCCATTAGGAATAGTGTATCAATGAAACTCATACACAGCCCACGGCCGGTAAGGATTCATAGAGTATTTCTTTAAAGACCTAACATTCTTCCATTGGACTAGAACAACCTCAAGATAAGAAGAAATCATAATAACATTGCTCATTCTTAGAACTCTAAACTATCAACAGTGAAGTTCCATCACAATCCACAATGGACTTGAATCACACTTAAGCTTCCAAGACCCAACATTCATTTACTGGACCCTCAAGAGGTAAGAAGTCAGAGTAGATGTTATACACTCAAAACTTTCCAAGCAGTTCAGGTAAACAGAGCTATCTCAACAACATATTTCTATAAGGACTACGGGTTGGGTTTCCAGGAAAATGACTAAATCAAACCTCTTATAACTAACACGTACAGTCTAGGGCTCATTTACAATTTCGAGCACAATGCAAAGTATAAATGCCATTGAAGGATCAAAACCATTCAAATACATGTAACCTAGTTAGGGTAACAACAAGTTCCCTCAACAATTTATAGAATAAACCAAAGTCTATAATATCTGAACCATCACAATGTTCAGGTTTCTATTAAAAACACCAAGTATTAAATGGATTGTACAGTGGCACATCTCAATATCACAAACACAATTACATAATACACCAGCACTGGAAGACTAGACCGAGTGTAATGAAGCTATTTACATACAATATAGAATAAGAAGAAATGTTTCCATTCTCCTTTAGCATCCTTTCAACCCTATTTCCAAACTCAAAAAAAATGTAAGACACTTGACAGAGCTCAGACCAGACGACTCACAAGTCAGGTTCATAAAGAATCTCCAAAAACCATTAAGGTGGTAAAAAGAACAATATTTCCCAAGCACCTTGCCAAAGAGACTTCGAATTACAGTACCAAATATCAAAGATAACAAACCCAAGTTCCAAGTTCAATACTGTTCCAAAAAAATCAAGTTGCGTAGGATAAAACACCAAACTAAACCATATACTAGCTTATCCACAGTGCCTACGATTTATAATAACAGTCAATACTTTTCGCAAGAAGAAAAGCAAAACTAAACCATATATTGTTTTACCTGTGCATGCAAACTTTTATGATAGTCAGAGTTTCCACATGACGATACACAACAAGCCATTTATGGACTTACTCATAGTCCAAATAACCATGAAATAAAAACACTAACATCATAGAGAAAATAATCTCTACAATGGTTCCATCCACTGAAACCAGTTTCAAATCAAATAGTTCGAACCAGTTTGTAGTATCAATAAGAACTAGAGTTGTTTACCAGCTCATGTAAATAAAACACAACAAGTTTGCTAACACTAACCTCTAACGAATACAGACAGATCTCTGTAACATTAAAAGGTCGCAAATGAAGTTGAAACCAACAATCAATTTCAAACCACTGAAGAAACAAACAGTGCTACCAGTTTCATTTATGTATACATGAATTTCAAACCACTGAAGAAACAAATAGTGCTACCAGTTTAGTTTAAGTATACGTGGTTCCTCTATGAAAAAGCAGTGCAAAGTAAGCTTTCAATAGAATCATGAAACACACAGATTCAAAAACACAGAATACAAGTTTTTTTTACAAAACCCATCTATCAATTTACCAGTTAAGCATGAATGCACAATATTCATCAGAGAAAAGTTGTTTTAATGAAAACACTTAGAGGAAATAAGGTTATTTTAACAGTTAGGGCCTATCATGCCTGATAGTGTCGCTGTAAAATAGAAGGAGACCTCTAGCTGAGCTCGCTTCTTCCCTTCTTCTCCACGAAAGATCAAACAACAAAATACTTCTTCCACAATGCCTCATATACTCTCCATGAAGAAAAAATAGATTTGAAACCTCCAAAATAGCCATGCAGTGTAGTTTAAACTGCTGGTTCAAAAAACCAGAGCACATGGAGAGAGAAAAATAGAGAGCATGCAAAATGAAACAACTAAACAAAAATCTGATGGCATGCCTTCCAAAGTAGTTTGGGCTTGTGAAACAAGATTCATTAATTACATTAATTCCATATCTCCCGCCCAATATTCCTTGCCACCATCCTGCCAAGTCTGGAGAGTTCCCAATCTAAAATAACATGTGTTTCCATCTCTAGCGATGCTACCACCTAGGCCTCTGCCAACCAAACTAGCCACTGCCAAAGTTGGAAGTCCGTAGAATTTAATAAACCTTATCCTCTTCATAAATTCCTTGGAACCCATCACCAATGTGTATGCGACCCTTTAGGTTCCCCCTTCATGCCATTAGTTTAGGGTAGATTACTAACTTAGGTTAGATCTTAGGTAGTTTAGAGTTTATACCTTAGGATATAACACTAACCACTAACCCCCAACATAAGTCCTTAGCTTTTAGGTTAGGTAACTCCACATAGGTAAGTAATCAAAATACAATAGTTTTTAGAACTAGGTTAGATCACTTAATAACCTTGTAGTGTCAAGTTCTAGTTTTCATACCTAGCAACCCCTCTAATTATTTAGTACTAGTTTAGGTTAGAAACAAAATTGTATCAAGTAACATAGCTTAGGTAGGAAATATTTCCACCTAGCTTAGGATTTTGTAAGTCAATCCTAAATAGGGTCCTATGGGTATCCCTTATGCCATGTTTAGGTTGCATGCCTTTTTTTATCAACAATGAACTGTCTTGGTCGATCCTCAAAGACACAAGTCAAACCACCTACTGAATGGAAATGCGTTCACACAGTAGTCAAAGAACTTGCAACAACAAAGTTTAGTCCAACATGTAGCTTAACACATGAAATGTTGATTTTACGATTCATTCAATAGAATAGTTTTAAAACATTCCTTGGATCACTGAAATTGATCCAAGGGTGAGTCGGATATAAGACAAGTTCACAACTCTTAAACCAGATTGCAAATAACCTTCCAGAAGTGAAAAATGAATTCAAAGAAGTCATACCAATTTGATCAAAGGAGCTTAAGAGTAATAAAAGACTTATCCATATCAAGCATGATTTCCAAAAATCAGAAGAACATATCCTTATAAGGAAAATCACATGTTAACACTTGAATGCAAAGGAGGAAAATAACAACAGTCAAGGGTGTTACAATACTGGTCAAGGGTAAAATGTGATTTTAGGAAGATGAAAATATGGATTGGTTAGGGTAGAGAGTGGCCGAGCTAACCTCCAAGGGCCCCATGCCCTCCGAGTGTTGCCTACATAGTCCTGGTGAAAAGGGACCTCAGGCCGATGTAGTTCTCCCATAAGCTAGGGAAGAATATGAGGTCGAATGAAAATGAGTTGGTAGGTTTTAGGAATGTTGTTGGTTTAGGTCTGTTAGGTGTGTCTGGGTTATAGAAAAATTGGTATAGGTGATGTTGATTGTGGCAAAAGAAGAAGATTACCCCAAAGGTAAGAGTCGAAGACCAAAGCCTGTATAAGGTAATCAAAACGTAATTAACGCCGTTTAAAAGATAAGAGGAGGTAATAAAGCCACTTGATTGGTTAGGATCATATTGAGTAAATCATACCTTGGAGGAGGTAATGAATGTAAGACCCTAAAGACATTGCATGATTGATTGTTCTAAGGTGAAAAGTAGTCACATGATCACCAAATATCTTAGTTTCCAAGAGGTCCCTTGAGGTGGTAGGAAAGGGGAGTGGGAATGGTGAGAAAAGTGAAAGGTGGTTAAATTTTATATGATATGTGGTAGCATGCTCTTTGAGCAAGAGATCCGAGGTCACAATGAGCAAGTCCATGACGAAATGTCTTCTATTTTGACTTGTATTTGAGATAGACTGATCGATGCAAAAAGGTCTATACGGGATGAGGAATTAAACTCCTTGAGGGTCTTCATGAAGCTGATCGATGCGAGGAAGCTTCCACTTTTCTCTTCTTCTTCTTCTTTTTTTTAGCGTTACATAGCTGTCCTTTGAGGGAGCAGTCTATTTACAGCAATGATTGTTGAGAGGAAGATGTCCTTTTGAGGGGAGTCATCTTTTTGAGAGAATTTTGACTCAAGGAGTTGGGTCCCCATGTGAGGGATTTGAAGTCATGGACAAGACCAAGGTGAAGAATAGGAATCTTGTTCAAAAAGTAGGGTTGAAACAACCATGGGATCTCATCTAAAGGTGGATAAAAAGTATCCATGAGAATCATGCTATGTGCAACGCCATGGTACACATATTCAAGAGAAGATGACAAGTGATGGGTACTCACATGATTCTTGTTTAAATCGTTGGTGAGGATGTAGGAAGTGGGTAGCGCTCAAGGGATGAACATGGAAAGAGAAAAAAGGTGAGGTAGGACTATAGGTAAACAATAGAATGGTCAAAGATGCAAGGCATTAAGGGGCTCAGGTTCAGGTTTACCATTGAGTGAAGATAAACGATAAACACCTAATCCATAAGTATGAGTCATGATGTATGGTCCTAAGCCAATTAGGATCGAATTTGCCTGGTTTACTTTTTTCTTCTTTGGTTACGTGTTGATTTTCTTTTAGGACAAGGTCACCCAACTTGGAAGGTTCATTCATGGACACATTTTTCGTAGGCACGTTTGATACGTTTTTTGGTAAACTTGAAGGTGATCAAGAGTGTTAAGATGACGTTCGTCTAATAACTCAAGCTATGCTAAATGGTCTTGACAAAATTCATCATCATTAAGCATGTCATGGAGAGAAATGTGGAGCAAGGGAATATGGACTTCAAGAGGTAGAATAGCCTTGGTACCATAGACTAGAGAAAATGGTGTGGCGGTAGTGGAAGTGTGAATACTAGTGCAGTATGGCCCATTGGGAAAAAGGAAATGTGCATATGCCAATCCTTCCTAGTATCGTTAACCACTTTCATGAAATTTTTTTTTAAAGGTTTTGTTAGTGGATTCGGCTTGTCCATTGGTTTGTGGGTAATAAGATGATGAGGTGATGAGGAACACCAAAGCGACAAATGATGTGATGATTAATGAACTCACATATTTTCTCGGATTTCGTGGAGATGAGTGGTATGGCATCCACCCATTTTGTGTAGTATTCGGTAGCGGTGATGATCCATTGATATCGTTGGGAAGAATGGGGGTTAATCTCTCTGACAAGATCTAAACCCCAATGAGAGAAGGGCCAAAGGTCATGGGTGACCTGTAAGACATGAATGGGTGTAATGATGAAGGTTGGCATCTTGTTGGCATTTTATACAACGTTTGACGTACTTGCAGCAATTAAGGTTAAGGGTTGGCCAGTAATATCCTAGGCAAAGGATACACTTAGCAATAATAAGGCCACTGAAGTGACCTCCACATATGCCATCATGAACTTCCTTAATGGTATAAGGAATTTTAGAACTCATGAGACATCGTAAGAGAATACCGTCAAAGCCACGCTTATAGAGGAGGGCCCCACATGATGACATAATGAGAGACATTTTTAAGGAAGTCGGGTTGTCCATTATCGGTGAGATCAGGGGGTAAAATGGAGAGAGAAAGATAGTCAGAGTATTATTTATACCACAGTTCGCTCGGGTCGGGGGTAGCAGTTCTAATAGAGAAAACATTTTGAGGTAAGTAAGAGGGTGATTGGAGTCGTTGTATGGTGACAAAGATTTTAGAATCTGCGGGCCAAGAGGGTATTTGAGAAGCTAAGCAGGCTATGGTGTCTACAAATTTGTTGGTTGAACGAGGGACGGTTTACAGGGTGTAACAGTCAAAGGTGGTCAAAAGTATGTCTATATGATGTTTATACTTTTGAAGTGTCTTGTTACAACATGGGTATATACCATTGACTTGATTTACGACCAATTGAGAATCACCAAAGATGTTGATTGATTTGACATCTAGGGCATAGGCGGCTTGGAGACCTAATACGAGTGCTTCGTATTCAGAGATATTGTTTGTGCATTCAAAATCAAGTTTGAAAGATAAAAGCATGGGCTCACCATAAAGCAGAATGAGGATAATGCTAGCCCCACCCTCACGCTGACACTTAGAACCATCAAAGAAGAGTGTCATTTGGTAAGGGGTTCATCCAGGGAAAGGGTAGCAATTGACTCATTTGGAAAGTCAAAAATTAGAGGGTTTGATCCCTAGAAATAGGTGCGTCGGCCAATTGGCCAGCAATAGCTTGGCCATTGATGGACTTTTGATGAATGAATTTGAGGTTAAGGTCAACTAAAAGCATAAGCCAACATGCGACATGCTGATTTTGGTAAGGATTGGCATACATGAATTGTAAGGGGTCGGTGTTGGTCACAACATAGGTTTTGTGGTTGAGTAGGTAATGACGGAGTTTGGTGGCAATGAAAACTAAGGCTAAGCAAAGTGTTTTGAGATGGGTGTATCAGTTTCGTAATTCAAAAGAGTACAACTTATGTAATAAACCACTTGCTCCCTGTGTTGTTCATCGTGATGAGCGAGCATGGCTCCTAAGGAGTGATCGGTAGCTAAGATGTATATGTAGAAATGTTGATCGTATTTAGGTGGAAATGAGTACGGGTGGTTGGAGGATGTATTGTTTTAGGGCCTCAAAAGTTTTGTGGCAGTCATCATCCCATTTAAAGGAGACATCCTTCTTGAGTAGATGATGAAATGGTTGGCACCGATCAGATAATTGTGAAATGAAATGGCGAATAGAATGAAACTTACATTGTGTGCTACAAAGTTGTCTAAGGTTAGTGGGTGGAGGAATTTCGAGAATGGCCTTGAATTAAGTAGGGTCAACTTCTATCCACTAGGGAATGATAAATCCCAAAGCTTTCCTGAGAGATGCAAAGATGGCACTCTTAGGTTAGAGGTGACCACAATATTGGAGATACGGTCAATAATTCTTGTTTAAGCATTGGTGAGGATGTAGAAGTGGGTAGTGCTCGAAGGGATGAAATGGAAACGAGGAAAAAGTGAGGTATGCATAGTAAAACAGTAAAACGGTCAAAGATGCAAGGCATTAAGGGGCTCAGGTTCATGTTTACCATTGAGTGAAGATAAACGATAACCCTAATTCCTAAGTATGAGTCCAGGGCTGTATGGTCCTAATAAAGTCTCCATTAATGCGAATTTGCCCGGGTTACTTTTTTCTCTTCTTTGGTTACGTGTTGATTTTCTTTTAGGAAAGGTCACCAACTTGGAAGGTTCTTCATGGACACATTTTCATAGCAACGTTTGTAACTTTTTGTAACTTGAAGTGATCAAGAGCGTTATGACGTTTGTCTACTCACGTACTCAACTATGCTAAATGGTCCTTGACCAATTCATCTCATTAAGCCATGTCATGAGAGAAATGTGGAGCAAGGGAATTGGACTTCACGAGTAGATATCCTCGGTACCATAGAACTAGTGAAAATGGTGTGGCGGTAGTGGAATTGTGAATACTTAGTGCAGTATGCCCATAGGAAAAAGAATGTGCATAGGCCATCCGTCCTCTAGTATCGTTAACCATTGTCATGAAATGTTGTTCATGTGTTGTTAGTGGATTCGGCTTGTCCATTGGTTTTGTGTAATAAGATGATGAGGTACGAGAACACCAAAGTGACGATGATTTGATGATTAAGGACGCACATATTTTCTCTCAGCTTTCGTGGATATGATTGGTATGGCCCCACCCATATTTGTGTATTATTCGGTAGCGTGATGATCCATTGGCGTCGTTGGAAGAAGGGGGGTTAAAGTCTCCTCGACAAGATCAACCCCCCTTGAGAGAAGGCCAGAAGTATGATTGGACCTTAAGACAGACTTGGTTTGATGAATGGAGGTTGGCATCTTGTTTGGTTGCATTTTACAATACGAACGTTTGACGTACTTTGCGAAATTGAAGGTTAGCGTTGGCCAATAATATCCTAGGCAAAGGATACACTTCCTATAAGCACTGAAGTGACCTCCCCATATGCCATCATGAACTTTCCTTAATGGTGAAGGAATTTTACACTCATGAGACCTCTTAAGAGATACCATCAAAGCCACTCTTATAGATGGAGGGCCCCACATGAGACATAATGAGAGACATTTTTAAGGAAGTCGGGTTGTCCATTATCGGTGAGATCAGGGGGTAAAATGGAGAGAGAAAGATAGTCAGAGTATTATTTATACCACAGGTCGCTCGGGTCGGGGGGGGTAGCAGTTCTAATAGAGAAAACATTTTGAGGTAAGTAAGAGGGGTGATTGGAGTCGTTGTATGGTGACAAAGATTTTAGAATCTGCGGGCCAAGAGGGTATTTGAGAAGCTAAGCAGGCTATGGTGTCTACAAATTTGTTGGTTGAACGAGGGACGGTTTACAGGGTTGTAACAGTCAAAGGTGGTCAAAAGTATGTCTATATGATGTTTATACTTTTGAAGTGTCTTGTTACAACATGGGTATATACCATTGACTTGATTTACGACCAATTGAGAATCACCAAAGATGTTGATTGATTTGACATCTAGGGCATAGGCGGCTTGGAGACCTAATACGAGTGCTTCGTATTCAGAGATATTGTTTGTGCATTCAAAATCAAGTTTGAAAGATAAAAGCATGGGCTCACCATAAAGCAGAATGAGGATAATGCTAGCCCCACCCTCACGCTGACACTTAGAACCATCAAAGAAGAGTGTCATTTGGTAAGGGGTTCATCCAGGGAAAGGGTAGCAATTGACTCATTTGGAAAGTCAACAATTAGAGGGTTGATCCCTAGAAATAGGTGCGTCGGCCAATTGGCCAGCAATAGCTTGGCCATTGATGGACTTTTTGATGAATGAATTTGAGGTTAAGGTCAACTAAAAGCATAAGCCAACATGCGACATGCTGATTTTGGTAAGGATTGGCATACATGAATTGTAAGGGGTCGGTGTTGGTCACAACATAGGTTTTGTGGTTGAGTAGGTAATGACGGAGTTTGGTGTGGCAATGAAAAACTAAGGCTAAGCAAAGTGTTTTGAGATGGGTGTATCAGGTTTCGTAATTCAAAAGAGTACAACTTATGTAATAAACCACTTGCTCCCTGTGTTGTTCATCGTGATGAGCGAGCATGGCTCCCAAGGAGTGATCGGTAGCTAAGATGTATATGTAGAAATGTTGATCGTATTTAGGTGGAATGAGTATGGGTGGTTGGAGGATATATTGTTTTAGGGCCTCAAAAGCTTTGTGGCAGTCATCATCCCATTTAAAGGAGACATCCTTCTTGAGTAGATGATGAAATGGTTGGCACCGATCAGATAATTGTGAAATGAAATGGCAAATAGACTGAAACTTACATTGTGTGCTACGAAGTTGTCTAAGGTTAGTGGGTGGAGGAATTTCGAGAATGGCCTTGAATTTAGTAGGGTCAACTTCTATACCACGTAGGGAAATGATAAATCCTAGAAAATTTCCTGAGAGGATCGCAAAGATGCACTTCTTAGGTTGAAGGCGAACAAAATATTTGATGAGACGGTCAAAAATGGTTTTTAGGATGGCAAGGTGCTTAGAGAAGTGTTTAGATTTGGCCAGAAGATCATCCATGTAATCTTCCAATATATGATGCATGATATCATGGAAGATATAATTCATATCCCGTTAATATGTGGCATCAGTTTTTTAAAGGAAAAAAGGCATGACACGATAGCAGAAGGTCCCCCAGGGGGTGATGAATGTGGTTTTATGTTGATCCTCTAGGGCAAGCAGGATTTGGTTATAACCCAAGAAGCCATCCATGAGTGATAACATCTCATGACTAGCTGTAAGGTTGACCAATTGGTCAATACAAGGTAAGGAGAAGTCATCTTTTGGGTAGGCTAGGTTGAGGTCACAGAAATCCGTGCAAATGCGAAGTCCCCCTATCACCTTAGTGACAGGGACAATGTTAGAAATCCAACGAGGATAATCAATGGGTAGTATGAAGGAAATGGAAAGAAGGCACTGAAGTTCTTCTTTGATGAGAAGAGAAATGCGAGGGTGTATTTTCCTCAACTTTTGTTTGATGGGCTTGGCATTAGGAATGGTTACGATATTGTGGACCACTATGGTGGGGTCAATACCAGGCATGTCTGTATAAGACCAATCAAAAGCATGGTTATGATCTTTGAGAAAATAAGTGATGGCTTTATATTCAACAACGTCCAAAGATTGGCCTATCTTTAGGATGTGCAGGTCGTCCTGAGTATGAATGTTGATTTCGATAGTTGATTCATTCAACATGGTGTGCATCTTAGAAGGTAATGACTGATGAATATATGAGTCTTCTGTACCAAGGTAGGTGAGTATAGATTCATCAACCTGACATTGGACGACGTTAATTGAAGGTGTATCGCCATTGATCATTTCAGGATATAGGAAGGGAAGAGAGGAAGGAGCCTCGCCCTCGCATTGATAAGTCAAAGGCCCCAATGAATTGGTGTTTATGAATTTTTTTTAGGAGGGATAGATTCAAGATCCATCGACTTCGTCAGTGAATGTGGTGATGAAGGCAGAGCGGGTGAAGAAGGTGGAGAAGGGTTGATGTCCTTGATGAGTTCAATGCAGGCATGTTTGGTAGGTGGTTCAGGAAATCCGATACCACTACGGTCATTATGTTTACAGGTGGTACATGGAATAAGGGTATGGTGGCCTTGCTCATAAAAGCCAAAACCAAAACCCTTCCATGCACATCAGTGTAGGAAGGTGTGGGAAAAATGATGATTGGTGAGAGACTGGAAGTCATTGGAAAATGGGTGAGTTTGTGACGATGGTTCGGGTGTGTACATGGTAGTATCAAGTACCTCATAGGTGAGACTGGTACACAGATGAGGAGGACCACAAAGGAGGTGTTCTCCTATGCGGTGATCATAGTGAGGGTGTTGGTGAAGACTTCCATACTCTTGTGGAGTAAGGAATGTGTTGACACTATTTAGGTGGTATTCCCCAAGAGTGAGGAATTGAAAAACACCTTCAAGGGATTAGTGGTTAGTATGTGGGTAGCAAGAATAGATGATATGTCAGAGGTCGATGCAGAGGCGGAGTTAACGGATTAGGAGATTTATGGGTTGGCCCTGGAGGTTGTGGTGGTGGTAGGAGTGGAAGAGGTATGTGCAGTGGAGGTGGCGATTGTACTGGTAAGCAGAAGTGTAGGTGAAGCGGTAGTGGTTGTGGAGGTAGACACCTTAATGGGTATAAGTATTTCATTAGGTAGGTAAAGCATGTTGCATGTTTTAAAAGGTGATGGATCAGCTAGAATGGTATAGGTGTGTCCTTCATGTTCAAACTTTACACAACGATGCAAAGTGGAAGGAACGCAACCGATGACACAAATCCAATGTTTGCTAAGTAACAAGTTATATTGGAATTCCCCCTCCAAGACATAAAATAATTTTGGGATAGTGCGGGGGCCAATGTGAATGTGGAGGATGATAGTGCCTAATGTAGACGTGATAACATCATTGAATGAATGCAACATGACAAGATGTTTATGCATGCAATTGTCATGTATGCGCATTTGAGCGAATGTGTGGGATGAAATGATATTAATACTAGCGTCCCCATAAATCATTACACGTCGTACTCGTATATCATTGATGTGGACATAGATGAAGAGGGATGGGTCTAGGTCATCCATTTGGTGTGGTGCGATCTCTTTCTTTGCGAAGCTAAGGGAGGCTACTTTGTGAGTAGGGTGTGGTGTGGATAAAGGTGGAAATTTGGTGAGAGAGGCTACATGATGGGGTACGATAATGGAGGCTACGGTTGTAGGGTCATTGGGTAAAACCTTAATAGATTGAAGAACCTCCATGAGAGCTTGACGATGGGATTCCGAGGTTTGGATGAGGTCATATAAGGAAAATTTGAGGGGAGATTGGTGTAATTGTTTGAGCATGGTGCGATGTGTGACCCCATTAGAAATAGCGTATGTGGGTCTGTGGATAGTAATCTTAGGTGTGGGTGCAGATTATATGTTGGGTATAGGATTGGTTGGTGGGTCAGTTTCCTTTTCCATACCTTTATCCTTCTGAGAACGGGTAGTAACGTGGATCATGTTGATCTGAGGGGAGTTGGAAAATGGAGAAGGTGTAGGGTGAGAGGTATAATGACATTATGGGAAAAAACCTACCGAAGGAGAAAAACCCTGTGAGGTGAGCTGGGTGTAACGAAATTTGGGTGATGATGTGGCAAGTTCTCTGATGCGAACCATGTTAATTTCAAATCTTGGAGGTGGTTCTAGGAGCTGTGGTGGTGGAGGTCGTGGTTGTCGAGTGGGAAATGAAGGAAGGACTATGAGAATGGGTGTTGGTGAAGCAATGTCCTCATCGAGAAGGTCCTCATCATCAAAGTTGGTTTCTGGAGGACACAACTGGATAAGGATGGTTTTCAAGGCCTTGCAGTTCTCCACATCATGCCCTGGCACACGATGGTAGGCAAAAATTTTAGTGTCATCAAACCCTTTTGGCTTGGGTTTGAGGGGGTCGTAAGGTCTAAGTGGCGGTAATGTGATAACAAAAGTCTCAAGGAGGTTGGTTAAAATTTTGGCATAGGACCCCTCTAGTGGGTTACAATGAGAGGTGAAAGTGGGTTTGGGTGTAGGTACGACTGATTGTTGAGGAACAGTCCTCGCAGGAGGGGGAATAGGTCAAGCTATGGTTTTCGGTGATGGCGTGGTCTTGGGTGTCGGTTGTGTTTGTTTGGGTAGGGGTAGGGTAGATGAACGGGAAGGAGGGTGTATGGTTACTTTGACTACCTTATTGGAGGGTTATAGATTTTTTTTTTGTGTTGCACCTTCTTGGGTAAAGGTGATATGGGTGTACAAGATCTAGAGGGAAAAGTAGATGGGGGAAGAGGGCGAGTTACCCACAGGGATAACGGAGGTGATGTGAAGGTATATGATGTGGGTTAAGCAAGTGGTGTGAGAGACAAAGACTGAAGTGTAGTGGGTAGTGAAGAAGTTGTGGAGAGTATTGGGGGTATGGGTGGTAAAGATGCTGCAGGTGTAGGTGTAAGTCATGTCGAGTGCTTGTGTAGGTTAGAGGTTTGCAAGGAAGGAGTGGGCTATTGTGTTTTTGGTTTATTGATGGGTGGAAGTTTCTTAACCGTGCTGGGAAGCTGAGGTCCTAAGACAGACAGGACCGGTGCAGGTGTGATTGGCGTAGCCGGAGTATGAGTTCTATGGATTTGGTTCTTTTGTTTGGGTGTCAGAGTATGTGTGGTGTTGACTTTGGAGGATGTAGCTAAATCTAGTTTGATAGGTGGATGAGTAAGGATGGTGGTTGAGGTGACCCCTAAGGTGGTAATAGGTTTAGTCGAGGAAGATGCTGTAGGTGTGGGTTTGGGTTTAGATGTAGGTTGGGTTATGGGTAAGAGTGTATGTTGAGCTATGATGGGTGTCATGGAAGAAGTTGTGATAGAGGTGGTTGTGTTTGGTTGGATTGATCGAAATATTTTTGGGTAGATAGTGGAGGTATCAGCAAGTGACATCTGCATCTGTGTTGAGACAGGAAGCAAAAGGCGCCCCCAAAGTAAGGCCCTATCCACATAATCTAAGTGAATTGGCCAAACGTGAGAATGAAATGTCTATAGGTGAAGTTGATGAGGACCTAATGGCAATTCCCTTAAAATGTGTCTTAGAGATGGGGAATTGGCTAGCTTCAGCTTCTGTGGGTAAGAGATCCAAAAGTAGGTCTGAAGGATCTTGGGTAGCTGAAGGAGAATGCTCACCTAGAGGCAAAGGTATCTCTATTGGGTCTGTGATAGGGGG
This sequence comes from Taxus chinensis, assembly GCA_019776745.2. NCBI lineage: Eukaryota > Viridiplantae > Streptophyta > Pinopsida > Cupressales > Taxaceae > Taxus > Taxus chinensis. The sequence continues at coordinate 645,287,506 of CM034152.1, forward strand.
AGGAAATGATGGGTGCTCCTCTATAGGTGGAGGAGATGGTGGGAGCTCCTCTGTGGGTGGAGGAGGCAAACAAGTATCCTCCATGAACTGAAGAAGTATTGTGGGTGTCAATTCCCTAGGTGGAGAAGCCAAAGGTGAAATGGTCTCGATGTTAGTGAAAGGCTCCTCCATAGGTGAGGAAGGAGGTGAAAGGTGTTCCTCTATGGGTGAAGGACCAGGGGAGGTTTGTTTCGATGTGGAAGGAGGATTTCAGGCTAGAATCTCTTCTATGGAAGGAATATGGGGTAATTGGGAAGCAAAGGTGTGTCACTAAAAATAGCATGGACCTCGCAGGTATGGCTATCATGAGTTGAGGTCTCAATGGTTTAATCAGATGAAGGGGCATGATTGGGAAATGGTTTCTTGAAGATGTGTAGGTTTTGGTTGGAAGGTGTGTTAGGATTATCCATAGTTAACTTTCCTTTCTCGAGCATTTATTGGACAATATTTTTGAAAGTGATGCAATTGCCTTCACTATGACCCTTTACTCGATGATAGTTACAGAAGTCGTGTTCTTTATACCATGTGGGCATGGGGTGAGGAGGGTCAAAACCAGTGTGCAATTTTATAGGTGGAAGGGTGATGGCCCCAATTTTGATAAGCTTTTCTAAGACAGAAGAGTAAGGTTCCCCAATTGGGGTGTATTTCCATTGTTCTCGTCTGAATTGAAAATTCTGGACGGGTGAGAGATTAGATGAGGGGGTAGCCTGATTTGACGAATGAGCCAGACCGGCCTTGAGTACCATTGCATTAGCGGTGCCCTTGGCCTTTGAATAATTGTTCTGTGGTTTGGAAGAAGAAGAAGTATCATTTGACTTGAATGCTAAATTTTTACTACGTAATTGGATTTTCTTCTCTTCAATGGCCCAAATCTCTAAATTTCGTGCCATGGTGAATGCTTCATCAAATGTTCAGAAAGTCTGAACCTGTAGGGTTGGTGAGATATGTCTAGCGCAAGCCCTTGTGAAGTGCCTGATGAGTTCTGTTTGTGGCAGTTGGAAGGTGAGTTGATTGATCAGGCTACACCAGTGAGCGAAAAAATCTGTGATAGATTCATCCTCATACTGACGTGTGGAGTATAGATCAGTCATGGTAACCTTCTTGATGATATTGATGGAGAAGTGATCCAAGAAGGCTTGGGATACCTAATTAAATGAAAATATAGAGTGTCTAGGTAACCTACTATACCAATCTAACATAGGTCCAGTCAGAGACATGGGAAAGGTCCTTAAGAGTAAAGCATCATCATGAGCGATTAAGTAGCACCCGTGTTTGAATGACCACTAATGTTGTTATGGGTCTTCCTTACTATTGAAGTGGTTGAACTTTAGGCATCTCCCAATGCACGGGGTATGGATGAATAGGAATGGATGGGTGGATGGTTTCATTGTAAATTTCATCATAGGTGAGAGTATTGTGGGAGCCAGAAACCGATGCCTCTAATGTTTGAATCTTGTCCATCATCAATTTGATTAGGTCATTGGTAGGTTGTGATGATTGGGTGCCTCCTGTAGCATAAGAGGGTTGGTTTTGGGCATATAATGGGGGTGACATTCCAGTATATGGTGCTGCCATGTAGGTTGATTGATGAAGAAGGCAGTGAAATAGGGGGTACATACCCAGAGTGAATAATAGATGAAACAAGAGGCTGTTGATAGTACATATATGGAGGTGGAAGGGTCATGGTAACCCTAGTGGCAATGGGGGCTAACAATTTTGGAATGGAAAGGACCACATTCTGAAAAGGGGTAGAGGTCACCGACACCAGAGGTGGTAGTGTAGCTATGGGTATATGCAAGACATTAGGGGTGGATGAGGTTGCATTTTGGGTGGTTTTCGAAGGTATGGTGGATGTGGCAGGTGCAACAGAGGTAGCAGACATGGTAGTCATAGTGGGTATAGGACCTAGCTGTGAAATGACTGGGGGTAAGGTAGATGTGGGCAGCACGGAGCCAGCTGGGGCTAATGCAGAGTGGGAGTGAGAGTCGGGGGGATAGATACGGGCATGCTATATATCAACTGACCTGAGGCATCTTGGGTAGATGAGTGGGAAAGATAAAACTACAAGGCGGCAGGGTTTTGGTCAAGGAGTTGTGAACTCCTCATCTCCTGGTAGCGATAGTGATAGGTTGGATAGGATCCATGGTGGGTGATAAAATGGAAGGCGGTGAAGGACTAGGTGGGAGTGGTTGACAACTTGCGTGGAATATGAGTGTGCACTTGCTTGTCTTTGGGTCAGCACCATGTGAACCAGTACTGATTAGGTTAGGCCACTTCTCTGTAAATGACACAGAAAAACAACAGGAATAGGTGAAACAGGTGGTAAAAAGTGGACTAGGTACGAAATGTTGGCTGGAAAGTGACACAGGATAACCGATGCTGGTTAGGGTAAACTGACGCTGGTCACAGGTAACCATGGCCGGTCACTGTGGGAAATGGACAGTGAGTGAAAAACAAGGTGTAAGGTCAAATCTGATAGGTATGCCAAACCTGATGAGTTTTACAAGGTCAATGGGAATGATAATAGTGACAGGGACTCTGAAAAGTTGAAGAAGGTGAATAAATGTCCTTTTGGGTAGGTTAACCAAAATGACAGTGAACCGATGCTGGTTGGGTATAACCGACGACGGTCAGGGGGTAATCGACGATGGTCGCTGGACCGACACCGGTCACTGTGAAATTGAAATAGTGATGAAAGGAAAATGGTTGTGAATTAAAATCTGATGTGGAATCAGACCCAGAATTCTGAGAATGATGAGAATATGGTCCAAGAACCCTCAGATGAAGCCAGAATACACCAACTATGATGAGGATCATGCAAGGATAAACAAGAAGAATGAAGAATGTGACCTCTCACCTCAAAATGCAAGCCAAGTAGAAACACTAAGAAAAATGTGATCCTAAGAGTGTCTTTTCTATTATGTTTGTTTAGCTTATGCTATTTAAGGATTGACTCATGAACTGTAGAATATAATTTTTTGGTGAGGATGGATTCCTACAAAGAAGGAGATCTAAAAGGTGAGGTTTCAGGTATGTTATGGTGGGGGTGGGCTTCGCTCTGAATTATGACTTGATAGAGCAACGAGCTGGGGAGTACCTGCCAATCCTCAGATCAGTGTGATCATTGACAGTCATTCCCAGGAAAGATGTTGTTTAAGAATATGTATTTGTTTTGAATTTGTGCAAGAGTGGAGAAGAGAGAGAGAGAGAGAGAGATGTGCTTTCTATAATTCATTTGTCAACCATCAGCTGGGAATGACTTCTAGCGCATAGGTTGCCCTCAATTAATGTGAGCTAATGCGATAAATTAGAATGCAATGCACTTATTTTAAGCCCAAATCGAAATATGAAGTTTGATGACACAAATGGATGAATAGGAAGAGGGATGCTCTTTCACTAAAATGTAGAAAACAAGAAGAAATGATTCTTTTTAAGTACACCAAAAGAAAGGTTTCTTTTAGAGAAAATAGAAAGAAAAAGAGGGTTACCAAGGAAGAAAATTAATGTGTATGCTTTTCAGAAGGGAAACAAACACACAACTTTTCCTAGGAATGAATAAAATGCAAGGAACCTTGGATGGGTCCCACCGGGCGTGCCAAAATGTTTCACCTGATTCTTAGACATTTCTTTGAAATATTGACGAAATAGATAGGGTAATGGCATAGGAGGAATACCTATTGGAATGTTGGTTATTGGGTTGTTGCGCGCGTATGACTTCTGAATCCAAAACTGATCATGAGAGACTTCCTTTTGGCTAGGAGGAACTACCTGAAATGGAACACAAGACCACCAAATAAAAGTTAAACAATATGTGCAGTGAATTGCCTAGCATGTGCTAGATCCGGGAAGTGTGATACTTCCTAGACGACTGTCAGTCCACTGTTTACAACAATTTAATGCTGGTAATGAAGTAAATCCTATTGTAATTGAAATGATTTAGGTATCTCATTAAAAACACAATAAGAAAGATCTAATCTAAGAGGCTAGGTTAAAATAAGATCTGAAGGTCAAATAACTGGTTCTGGGTCTCTGCAGGTCTGATAGAGGTCTCAGGTAGATCACAGTGAACAAAGGTAATGTGGGAATAGGTGGATAGGTCACTATTTTGGACTCTATTGGTAAATATAGAGACCGACGCCGGTTAAGGGTGAATGATGCCAGTTGGGGAGAACCGGTGCCGGTTATTGTGGAAAATTGAGAATGCCACAGAATGAGCTTTGGGTCTCCCTTGTGATTGCACAAAGGACTTGGTTGGCCGGAATGAGGTATTAGGTTGTTTGGATGGGGTTTGGTGGGGTTTTAACGGGTATATGGAGGGGTGAGTATTAAAGGAGGTCAATGGGTGGCTAAGAGAACAAAAGGATGACAATACAATGATGAAATGAATGAACCAAAGGAGTAAACTATTCTACTTACTTGAAATCTAGTTTTGGGTGCTTGTGAGTGATGGATGAAGGTGCCGGTAAGAGGTTGAATGTTGTTGAGGATCACCAAACATTGGAAAGGTCCTGCATGGGCTGCATGTGCATTCCCTTTTGCTTGGTTGGATCAAATCTGTGCTGGGGTGAGTGTTGGATGATTGCTGGGTGATTTCTGGATGCCTGTGCAAGAGAAAATGCTTGATCTCCTTCCTTGCATGCGTGTTCTCACGGAAAATTTCTCTAAAAAGATGTGTTATCTCTCAAGAAAATTCCCAATGTTTTCCCACCTTTTTCCAACCTCAAAAATAAGGTTGTTTTGGGGATTAAAAGGTGACCGACGGTGGTTCTGGCTTAACCGGTGACGGTTAGGGGTAAGCGGTGTCAGTCAAGGTGGGATTTCCTAGGTTTACTAAACTAGAAAGATCCCCTTGATTTTCTAGGATCTCATGTCATTCACCCGTGGATCAGACTGGAAGCTTCTTGTCAACATGTGGAGATGTGGTTAGAGGGAATGTAGGCATTGATTTTTAGGGTTTGGGTAAGTCTTAGTTACTTATGGACAACTTACTAAGAATAGGTCTTAGGGTGAGTTGGCTTGATGAGGTGTCTAGGTGAGGTGTAAGTGTGGGCATTATCTAAATTAAGATATTTAAATAATAAATATGGTGAGGATAATTAATTAATTTAATTAAATTAATATTAGTGGGGTGAAGGGGGCCATAGCTAGATGAATGTGTTCAATGGTGTTTATTTGACGATGGACCAAAGGTGAGTGTGACCCAATTTTAGTGTCTACAGAAACAAAACAAAAATACTAATATAGTTTCCATGCAGGTTGCCAAAAGGTGTTAAAGCAAACCACATCCAAGTTAAAAAATATAAAAGACACACCACAATCAAAACACTGTATTTTCAAGTTTGGATAAGTGTACGCCCCTGTCCACTTAAAACTAGGACATAACCCCTTTGGCATAAGCCTTAAGCTACAACAATGGGTGTGGTTCAAGGAAACCCAAATTAGTCAACGCAAGAGGGAAGCTTATGGATGAAATGAGAAGTGCTTTACACAACCCACTTAACTAGTACGCATGTGAGATTTAGCGTCACAAGATTGTTCGTATTGCGACCCTAATGAGAGTACACGACGGACACATTTATTCCCCACTATGCTTGAAGGGGGTAAAGTAAAGCCTAGATACTCCCAAATTAGTTAGTGTGACTTTTTGGGTAAATCAAGCTCACTCTTAGATGACTTATGACACCTAGTTGAGTGAACCACCCAGGAAGCTATCTTTGACCAGGAGCCCACTTGGACCACATCAAAGACAATTTGAGTTGAGAGCTATTATTCATCATGAAACATGTGAATCGTTACTTTTGCTTATTTTTTCACTTGCCCTAAGGCCAGGTGAAACTCTACCGAAGTGAGGCCAACATTTTTCAACCCAATTGATCCACTTCATTCACTTTCTTTTGACAAATTTTTGATCAAAAGAAGAGTGACTACCTTTGCAATATCAATTGATTGTTTCCCCACTTTTTTGTCCGTTTACACCCAACCATGTTTGTGGCTGGGCTGTTAAGCTGTGTGGAGACGTTTTTATATCATTGGTATCCTTTTTGATCTTAATAACCAAGTCAAGATCGTCATCGTAGTTAGGCTTGGTTCACCACTTTGATCCTCCTTTGAACAGTTATCTTGTTTATATCGCGACACTAAAATTTTGGTATTTACGTCTTGTTTCTTGTAAACTTGGCCTAAATATCTATATTGTAAGGTTATGCTATATATACTTTAACAATTCCTAGGTATATTATTACTTATAGTTTGATTTCAATTATTACCTTGATTCTGAAGAGTGTTAAGTGTTACCACTTATGCGTGTTATATAATTATTATCTTGATATCAATACCTTACTTTCTTGCAAAGTTTCCATTAACATATCTTAGTGAAATTGTTGTGTCACTCACAATCGTAATTGACACCCTTTGGAATATAGGTCTTGATTGAATTTGGGCTTGCTTCTAGTATACTTTGTTTGGAGGTCTTGTTAACTTCTTGTTACTTACTTCTTGTTATTACTTACGCCTTGTTCATTTCTGTTGATACTCAACATAAGTAGGGACATCTTGATAACAGGTCAATACCTTACTTTCTTGCAAAGTCATCATATGACACCAACTACCTTTCTTGAAGTGAAATTGTAGGAAGTCACTCACAATCGTAATGACACCCTTTGGTTTGAAGCTCAATATTGTGTGACTTGATTGAATCCCCCCCTCTCTTGGGCTTGCTTCTTAGTATACGTTTGTTTAAGAGAAAGGTCTTGTGTAACGTTAGTTCTTTGACATTCATAACATACCTTAACGCCTTGACATTCATTTCTTTGAACTCAACAGGTAAGATAAGGCCCCTACGTCGGACATTCAAATATGTTGAATCATCATATGACACCAGACTACCTTTTTGAGTGACAAATATTAGGACAGTAATGGCTCTTATTTGATTACACAATTTTGAAGCTCAACAAGGCATGCTGTGGAAACTAGACAAGCACAAACTTGGCTCGTTCATTAAACGCTGGTGGCTCAAAAACAAGGGTCAAATCCTTTTAATTGAGCCATGATTATTGTGTCACTTTAGTTCTCTGACATTCATAACATACCTTAAGGTATAAGACATGATAGATCTTTAACTTAGGTTTGATAAAAATATTGGAATCACATTCACATGATGGAGTTTGACTTAGTGTGGCGATAAAATATTACACATTATGGCTCTTAAAACACAATTAGGACTCAAAAGGAAACCCCACCTTGCTTTGGATGAATTCCTTTTTAGAAACAAGGATCAGGTAATGAAATGAGTTGTAGACTTGGGAGCCAAAGTTCCCTAAAAAAAACAAAAACAAAAAACCCCCCCCCCCCCCCCCCAAAAAAAAAACTATGAGGTCAAATCCTTTTATTGGCCATGATGACCCTGTGGACTTTATTCTCTACGGAAAAATGGGGCATAAGAAGCTTGATAGATCCATACCATGGTTCAAACCCAGTTGGAATCCCCACATGTGGAGTTTCATATCCTAATTGACCTGTGACACCTTGGAGTGGGGATTACATCGAGAATTCCTTTGTGTACCGAAACAAGGATCAGGTACATGAAATGAGTTGTAGAATTTTAGGGGATGACCCTATGGTGAAGTTGGTATTTGAACAAGAGGAAATCCCGGGGGATAGAGCCAACTGTGGTGAACTGGCTCGTTCATTTAAGAGAAAATTATTGTGGGGCATTTAGCTTGTAGATCCAAACCAGGTTCAAACCCAGCCTCTAGGATTTCATATCTTGATTTACCTGTGACATGTGGAGTGGGGGTATTTGTGTGCCACCTAGGGGTTACATCCCTAGCCTAAATTTTTATCCGATGGGGTGGGAGTGGTGCGGTCAAGTTTAGGGCAATGACCCTATGGTGAACTGGTAGGGAATTTAACTTGTAGAGCCAACAACCCAGGTTCAAACCCAACCCTCAGGATTTCATATCTTGATTTACCTATGACATGTGGAGTGGGGTATTTGCATGCCACCTAGGGGTTACATCCCTAGCCTAAATTTTTATCCGATGGGGTGGGAGTGGTGCGGTCAAGTCATATGGTTGTGTGCTTGCCCACCCATGTTCAAATCCCCCCGAGGCACGATCCTCCTCGGAGGTGGTTCTCACCGCTAGAGGAAACATATTTTCTCATGATGACACTAGTGGTTACTCCTCACTGCTGACGCTGGTGGCTCTTCCTCTCGTTGCTGACACTGGTGGCTCCTTCTCTTACTACTGAAGCTGGTGGCTGCTCCGCTCACTATTGATGCTCCTCTCACTACTGACACTGGTGGCTTATCTACTTGCTACTGATGTTGGTGGCTTCTCCCTCTCACTGTTGACGCTGGTGGTTGTTCCTCTCACTTCAATCACTAATAGTTGTCCCACTCACTGCGGTCGTCATTGGTAGCTGCATCTTCACTATGGTTTCATGGTTGCTTCAATTGGGTTCCTAATAGTGGTCCCCTTCATTATAACCAAGTTGTGGATCCTATAAAAAAAATCCTCAATTGTACAAGGATGTGGGTCCTTTCAACACCCTCAATTTACCCTCAATTCCACAAAAAAAAACAAGAGGGAAATCCCACCTACAAATGATGCTAATGAAGAGGAACAAACCCCTTATTAACATGGATGATATATTAACACATGGTCATGCTTATATTTCTAACGTGTGCAACGATAATGTAGTGGGATATATAATACCTTTCCTTAAAGTACCCACGTAAAGTTAGAATAGAACACGAAAATGTTGAAACACCTCTGCAACATGAAGAAGAAGAGGAACATCTCGAAGAAGAAGTCACTATTTAATAACAAATTAGCAACCTTAGTCGAAAATTGGTTTTGTTAACATCTCATGTGCAAAAATAAACAAAACAAGAATGTACAAAATACAAAACCTAAGGTCAAAATTAGTGAACCTCAACTGGACAATCACAGAGAAGATAATACGAAAACACCATCATGTATATATCCCTACTTTTCCTACCAAAGAAAAATTACTCGCTCGAGAAATGTAGTCTATGAAAGTGACACTTATAAGCCTCCAAGAGAGCATTGTGGGGGAATAATAGAAAATATTAATATGAAGAGCTATGTCCCTATCCATTTTGATAAAACTATGATGCTTCAACCCTTCTCTAAAAAGTTTGACATGCCGAAATTTGACAAATACAGAGGGAAAAGTGACCCGCGAGACCATGTAAAATATTTTTATATGACATGCCAAGAAGTGGCGTACAATGAAAATTACCTCATATGACTCTTTCCAAAGAGTCTAGGGGGCCAAGCCTTGGAATGGTTCACTCGCTTACCCTCGTGCGGTCTATTTTCACATGGCCTGAATTGACAGAAAGGTTTGTACAATACTTCTCGTACAACATAGAAAGTGACATAACCATGGAATATTTGTGTGGCACTAAACAACATTCCAATGAGACATTCGCTAGCTTCCTATAAAGATGGAGAGGGATAGCTAGTCGCTTCCCTTATACATTCCGTGAAAAACAGCTGGTGAGTATCTTTGTGCCCAATCTCAACCCAGACATCACTTTTTCATCTGCAAATGCATTATGTCCACACCTTTTGAAGAGGTTATTGAAAAGGGAATTCACATAGAGAAATACCTTATTGCCAAAGGAACCATTAAACCTCACTCTAAGGATAACCAAAATGAAAAACCTACGAAAAAGCTGAAAATATTAAAAAAAACAAGAACGTGGTGGGAGACGGAATTACAGATTCCAAACGTGTGCAAATGGTTCAGACTGGTCAAACCTTTTAAACTGACCAAAGGACCTATTCAACCACCACATAAACATAATGTTCACTCCTCTCAATGAGCCTTTGTCAGTCATATTGAAGTAATTGGATGTAACTCACATGGTGAATTATCCCATGACACAACCCTTATATGAAAATGCTCCAAAACCATCAAGGTACAAAGAGCATGACTATTGTGAATTACATCATGGTCAAAGGACACGAAACAGAAAAATGTCTATGACTTCATCACTACATAAAAGACCTCATTGAAAATGAGGAGATAGAAAGTGGATAACCTGGAGAAAAATATGATGCCAAATGAAAAGATGGGAATATTCAAAGAACCATTCCCCAAACATGGTAATTCAGATGAGAAAAAGGTAGATCGAGGAGAGTCATCCCAGAGTTACAAAGTGGAAAATTATCTATATACCTAAGAAGGAAAATAATCATTACGATTTGCTCATTAGATGTATCTGCTCTCCTAATGACCATGTGAACCCCATTCAAATTAAGGGAAAATATTGTATTGCGGTAAGAAGGCATGCCTACCTCATGATTCCTGAACCCCTCTCCATCAACCCCACAAGATGGTAGGTATAACCTCTTAGAACAACTTGAGAAGATGTCTGCCAAGATTTCAATCTTGGATCTTCTCAAAATAATAAGTGTACATAAGGAAATCTTATACAAAAATATTCAGGGGTTAGGAGTGCCATTATAAGTCGACCATTTGCATTTTCAAGTTGTGGTGGATAACATTGTGCCAACTGAGTATATCTCTTTTAATAATAGGGAGAACCCTATTGAAGATCCAACACATAATCTCCCCTTATATATTGAGGTCTTCGTTACCCGCGAAAGATAAAATGGGTGCTTGTGGACAATGGATCAGGGATGAATATATGCACATTAAAGCTAGTTAAGAAATTGGGGACATACATAAGAAGATCTCGAGTCCCACATCGTTACCATAACCACTTATGACAACGTAAAAAGGGAGTCATCTGGAAAAATCATATTACCCCATAGAATTCGGACCCACTTTTCATCACACAAATTTTCATGTCTTGGACTTAGAACTCCCATACAATACACTTCTTGGCCGGCCATAGATTCATGCCATGCAGGCCCGTGCCGTCAACGTTTCATCAATGCATCAAATAGAAACACGAGGGACACACTAGTCACAATATAAGGAGATCTAGAGCCCTTCACTCACTACATAGCTCTTAATAGTTTTATGAATAAGGGTGCCTATACAATGTCCCTCTGCTGATATAGTTGTTCCTCTTCAATCTTAAGCCATGGAGTCAACGGGTAGATTCAAATTCCCCTAAGTTCTTGTGCACGTGAGGATTCTACATCAACATACCATTTTGATTCATGGGAGAAGAATGTTCTAGAATACGGTTGTGGGGAGTATAATGTGCAACAAGATCTTTTTGTTTGAGACCTCTCATTGTCACCTAAAACTAGAGGTTGACCTAACTATCATTTCAGACGACCTAGAGATGAGTGAACTATTGGGTCATTTTTTACCTGGAGGGTTGCTCGCTGAAGAGAAATTGTTGGACCCACCTATGACTTGGGTCCTAGAAGATATTCAGCCAACTTGCTACCAAAATCCCTAAGTATGAGAAGTCTAGCTGAATGATGTATTCCATGGGCTACAAAGGTCTAGGATGCAGAAAAAAATGAGAAAGGACCAAGAGAACCAATTTCCTCTCCCACACTTCAAGATGGAAAGGTATGACATTGAAATTTGACCCTATGGATCACACCCCAATGATCAAGATGCCACCCGTTCTAAGCGTGAAGATAGCTCTGATTATTTAGATAGCGATACAGCTTCCCACTGTAGCCAATACGAGGATCTTGCCTCCACGAACCTATTCATGAATAAATGTTGTCCTTACCATAACCCCTACTGAACCTAAAATTGACCTTGTTTACCCTTTCCTTGTTGAATGGGACCAACAACGTCATGTGCTGTATGGATCTCTTTGAAAATGATGAATCCATTGCAGAATTCATGGGCATTCGAGATACAATTCCAATTGGAGACCATAAGAAGGGTTTCTACATTGAATTAGATACCTATGCGTACTTCAGTGAAAGGAAGCTGAGCTTCATGATCAGAAAAACTTGAGAAAAAGTGAGGGAAAAAGTTCCAACGAAAAGCCTCGGCAAAAACAAAAGTCCAAGTCACACAGTGAAAACCTTTTTGAGGCACTGGATGACAAACAAGTAAAAAAATCAATGGACAAGAAAAGTGACCATGCTAAGGGTGAAAATCTCGTAGAGATGCCCTTGGAAGAAGATCTCAACCTTCCTCCCGATCCTACGCGTATGGAGGATTTGTCAAAAATGCTAGTGGAAGAAACCATTGATGTGAATATTGGAACAGAAGATGATCCAAAGATAGTCAAACTAGGAGCTTCACTCTCAGCACGGGAACAAAAAACATTCACCATGCTGTTATGGGAATTTGATAGATGTATTCACATGGTCCTATAAGGATATGCCGGGCTTGGATCCAACTTTGGTAGTGCATAACCTAGTAGTGCACGTAGATGACCAAGCCCATCAAACAAAATCTCAGAAAAATGCATCCACGGGTGCCCCTTCTAGTTAAAGAAGAGCTAGAAAGATTGTTAGCGGTGGGATTTATTCGACCTATTGATTACTTAGAATGGATATCAAACATAGTCCCCCATACAAAATAAAATGTGTCGAGATAAGAATCTGTATAGATTTTAGAGACATTAATAAGGCATGTCCAAAGGATGATTTCCCATTGCCCAATATTGATATGATTGTTGATTCAACTACAGGATATGAAATGTTATCTCTTATGGATGGATTTTTAGGCTACAATTAGATCAAAATTCATAGATGAGGATCAACACAAGACAGCCTTCACAACCCCTAGGGGAAATTTTTGTTATCAGGTAATGCCCTTTGGCCTTAAAAACGTAGGAGAAACTTATCAAAGGGAAATGACCCGTGATTTTCCATGATATGATTCATGACATCATGGAAGACTATGTGGATGATATCCTCAGGAAATCCAAGACAAGAGAAAATCACCCTGAGATCTTATGTGACATATCTTTGAATGCCTATGGGAATACAAAGTTAGATTGAATCCAAAGAAGTGTGTGTTTGGCGTACTATCAAGAAAGTTGCTTAGATTCATTGTATCTTGAAGAGGGATTGAGGTAGACCCAGCTAAAGTTACTGCCATTACTTGAAATGCCTCCTCCCAAAAACATCAAACAACTGCATAGCTTACAAGGAAAGATACAGGCCATCCGCTGCTTCATTTCCCAACTTTTCGATAAGTGTCATTCGTTCACTCACCTACTTAAAAAGGATGTTTCCTTTATTTGGGGACCATAGAGAAACAACAGGCTTTCACCTTGCTTAAGTAGTACTTAGCCAATCCACCTGTCCTCATGCCTCCAACTCCTGGTGAGCCACTCCTGTTGTATATTTCTATCTACGCAATTCACTATTGGTGTGCTTCTCACCCAATATGACCTCGGCCATAAAGAAAAAATTTTTGTACTATCTCAATCGTACTCTCATTGCTTATGAGCTCAACTACCCTCAGATTGAAAAAGCTTGTTTGGCTATAGTTTTTACCTTCCAAAAACTTCGTCCATTACCTATTGAATGCTAAAACCAAGCTCATTTCCAAAGTTGACCCACTTAAGTACCTGTTGTCAAAACCTGCCCTTACAGGTAGAATGGATAATTGGATCATTCTACTAAGTGAATTTGACATTGAGTATGTGCATCAAAAGTTGGTAAAAGGACAAGTACTCACCGATCAGTTAGCAGAAGCACCGATTACCAGGGACAGAGCCTGTAAGTCTGGAGCTACCAGATGCTTCATTATTGTATATTGAGGAATATATCATGTGGCAAGTGCACTTTGATGGATCTTTTACTTTTCATGGTTCGGGGGTAAGTGTGGTTTTAATTACTCCTTCAGGAGACCCTATACCTCAATCTTTTTACCTTGGTTTTCCTTGTACAAATAACATTGCGGAATATGAAGTGCTCATCGCAGGGATGAAGCTAGAAATAAAATGGGATATCCATCATGTTAAGATCATTGGTGATTCACAATTGATCATCAAGCAAGTTAACGATGAGTATAAAGTCAAGGATGAGAAACTCATCCCCTACAAAAAATTGGTGGAAACCTTGAAAGAGTATTTTGTGTGTATCACATTCGAGAAGATTCCAAGAGCATAAAACAGATCCGCAGATGCTATGGAAACCATAGGGTTCTATGCTACAAATTCCACCAGAGAGCAATGACATGCCATTCTTTGTTGAGAATCTATGCCATCCTACATATGATATGCCTGAATCATGTTTGGCTTGTGAAGTTGTTGGTCCCTATTCCCCATGGTATGTGCACATCTACACCTATCTTAAACACAACACCTTCCCTCCTAACATCTCCATTTCAAAAAACAAATCCTTATCCACCAGATAGCCCATTACACCCTCTTAGGAGATATGCTCTATCATCATGGCTATGATGGGAATCTGTTGCGTTGTCTAGATGTAGCAGAGTCATTCCAAGTGATTAAAGAGTTGCATGAAGGGGTGTGTGGCCCATACAAATGGAATGGTTCTAGCTAAGAAATTGTTGAGAGTAGGCTATTATTGGCCTACTATGGAAACAAACTGCTGCAACTATGTAAGGAAATCGTATTATGTCAAAAGTATGGAAATTTCATCCATGCACCATCACAGTCCATTGCAACCAATCACAACCCCATGGCCATTCTCCAAATGGGGACTTGGATTTAATAGGAAATCTCACCCCTACCTCATCTGATGGTCATACTCACATCATCACAGCTACAAAATATTTCACTAAGTGGGTGGAGGTTGTTCCTTTGACTTATGTTATAGGAGCTCAGATTTCAAAGTTTATCATGAATCACCTTATCTTCTGGTATGGCATTCCTATAACCATAGTTACTGAAAATGGAAAATCATTCAAGAATAAGACAGTGAAGGACCTTTGTCATTGATTTCAAATAAAATTGAAATGGTCTATGCCATATTATCCACAAGGTAATGGGAAAGGCTGAAGCCACTAACAAAACATTGGTTCAAATCATGGAAAAGATGGTGAGTAAGACAGGTCGTAATTGGCATTTACAAATTCACCCAGCCCTTTGGGCTTATAGGACCTCCATTTGCACTCCTACTGGTGTGACACCCTATTCCCTAGTATTTGGAACCAAATCCATCATCCCATTGGAAATCGAGCTTCCTTCCTTGAGAATATCTCTTAGGGATTACCTGGACAAGGATGAGGATTACAGAGTAGCCAGGCTGGCAGAATTAGAACTCCTGGATGAAAAGTGCATCCACACCCTTAACCATCTCAAAGTGTATCAGAACAAAGTCTCTAGAAATTACAACAAAAGGATCATACCTCATCAGTTTGAGGTCAAAGATTTGGTCATGAAAGAAAATCAGTTCAACACAAGGGTGGAAAGAGAGAAGAAAGGCAAGTTTGAACCGCATTGGTTAGGACCTTACGTCATTGTGGCCAAATATGGTATGGAAGCATACAAACTTTCCCATCCCAATGGTGATGAGCTCTGAAAACAAACTTATGAATGCCATGCACCTTAAGAGGTTCATATGCTTAAACATGTGGCATAAAAATAGAAAAAGAAAACCAAAAAACAAGGTAAAAATGATCAAAATACAAAAAAATTAAAATAAGAGAAAAATAAAAAGAGAAAAAAGGTTGTCCATATGTGAAAACCACACAATTTTGGCATGTTGGATAGGTCCCTTGGTGAAAACTAGTTTCCAGTGCCTTAGGAGGATTCATTGTTCACAAGCATCTTACATCTAGAGGGTACTTTTACTTAGCTTAGGGCTAGTTCCACACCTACATATGAGATTCCTGTGAACCTATCCTGTCAAGCCTTGATTCGGATTTTTCTCCTCTTGTTGATCTATGAAAGGATGGTCTTTGCATTTTTCCCATCTAACACTGGGGGAACTTCTGCGACTTCACCTTCCTATTTATAGCACGTGGTGCCTACCCTTGTATATTCTCCATGTCTAACATTGGGGGCATCCACGTTTCTCGGTTACCTATGCATAGCTTCAGAAAATGTTAGAAAATCACAAAAAAATTCTTAGAAAATCACAAAAAATTCAAAAATGTTAGAAAATCACAAAAACATTCAAAAATGTTAGGAATTGTTTCACAAAATAATAGAAAATTGTTTCACAAAAGCACAAAAATAGTAGAAAAGGGTTTCGCAAAACAATAGTCTTGCAAAAACATAACTTTAGTTTACTTACTTTATCTTGTTTCTTTCTTTGTTTGTGTACATTGTTTTCTTGTATAGTTGTTGCTTGTTTGTACATTTGTATAGTTTATTGCTTAGACATACTTTGATAAGATTCATCTTTTATTTCTTAGATTAGATTCATTCTTACTTGTACATATGCAGTGTGTTTTTGCATGCTTGTAAATAATTGTACATAGTTTGTGTTAATTCGTGTTGGTTGGCACTGTATGTATTTTGTTAACATTTGATTGTGTTTTCTTGTTGCATGTACATAGTTTTGTTATCACATCATCATATATCCATCAATATCATCACATCTAACATCATCTATACATCATATATAAATAAAATTCTAAGTATACATCATACATGAATGCTATGCTAATCATCACATATCGTATCATCAAATAGGGGCAAGAGGGATTCAAAATATCAAAAATATATCCCCCCCGCACCAATATCATCATGTCATCCTATCCACTAATCTAGAGCATCACATGTACAATACAATTGATATCATCTATGGATCTATCATATCAAAATCAAACACATGTGGTACAAACATCTCAACTATCATCATGATACATACACAATGTGAAATCAAATCATATAACATCATGACACATCTATAATCCATATAATCAATCATAAAAAACAATAAAAGTCCATCATCTCATACCAATGGTGCCACATCAAAATTTCCATATATACAAGTATAAAATGTCTTTCTCACAAAATATATACATCATCGATACAAAATGGGCCATCAAAGGGCACAACTCATAAAAATGCCTTCATCAGAGGCATACATCAACAATGTTATACAAATGATCAAAAGAATAAATCCTTCATTAGAGGCATGCATCAAAAAAACTGGTACATCATATACATTTGTAAAGTATAACACCTTCATAAGAGGTCTTGTATATCATGATACAAATACAATCAAAGAATACAATGAGAGTCAAGGATGACTAGAACCCTCAGAGGGAGTGGCTGGTCTGCACAATGGAGGAAAACCCATAACCTGTGTCCCATGCGGTCTTATAGGCTGCCCTCGTGGCTACTCCACTGATACATGTGGCCTCTCTGATCTCATCAATCCACTTGACTACTGACTATAGGTAGGTTCCCACTGACTAGCTGGAACTGCCTCATAATAGAGTGACCGATAATATGAGGCTCTGCCCTCCACTGTAGCCAAGTCTTGATGAGTGTGGGTTGTCACTATTATCCCATCTATGCATTGAAATGATGCTACCTCTGATGCTATCCATGTAACCTTGGCCTGACCCACTGCTCACTCTGCGGTAAAGCCGATCTCTCTCGACTATCACTGGCTGTAATTGGGTCTGGGCCTACTGTAGTAGGCTCGTCACCTAAGCCATCTAAGAGGCCATCTGACATATCTACTAAAAATGTACAGAACCATCTCCCCCCTAACTGGCATGGGATCTGGCCTGATCCCGCTCTGCTATCATGGCTAGAATGTGAGATCAGGCCTGATCTATCTCTTCACTGTCAACTACCACACCTACTACCGTAGGGTAGCTAGCTATGCCTCGACATCTCCACCCTAAGCTTGGGCTAACCTCAGAGGTGCCACCATCTTGGAGCTTGTCCCTATCCCTAGCCCTGTACCTATCCATGGGCTTGTCCCTGATCCTGTAATCTAGGCCTTAGACCCTCTGCATGACCCTATCCCTGTGCCTCACCCTGTGCCTGTCCCTATCTGAGAACTTATTGCCTCTGTCTAGGATCCTGTACTAGACCCTTCCCATCATGTTGCTGCCCATCAAAAAGGATCATCAGCCTGACCTGCACATCTATAGCCTCATCACTACTGTATGAGACCTTCTAGTGCTGCACACCTACTCCCCATGCCTCATCTGATATGGTCAAGCGTTGCAGAAAAATGGTCACATACCAGGCCATGTAATCTGGTGTGGTGCCTAGGTCTCTAACCTATCAAGCAGGGTCCCAAACGTGTGGTACCACCTATAGGAAGCTAGCCTTGGCTCAGGCTACCTATATGCATGGCCCATAGTCTACCTCTCTGCATCTTGGCGGGCATACCACATATCAGGCTGAGGGATGCCTTGAACTCTACCCAGTATGTCGCTGACATCAGTCTACCCTATGTATATCTCGGTAATATAGTTGTGGCTACCAAGAAGGAAGTGCTCTACCACACAGATGTTAAGCTCCACTCCATCCTCGGGCCACTGTATGTGTCTGTAGGGCCTCCAGATGATGTCTCTATCAAGTAGCTCATCAAACTCTTGATAGTAGTAGTAAATGCTACCTAAGTGTACCCTCATACATCATCTCCCACGGAAACCCATGCCATGAATGTTCAGTTCCTCCAGTGCTCAAGGTGTGCAATGCACCTATCAGGGTGCCCGATTGCTATATGGTCCCAAGGACCATATCTATAGTAAAGACATTGGCCCCACCATCTTCTGAATGGTGGTAAGTAATCAGGTGCAGATCCTAGTATAGATGTGCCAGTATGCACTAGCCCCAACAGTATCACTCACCACTGAACACTCCATGTACTAATGTAATCAGCCCCATCAGAAATGATGTCCCTGTCTTATCAGTGAGTAAAAACCCACTGATAAGAGCCATCAAGTAAAGTGGTCCCTGGTGAAGAGTCAGATCAGCTATGCAGTCATGAAAGGATATTGTCATACCCTCGTGGGGTATCTCCTCGCAGCCAAATAGGTCACTAATCACTCATAGTAATCCAGACCAAAATCACTCGTATACTCGATCATGGAGCCTACAATAGGAACACGCAAAATCCACCACACGTCCTCTAGTGTGATGGTCATCTCTCCCATAGGGAGCCTGAAACATTGGCTCTCACTGTGCCACCTGCTCAATCAAAGTGGTCAATAGGCCATGGTCTAAGGTAATAGATGGCATCTGTGCTACATAGCCCAGGCCAACCACCTCCAATAGAATCACCATCGTGAACAGTCGCGTTGGCACATGCTCCCCTCCATCTTGGCTATGTGAGTGTGTGCTCTCATGTCTGCAACACTGGCAACTGTCTCTGTAAAACATGGCATGTGTTAGACACTAACAATTTCTTCTAAGTTCTTCTACTATTCTTCTATCCTCCACTAATTTTTCTCTTTCTTCTAAGTGTCATTTTTTGACATTTTTCCCTCTTATTCGTCTCTTCTAGGTGCTTGCGCACCCTTTTGGTCATGTGCACATGTGCACACATGTGTGCACCCCCTTTTGGCATGTGCACATGCATGCATATGCCTAAGGGTGCTTGCACCATGTTTTTCATCTCCTACGTGTGTGCACTAGGGTTTTGATGCCTGCTGCATGCGCGCATGTGCCATGTGTATGTGTGTGGATGTGCATATGCCTTTTTGGGGTGTATGCACATGCGTGCACACATGTATAGTACCTTCATGTGTGTGCGCATGCACTTCAGGGGTACCTACGCACCATAGGGGTGCCTGCGCCCCCCTGCATATATGCCTGTGCTATACCCTACCTCTAGCCTACTATTAAAAGCATTAAATATGACATTAATTGTAAAAATTGACGAAGTAGGTCAAGCTACTCATGAAGAAGCCATCGTTTGCATGTCAGGCGTACTCCTCAAACTCGGTTGGCGTGTCTCCTGTGGGCTTGTCCTCTCACCATCATCCTCGTCACTATCAGGGGTCTCGCGGTAAAATTTTGG
This sequence comes from Taxus chinensis, assembly GCA_019776745.2. Taxonomy (NCBI): domain Eukaryota; kingdom Viridiplantae; phylum Streptophyta; class Pinopsida; order Cupressales; family Taxaceae; genus Taxus; species Taxus chinensis. Next base: position 645,307,389 of record CM034152.1, read on the forward strand.
TAGTGGTCGGTAACAAATGAATTGGTCACGATGATTTACCCCCTGGGTGGGGTATATTAAACCATTTTCACCATCCGTGATGCCTAGAAGCTTGTTTCGACCTCCATTGTTGCTCTAATTCTTCTTCTACTCACCGTGAATAATTATTTTATTTAAATAATTATTTTTCTTTCATTTTCCATCATGCTGGGGCATTCTTTGCCACCTAGTACCCCTTTCTTCTCACTAGGACAATTTTATTGCTCCTAGGTAATATCCTTTCTTCTACACACTCCATCGAATAATTATTTTTTATTAAATAATTATTTTTTTAATTTCCGTTATGTTGGGGCATTATTTGCCACCTACTGCTTCTTTCTTCTCCCTGGGGAATTTATTTTACATCTGGGAGATTCTTGCTTGATTCTTCTACTTTCTTCTACATAACTAACCCATCCAAAAATTGTTAATATATATATATATATATATACCCTATCCATATATATATATCAAAATATATATATATATATATATACCCATCCAAAATCCATTTTTTGTTTTTCAAAAATTCTCCAAAAAATCCTAAAAATTGTAAAACTCACAAAACTAGGTAAACCAGCTCATAGCGGCTGAAAATTGTGTCTTGCACATGGTATTCTTTCCGTATCTTGCTAGAAATTTCACATCTTCATGGATCCAATGACTCGTGGATCATCAGATTTACAATCATCTATAAAGCTAGCCTACTTGCTTTGTTAGTACTCTGGGGCACATATAGTTGGCTGGTACTATTTCGTAGCGCACTATGCTTTCTCATTGGACCCAGTGTCCTTCATCATCTTCCCTTGCATGTATCCTTTCTCGGGGCATCATTTTTAACCCTTGTCGTTAATCATGAACATTTAGGGATCTTCAGCTTGATAACAAAACATTTGTACAACCATCTTGACCGTTGTTGGTTGGAATATGTGTGTTCGTACTTGTTTTCCTTGTTAAATGAGCTTGTTTCCTTCTCATATTGCATTGATTTTTGTATGTTGCATTGAGTGGGCATTTCAGTAATGGACAACTATTCATAGTATGGATTTTCATGTCATCCTAATTTTTTCGTATGCTTACATTTTTAATAAGGACCGATGATGTAGATCTTTGGCAATATGATGACAATAAAGTTGTTTCAATACACTGGATGAAAGCTTGCTCTTTTTCTTTCCATCTTCATTCCTCTTCTACCATTCTCCTATCAACACTATTCTTCTTATTCACCTGGGGCATCTTGCTCCAGCCCATTCTTCTATTTCCTTTCTCTCACCTTTTTCAATCATCGATCACCTTCTTTCATCACCCCATCGACACTCGAGGGGGCATCTCTCACTTCTACTAATTTTTCTTCTACGTTTCAAAATTTATCTTCTCTACTATCTTTGAAATGGCATCACTTACGCCACCCCAAAGAGGGGAAAATGTAGACACCTATAATTTAGCTTGAGCAATTTAAATACTTAAATTACACTAATTATACCCTTTCCCGCAAATTGATGACATATCGTCAATATGATCACACTTCCTCTTCTATCACCATTAATTAGCTACATTACGCTAGTTAATTAACCTTTCTATCCAACAATGACACCAATTAATGACCTTCCATTAATTCAACTCCCCTTTCTATCTAGATTAATTAATTATTTCTAATTAATTAAACTCCCCTTTCTATCTATATTAATTAATTATTTCTAATTAATTAATCCCCCTTTCTATCTAGATTAATTAATTATTTATTAATTCTCTCTTCTATTAAATCAATAAATCATCATTTATTTGATTAAATCCCTCTCATATCTAAATCATGCTAATTATTCCTCTAAAAAGCTTCACACACCTATTAATTAATCACTTTGGATTAATTAATAAAGCCCCTCAAACCCCATGGGTCACTAAAGGACAAACTAAACTCTCCTAAGGTTGACTCAACCCTTTCTAAACCCTTCCTTATCCACAACTAACCCAACCTCTCCATTTATCCCACATGAAGGAGGATGTAGAGATTCTTCTATCCATTGGGCTATATAAAGAGCCCTCCTCCTACCTTTACTACCTACACCTTTACACACCTAAATGAGCATAGAGCATACACTATAGCCATTTTATCATCTTAGAGCATTCTTCATTAGAGGAGCTAGCTAATTTCATTTCTTGTATTCATCCATCCAAGTTTTGAAGTCATATGGGGATATGTCAAATGGTCTTGTAGCCATGGATTGACAAGACTCCATTCTTGAAAACCTTGGGATTCAAACATACAATCAAACCTTTGATTGCTAAGGATCTAAATAGGTTCATTTCATTTGATTAGCATTCAATAGAGATAGAGATTAATGGATTAACATGTTAGTTTGAATATTTATTCATGTTCTAATGCAAGGATGTTGGTAGATTAGTCTTGTTTAAGCTCTAAGCATGATGGTGCATTGATTTTGATTTAGCTTTGTTTTAGGAATACTAGGTGTTAGTTCTAATTCTTTTTGTATTGCTAAAAAATTCATGTACAAAAAGGGGAAAATATATCTTTGTTTGAAAACCTTTTTGAGGAACCCTTAATAATAAACCCATCCAATAAAGAGTACCCAGGAATGAGAAAGAAGAAAATCCAAGCAAAATGGTAAGAGGAGATGATTGGAAATCAATTTTAGTGAACAATTCCATAAGGACGACTAAGTCATATAATCACCACATGCAAATGAAAGCATACTTTTATATAAGAAAATCCAAGATATCTACATTCTAAAACAAAAAATCTTCTGTAGGATTCAACTTTTTCTTGTGTGTTTCAAACTCCATGTCCTGAATTTATTATAAAATTGAGTTGTAATATTATTTTTGAGCTGGAATCAAAAGTTATTTCATAACTTTGATATCAAGAGAAAGAAAGGTGGTTATCTAATATGCAATTTAGTTCATATTAGCTAGATAGAGTTTATCACCATTTACCATTATGAGTCTTCACAATATTCAATAGTTTTGATAATTACAATGCTTCAATTTTATGGATATGTCCTGGTTTGCACATTTCAATAGAAATAGTTAAGGGAATAAACTGTACATTAGTTCTGATTAATCAGTAACTGTCACTTGAAATTCAAGAGAGTAAGTAAGAATAAAGAATTTCTTCTTTGCACACTTTCTGATCATAGAGATCTATTCTACACACTTCCCTCTATTAAATTTATTCTATATGATAATCCATCAACAACACTCTCTAGCTTATTAAGAAATAGCCTTCCTTTCAGCACAATTGTTATTCATCTGTTGTTTTTTCCCCTCAATGCATCATATCATGATAGTTACCATTTGTAAAATTTGTAAATTCATTTTTAGACTGTGATTTATTGATTTTGCTCTTAGGGGAGGAATGTTGTTGCAGATACCTTGTTAGGACCAAAACACAAATGAGCAATAAAACATAATTAAATAAATAAATAATATAAGCATGAAATCATAAGATAAACCCAAGATTTAACGTGGTTCACCCAATGTGGGCTACATCCACCAAAAACAAGCCAACCTTCTCCTTTATTCAGTCCTAAGGAATACAATACAATTCTCTCTCTTTTTCATATTTTAAAGAGTAAATCCATGTACATATATATAACTTGTGCACCTCTTTGTAAAAGTTTTCTTCAACCACAAACAACCTAAATATAACATGCTTATAAATAAGACATGTATATAAATAAGATAAAAATAAAAATAACAACTCCCGTCTATTAATAAGACAATGCTATTTTTATCCATGACCATGCATTCCTCCCAAAATCAAGGAAAAAGAAAACTGCCACTTCATCTTGCAGTTATACTCCACGTCTTCAACAATCTCCCACTTAGAGAGAAACCGTTGCAATCCACTGTTATAGCTCATCCTCAGACTCTTCTCTATTTTTTTTCTCTTCTTCAAGATCAATCTTGAAGACCTATTGAAGCTGAAAAACCTTCCAGCTTCTCTTTTTTCACCACCTTTATCAACAAGATTCTGACTTGTATGGATCTTATCCAACATCAGTTGTCCATCCTCCAAAACTGATCTAATGAAGTGATACCTGAGTTGTATATGTTTGGTTCTTGAATGCAATTCTGAGTTCTTGGCAAGATGAATTACACTTTGGCTATCACTAAATAACTTGTAATCCACCCGCTTCTTTCCCAACTCTTTCATGAACCGTTGCATCTATATCATCTCCTTGCTTGCTTCTGTAGTAGCAACATACTCTTATTATGTATTAGACAAGGCAACAATCTTTTACAGTTTAGAAATCCAACAAACTGTCATGCCATCAACAATGAATACATAACATGTGGTGCTCCTCCTACCATCCAAATCTCCAGCCATGTATGCATCAACATATTCATGTAAAAAAACCTCTGACCCTCCATAACACAACTTCCTACTACTGGTCCTTCTCAAGTATATGAGAATCCACTGGACTACATTCCAGTGCTCCTTTTCGAGATTACTCATGTATCTACTGACAACTCCCACTGCATGGGAAATGTCTAGTCTTATGCATACCATAACATACATCAAACTTACAACTACTGAAGGATATGGAACTCTAGACATATATTCAATCTCTTCATGTGTTTTAGGACATTGTTCTTTACTCAACTTGAAGTGCCCTGCCAATGGTGTACTTGCTAGTTTTACATCCTACATCCTAAACCTATCCAACACCTTTTTCACATACTCTTCTTGAGATAAACTCAATATTCTACTCTTCCTGTCTCTATTGATTCTCATGCCAATAATTTTCTTTGCTGCACCTAAATCCTTCATGGCAAATGTATTTGCTAATTTTCTTTTTAGCTCATTTATATCCTGCATATTTAACCCTTTTTCTTATGTAAATCCCTTCACAACAAGTCTTTCCATATACCTCTTTTTGTCACCTTCTTCTTCCTTCAACTTGTAAACCCACTTATTTTGCAATGCTCTCTTTCCTATAGGTAACTGAACCAAATCCCAAGTTTGGTTGTGATCCAATGACTCCATCTCTTCATCCATACCCTACTCCCACTTTTTCCGTGTTTCTACCTGCATTTCTTCTTCAAACATTTTTGGTTCTCCATCATTTGCCGATAAAAAATATTAAAGATCATACAAAGATAATGTGCAGGAGGTTTACTTGCCCTAGTATAACGTCTCACAAGATTTTCTAGATTTTGAGGCTCTTGTTGTTCTTGTTGATTTTGATCTACAAAATCAACATCAACTATACCAGGATTGATGCCAAATTTTTGAATTTCCAGTCCTTTGAGCACTTCTCTATCTTTTATCTCATCAAGTGGTACATACTCATACTTTTCCAGCTTCTTATCCTGTAGTTGCTCCCTGTACATAACCCTTTCATTGAAAATAATATCCCTACTCCTAATGATTTTATTCTCATCCAAACTCCACAACCGGAATCCAAAATCTTCAGTGCAATATCCAATGTAAGTAAATTTATTTTACTTAGCTTCTAGCTTGGTCCTATTCTCTTTATCAATGTGCACAAATGCTTCACAACCAAAAAATTTCAGAAAAGAATAGTTTACCTCCTTACCGGTCCAAGCCTCCTCGGGTACTCCACCTTCCAAAGCACTTGAAGGTCCTCTGTTTATCAAGTAAACAACAATATCTATAACATCCACCCAAAATTGTAAGGACAATACAACATGCAATCTCATGCTCCTTACACGCTCTATGTTAGTGGTATTCATTCTTTCTGATACACCATTTTGCTGTGGTGTTCTAGCAATTATCTTCACCCTACGGATTCCATTATGTGAACAATAGTTATTAAATTCATTTCTGTAGTACTCTCCACCATTATCTGATCTGAGACACTTCAACTTCCCACCTGTTTCATTCTCAATCAAATCTTTCCAGTTCTTAAAGGTATTAAATACATTAGATTTCTTCTTTATACAGTAAACCCAAACCTTCCTAGTAACATCATCAATAAAAGTAACATAATACCGTGAACCACCAAGAGAAGATAATTGAGATGATCCCCACACATCCATATGAAAAATATCTAACTTGTGCTCCTTCTTAGTTAATCCAACCTTGAGAAATCTCACACAATTTTTGTTTACCATACACACAATGCTCACAAAATTCAAGGTCTATGCTTTTCAAATCTGACAAGTTTACCTATGAATGTAAAATATTCATCCCCTTCTCACTCATATGGCCAAGTATGTGATGCCATAAAATTGTGTCTATACCTGTAGTAGCTAAAATAGAAGATGGATCAGTACTAACAGTGGATAAATACAAAGTACCTACTTTCTTACCTCTTACTACCATAGTAGAACCCTTGGTAACTTTCCAAGAATCTGTTGTAAATATAACCATACAACCATTATCTCCTAATTGCTCTGTAGAAATTAGATTCCTCCTCAATCTTAGAACATGCCTGACATTCTTCAACACCTAAGTGTTACCATTCTACAATTTAACATGAACACTTCCTTTTCCAACAATGTTATATGGTTCATCATCACTAAGATATACCTTCCCAAAATTCCCTTAAACATAATATTGAAAATACTATTTATGAGGAGTTGTATGAAATGAAGCACCAGAATCTAAAACCCAAGATTCTAATTTATTATCTAAAGAAAGAATAAGAGCATCTTGTAACACATCACCTGTTACATTTTCCTCTTTGTTCCCTTCTTGTTGATCTTTCCCTGATTTTAAAGACCAACAATATTTCTTTACATGTCTCACTTTTCCACAATTCCTGCATACCATTCTTCTTCTAGATTTAGATATGACCTTCTTAGACTTTCCACAGTGTCCAAGACCTTTTTCTTTTTCCTTCTATCTTCCCCTGTTCTCTACACTCAAAGCATTACCAGATGACTCACGTGTGTTTTTTCTTCTCATCTCTTCACTAAGAATTACACCAATAACATCATCAAAATTTAAAGTGTTTGAACTAGAAAAATAATTACTCACAGCCATAACTAAAGTATTCCAACTTTCAGGAAATGAGCACAAAATCAAAAGATACCTAACTTCATCATAAAAAATTACTCCAATAGAGATTAATTGATTAGTAACCGTGTTGAATTCATTAAAATGATCATTTACTGAATCACCATATGACATCTTTGTATTAAACAAAATTTTCATGAGATATACCTTATTGGAGTATGAGGCTTTTTCATACAATTTACCCAATTTTCCATTAGATATACTATTTTCTTTTCTGTAGAAATATTGAAAGCTACCATAGCTGTCAGGCACAACCGTATCATTCCTAGTGCCTTCCGATCAAGAACATCCCATTCTTCATCTTTAATAGCTGACAAATTTAAAGCTTTCCCTTTCAATGGTAGATAAAGATCCTTTTGATATAGGTAGTCCACCTGCATCTTCCATAGCTGAAAGTTTTGTCCATTAAAATTCTCAACCCTGAACTTGCTATCTTCTGTCATTTCTCCCACTCAAACAAGAAACCCTCCTGTGAGCTTTTTCTGCCAAAACAAAAGAAACCCTCCTGAGCAATAAAACCTAATTTAAACAAAAATAATATAAGCATGTAATCACAAGATAAACCCAAGATTTAACGTGGTTCACCCAGTGTGGGCTACATCCACCAGAAACAAGTTAGTCTTCTCCTTTATTCAGTCCTGAGGAATACAATACAATTTTTTTTATATATTTTAAAGACTAAATCCATGCACATATATATAACTTGTGCACCTCTTTGTAAAAGGTTTCTTTAACCACAAGCAACCTAAATATAGCATGCTTATAAATAATACATGCATATAAATAAGATCAACATAAAAATAACAACTCATGTCTATTAATTAGACAATGCTATTTTTATCCATGGCCATGCATTCCTCCCAAAATCAAGGAAAAAGAAAATTGACACTTCATCTTGTAGTTAGACTCCACATCTTCAACAAACCTAAAAAATGCTCTTGGTATGATGAATACATTCATATCATCTGCCCTTGTCAAATACTTTGATTTTGGAGGAAACAAGGAAAAAGAAACCAAGCTCAGTAATTTACCACCTGAACATCTTATAACTATAAAATGAAATAAAATAACTCAAAATGTACCCATCCAATAAAGAGTACCCATGAATGAAAAAGAAAGGAAGAAATAATATAAATCAATTGAATATAAAATCTATTTCTTATTTTTAAAATCTTAGGTGTCGCCACCACTGAAGAACTACATACCTCATTGGAGCATATGATCATCTAATTTTTTTTTCTAGAGGAAACAAAAACTTTGAAAATATATTATTATTTTGGAGAAATTTTATCTCAAAATATAGAGGATATATATTCTTAGCCCCAGTGAACCATCATAACCATAATGTTTGCTACAAAATCAATGTCACACAAGTAACACCAATAAACATAATTCTACCAAAAAGTACAAATATTTTCCATATGCTTTTGAACGGTTTCAACGAGGGTACTCATAAATTTTACAGAATCAAGGTATATACATAGTTTATTTTCACTTTGAACTTTGTACTATTGTCTGCTGAGATGTAAAAAAAGATTACCAAAGAATTCTTCTGATTTTGTTATGTAGATAGAGTACTTTGATGTTTCATGTTTAAATGCTTACCTTTGTTCACATATGACATGCATTTAATTTGTTTATTGACCAATTTTTTGTACAAGACAAATTTTACTGAAAATAATTTTATGCTACTTCTTGAAGCCTTGGATTAATTCTATTATGATTTTAAAAAATAATTTTGTGGTTATTTAGTTTATTTTTTTGCATATGTGGTTATTTCTTATTTATTAGGATGGAATAACAAGATACATACGATCTTATCATCCAAATTATGGTATGACATATCGGATATTTTTATTGGAACAATGAATTAAAATGTGAAACCACCAATCATGCCACTTTACTCAAATTTGATGTATTTATTTATTTTCTATATAGGGGACAAGGACTTTATATGAACAACCAAAACAACTCTACCTTTCATAGGATTTGCTTTTCATCGGTTACATAAAGAGTTTGTAGCTCATTTATTTTTCCTTTTGTTTTCAGTTTTGAATATTTGTGATACTTTTAAATGTAAAGTGTGCTTACAATGCCTATCTATTTATTGTCTTTGCATTTCGAAATTGTATTATATACTTGCTATTTAAAATAGTTTTTTTCTTTGAAGATTATAATTTTTTTGCATGTTAAGAACTAAAAAAATATTGTACAATACTTTCATTTTTTTTTGCTTTTGATTGTTTCACTACAGTTACAATTTTCTCCAATCCTTTTTTTGAATTGACATGTGGGGGCAAGTTCCTTCATCAATGATAGGATTCGTTACATGCTGAGGGGCTGGTTCCCCTACGAGGCCATTTCAAAACACCCTAAGTTGGATGTTAGACTGATCAACGACAAGATTTTTAAAGCTAACAGTTATAAATAAGAATATTTTCTTGGACTAACACACATTTCCCCCCTCTCTAGTTTAATAGGATACAGAATAGAAACCCCATTCCCCTCCCTTTAGTGGGCTTGATAATAAATAAACCTCACTTGCAAAGGGAGAAAAAGTTTAAATGTATTCAATGTGTTGTTAATGTTTTTAGTGTAGACAACCGAAACCACCTAAAATAGCTGAGATGGTTAGAGATCACCTCCACTTGTTGCCAACATCATTAATTTTTCTCTCCAAATTATGAATAATTGGACCGCATTCATGAGGCTCATGCTTGGCTTATGATTATAATGAAGATGCATTGAAATATGAACCTCCCCACAAATTGAGAAAAATAGGAATAATAATCAAGTCATTTGCAACTGGACAAAAAAACAATAAACTTGTAAAAAAATTGCAATGGTAAATAACAATAAATTTGATACAAAAAATAGCTTGAACTGGTTTGTTTATAAGTGTTTTTAAAACAATCTATAACTTGTTTCAAATAATCTTATGTATTTATTATAGCAGTACATATGAGACAAAGAATCAAACGTTTTAAAATACATGTTCAATTTTTCCTTGTTACTATTGCTCATACAAATATCTTCAAAATCTGGAATCACAGAGACCATGAAATCAACACTTTCTTTAAAGGTAAGGAACGAGTCTATTTTATTATTGATGGCATTTCTAGGTCCTGCATTCCTGGGGTGTAGAAAGAGGTTTGTTATCATATTATACGATATATCACTCTCAAAGGAAAGTTTTGAAAGATATACATGCACTACCTATTTCTGCTAAATATTTTTAGGCATCAGGTTATGTTGAGCATTATGTTATTTTTATTAATGTCACTCTCGATCTTAGTGAAGGATTTTCAAAAAAAGAAGCTGAAGGCTCCCATTCATGAAGGGCTTATTCTTCTTCTATATCAGAATGGAAAACCCATTTTTCCAAAGTAGGTTGTTGCCAGTAGTGGGTTTGAGGATGATATCACCTTAGAAGAGTGCTTAGCCATGATGTGCATGGGTAAGTGTCCCCAAAATAGGGAAGAGGGGGAGATGAGCCTATAGAATAGGGTTTTGGAGGCTAGTGGAAATGAAGGGCCTTCTAAGGGGAAAGGTAAAGGATGTGAGTAAGAGGGTCAAAATGATAAGAATCTTAAAAATAAAATGCAACATTTGGAGATGATTGTGAAGGAAATGGAAAAGGATAACTCAGATATGAGGGATGTGATGATTGACTGCATTGGCGCATCCAAAAATATCAGCATGTTACTGAAAAACATAAGATGGGATGTCTTAGAGTTGGAGAAATTTGTCAAGGATATGAGGAAGATACTGGAAGCTGTGGAATTAGGCCTAAAGAAAAGAAAATTCCAACTCATCTTGAAAAACTCCAAGGATGATGAAGGTGGGAGGGCGACTCAGAAAGATCTTGAGTGCGAGCATCAAAAGGAGTATCCCACCAGTACTCTGAACAACTCCCAAAAATGTCACAAGATAATTTAGTTTCTTGTTCTATTGGTTTGGAATTTTAGCAAACTATGTTTGTTTGTTTTACAAACTATTTTTTTTGTTCCTTCTGGTAGTTGGTTGTTGTTGGACTTTCTTTCTCTTGAGTTAAGTTTGTTTAACTCTTTTTTCTCATGTCTCTCTTTTTGATTGTTACTGGGTGCTTTCACGATGTATCTTCTCTTGTAAGGCCTTTGGGATCCGTCCTTGTTTATTACCTAATCTAATAAAAAACTATTGCTCAGACAAATACCTATAGTTTTACAATGTCAAAAAAAACTATGCAATTTATAGTAATGTTCAGCCAAAGCTTTGTACATTATATCTGTTATTTGCATATAGAATTATTTTAGGGGTTTAACTTTATGTTTGCACTTTTAAAAAAATATAAATGATAAGGAAACAAACTTTAGAGTTTATCATTCTTTACAAACACGTGTAAAATTACTTACATCATATACAAGGGGACATTTTAAATTATATCTAATTTTTAATATGTAACTATTTTTTTATATCCTTCTATTATGGAAATAAATATTATAGAGATATCTAAATGAAAATTTTGTTAGTTCAAGTGTACATTTTGTTCTTAGTGTTTTCCATTCTATTTTCTTAAGATAATGCAAAAAAAGTAACAATTTGTAACTTGTTTCAAATAAATTAATGTATATATTGTGGCAGTACATATGGGACAAAGAATCAAATTTTTTAAAATACATGTTCAATTTTTCCTTGTTACTATTGTTCACTTCTATTTGTAAACCAACATCAACACATTTCTAATGTCTTTTTCATTATATATGCATACAAATACCTACAGTTTTACAATGCCAAAAAAAATGCAATTTATAGTTGTTTTCAGCCAAAGCTTTGTACTAATTAACTAAATTTAACTAAATAGATGTAGTAAAGGATAGTTAATCTAATCTAGGAAGACATATAACACAACAAGTAAATGCACTAAAACCGTATGTAAATGTACTAAATAATAGAACCCGTAAAAGTAGAAACCCTCATGTGCAAGAAAGGAAAGGAAAGAACTCAGTTGTATAATGGATGCTTGTTAGACAGTGTCACAATGATGTACAAAAAATCAAAAAGTAGAAATGATTATGTTGGGCCCCTGCAGAGGACCTATCTGGGTGTTGTGTCTAGACTGGAGGGCCTAGAAGAGGACTGGGGCACCCACAGGCACTCTGGTAAAAAAATAGGCATCTTGGTTTGGGAAACATGTCCAAAAATGGTCTTCACATGTTTGTGAGATGACTGTTATCCTTCGCTGCTTATCACATTAATTTTCTTTTACTGTGCCGAATGCTCCAAATATTCCAAGAGGAAGAATAACCTACAAAATACCCAAAAGGAAGTATCAAAATCCAAAAAAAGGAAAGATGTAAATGAATGGGTCAAAATGACCTCAGTTGCCACAACAGTGGGCTTACTAATTAAGCGCTACACTACATTGTGGACCTGAATGTATTTTTGGTGTGTGTGTGTGCATGTCGTGTCCTAGGTGCTCTTGTGTTAGTCATACTTTGTAAAATATCGAGCAATAACTAAATGCAGAAAATGTAATAACATGTGTGCATGAAATAAATATAATCCCTCCCCCTATGAAGTGTGATGCAAATGTCCTAGCTTGTGCCTTGATGATGGAGCTATGTGAATGCCAATGCAATAAATGGATGTAACTCTAGATGGAGTGATAGTATTAGATGATGCTAGGTCCCACATTATGGTCTCATAACTTTATATTTATATGGTTATATTGCTCTAATTTCGTAATTAACCCTGAAATTGCTGACCACATGAAAGATAAAGATGAAAAATGACTAGAAGAGGCCCAAAAAGTGGCGGGAAAGTGCTAGAAGGATAAGGGTGCCCCCAGGTGGGACCAAGGTGCCCTAGCTGAGGCTAAAATAATGCGGACTGCCAGAAAAAGGTTAGGCATATGGGTGTAATAGGTTGCAAATTATGAAATAAAATAAACAAGATGACCAAAAGGACATGGGTTATTTAATACTTTTTTCACTCAAGAAACTCCTAAATAATAATATGAGACCGGGATAAATAAATGTCTAAAGTGTATGATTTTGTGACTACATTTTGCCCCCACTTTATGTTGGTGAGTGGAAATCTTAGTAACATAAAGTAGATAGAGGTGCGTACTCAATGTCCATGAATAGTGTAGTAGAAGTGTGCCGAAGGGCTAGACAAAAGCGTAGAATGATAAAAATATGGAGTGTGAAAACTATAGATGAAAAATGTGCAAAGAAAAAGTGATGAGAGTGAACCTAGGGTGAAACATGTGTGTGTACCTATAATAGTGTGTTATAGTGTGCTACTGCATAGTATTGTTGTTGTTTTCCCTAATTGATTGCTTATTTCTCATACGACCAGACCTGCAAGGATAAAACAATTAAGTAGTCAAATATGTATGTATGTAAGTGTAAAAAAACTATGTAAAAGATGCATGTAAATACTCTAATGTAAATGTAAAGGTAAATAGAATATGTGCACCCAATCCATGTCGAAAGAAAGAGTGTAGAAGGATATCCTGTACTGTGAGTCTTTTGGGTGATCTCACATCACCTAGGTTAGAGAAGTGTAGGGAGAAAATTCTCTATGTCCTCCAAGCTCTAACCGCTTCGCTGAATGTGTGTGAAGAGATCTCTGTATCATCCTTTTTTTTGGGTGATTTGATGCCACTTGTCGAAGTAGTGTAGATAGGCACACCCATTATAACCTCTAATCCTATAACTGCATCCTAGAAATTCTAAGGACACCATGTCTTGTAAAATCCGCTGTGTATGGGGTTCGTAGACTGGTCTGAACCCACTCGCTGTGTATGAATGAACCACTGTAAATACATTGTGTTAGTATGTAACACCCCTCACTGATAGGAGACATGTGGCCCCAAAAGAGGACCAACCACATGCACACTGTAACCTTGAAAAAAGCTTAGTAGAAACTAAGGCACACACAAACAAGAAGACTAGCCAAAGACAAGTATAAACAAACAATACATGTATATAGAAAACATGTGTAAGCTACAAAGACAATGTAGTAAATGTAAACATGCAAGAAAACAAGTATTCCACATGAAGTGAGATGCAAACATGGGACATCACTCACGATGTCACAAGACATGCAAGGCCATCATGGCCACAAACAACAAACAAGTGTGCATACCAAACAAAGGGAAAGGCCTGCAAACAATAACAAACAAAGACATACAATGTAACAAACAAGTATGGAAACAAATATCCCTACATAAAAAAATGTTGTACATGAAACACCCACTAGCATGTTAGAAAGATAACTAGTATGTCAAAAGCTTGTATAAGAAAGTAATGTAAAGTGCTAAGTAAAAAATGAGACAATATCACCTGGAAGAGATGAATGTGTGGATGCCCCTAATGACAGGTGTAGGAAGGGTAGGAGGCGAGCATCCATGCCACGTGTAAGAGACATGTATGATCAAAACTAAATAAAGACGTAAACGGGAATGTGTGAATGGTATAGATAATGACACATAAGAAATCAATCTAACATATGTAGTAAAGTGATCATGTAAAACACTATTAAATAAGAGTAAATGCCCCCAAGAAAATGCAATATGCTTTGGATGGATGGAATAGAATGCAAGATGGAATGATAGGAGCCGCATGCCCCCCTAAGTGAATGGAAGTGTATATAATGAGGTTCATTTTTTTTCCTCCTCATAAGTTAAGAATGAACAGTAAATGAGAGTGTGTCATCAGGAAATGGTCAAATATTATGTGTATCATGTCTAGGGCGCTATGAGGAAATGTCTATATGCATAGTGGGGATGATATGCGACATGTAGAATATAAGTGCACAACCTTATAGCCTAAGTGTATAGTTTAATGAGATGAAATGTGGAGTGATGATTTATCCCTAAGCGTATGTCACTATAAGATGAATAGATGAGTGATGATTTAATGCTAAGCATATATCACTATAGAATGTAAGGAGGGTATGGTGATGTAACCTAAGGTGTATACCACTACAAGATGATAAAATGGGTGAGGATTTAGCCTAAATCTTATGTCACTAAGCTAGTAATGTTGCATGATGAAAGGTGGAATAGTAAATGTGTGATGAGTGTAGGGTCCATTTGATTTGTAAACCCTCGACAGTCGAATATGGATCAAGGAACTAAAGTATGCCATTAGGTGGTGAGTGCAGCACGTAAAAGAAAATGTAGTGAATGTAATGATAGAAGTTGACCATGTGATGAGTGGAAAGTTATGGAGGATGTAATGTTAGACGTGTAGATTGTGTAAGATGTAATGCCTAAGATGACATGTAATATGTGTAGATAGTATAGGAACATAATGCTAGACTCCTATATGATGAAGATTAGTATAACATGTAGAATATGTGTGAATATGTGTAGTGTACTGTGTATGGTATGTAGACAAACGGATAATGCGATATGTAGGATACGTAGTGTAGGATGTAATAGGTGTAGAAAAAGGTGTAGAGACAATGCATAGGTTTCAAAATGTTGTATACTAAATGTAGAATGTAGGGTGTATGCTGTGTACATGTATGATTAACTAAAATAAACTAAAATAATGTAGTAAAGGATAATTAATCAAGGAGGATGTATAACATAGTAAGTAAATACACTAAAACAATATGTAAATGTACTAAATAATAGAACTAGTAAAAGTAGAAACCCTAATGTGCAAGAAAGGAAAGGAAAAAAATCAGCTGAATAATGGATGCTTGTCGGACTGTGTTGCAGTGATGCACAAAAATTTGAAAAGTAGGAATGAATGTGCCAAGGTCCTGCACAAGACTGATTTGGGTGCTGTGTTTGGATTCGAGCGCCTATGAGAGGATTGGGGCACCCATGAGTGCTATAGTAAAAAAAATAGGCACCTTAGTCTAGGAAATAGGTCTGGGAGATGATTGTTATCCTTTGCTTCTTGTCGCATTAATTTCTCTGCATTACACAAAATGATCCAAATATTCTAAGAGGAAGAATAACTTACAAAAGACCCAAAAGGAAGTATCGAACTCCCAAAAAAGGAAAGATGAAAATGAATGGGTTAGAATGACTTCAACTACCACAATAGTGGGCTTACTAACTGAGTGCTACATTTCATTTCAAACTTGGATGTAGTTCTAGTGTGTGTGTGAATATCGTGCCCTAGGTGCTCTTGTGCCACGTAGAATTTTTGAAATAATGAACAATAGATAAATGTAGAAAATATAATAGCATGTGTGCATGAAATAGAATAAAATCCCTCCCCCTATGAAGTGTGATGCAAATGTCCTAGCTTGTGCCTTAGTGATGGAGCTATGTGGATGCCTATGCAATATATGGATGTAACTCTAGATGGATTAATGGTAGTAGATGATGCTAGGTTCCTCATTATGGTCTCATAACTTTATATTTATAGAGTTATCTTACTATAATTTTGTAATTAACCCCAAAAAGGCCGAACACAAGAAAGATAAAGAAAAATGGCTAGAAATGCCCAAAAATTGGTAGGAAAGTGCTAGAAGGATCAGGGCACCCCCAGGTGGAACCAAGGCACTCATGGGTGCCCCAGTACTAAATCTGGGAGCCCCAGCCGAGGCTAAAATAAAGTGGAATGTCAGAAAATGGCTGGGCACATGGGTGCAATAGGTCAAAAATTATGAAATATAATAAACAAGATGGTCAAAAGGACGAGGCTTAATTAGTAATTTCTTCACTCAATAACCTCCTAAATAGTAGTATGAGATCGAGATAAGTTAATGTCTAAAGTGCATGATTTTGTGACTACATGTATATTATATCACTTTTTTGCATATAAAGTTGTTTTAGGGGTTTGAATTTATGTTTGCGCTTGAAAAAATATATAAATGAATAAGGAAGCAATTTTTAGAGCTTCTAATTCTTTACAAACACGTGTAAATTTACTTACATCATATACAAGGTGACTTTTTAAATTATATCTAATTTGCAATATCCAACTCTTTTTTTTAAACCATTACTTGTATCATGGAAATAAATATGTATAGATATTTCTAAATGAAAGTTTTCTTAGTTCATGTGTACATTATGTTCTTATTGTTTTCCATTCTATTTTTTTGAGATAACACAAAAATTACAAAATTCAATATTATTGTTTTCCATTTCTGTATCCTCAATTTCTATAATATATTATTGAATTTTGTAATTTTTGTACAATACCTTCACATCTCTTTCACTTCACCAAAATCAAGAACATACCTAAAAGCGTTGTTCAATATTTTTTTGATTTGATTGACAATGTTCTTGCCATGTCACCATGCTCAACTATTCATAGGCATGTCCAGTCTGAAATAAAGAAAAAACTCTACAATTAAAGGACGTGCCAAGATTCAGTGTTACTGTTACTTTGTGGGGAAAACATTTAGACAAGTTAATAAAAGAACTTATAGACATTCTTTATATTCCACATCTTCCAGTCCTTTTTTTGAAAGTTACTCACATTGTCAATTTCAAGGGGACATTAGTTGACATTGTTTCAAGTACCAAATGTTACGTCAACCATCCAATTTCAGAAACCAATACACTTCATGGTTGGGTTGCTTCTGTTGGCTACTCCCATCCAACACCCTATATCACAAGCAAATTTTTGGGCCTTCCAAAAAAAGTTGATCTCTGTAAAAATGATTTCATAGGTCCAACATACGGGGAGCACTAAGAATAATGAATGGGCCATGATTGCAATGGAAATAAAAATATGGATAATTTTTTTTACATGGCATGTCATCTTATAAAAGGTGACAAACAATGCAAGAAAAAAGTGTGAGAGCATGCCAATGATTAATGGTCCTGTTTGAGTTGTAACATAAAAGTTGACAACTATGATTACAGATATATACTCAAGATCGATCTAAAGGACCAAACAAAAAAATTTCAATCAGTTACCACTTATTAATTAGATCGATCTTGAGTGCATATCTATAATTATAGTATTCATCTTCTACGTTGCAACTCAAACAAAACCATGAACCATTGACATGCTCTCACACTTTTTTCCTACATTGTTTGTCACATTTTATAAGAGGACATGCTATGCAAACAAATTTATCCATGTCGATATTTGTGATTTCAGCTGTAATCATATCCCATTCATTATTCTCAGTATTCCCCATCTGTAGGACCTGCGAAATTGTTGTTACAAAAACTAACTTTTTTTAAGGGCCTAGAAATTTTCTTGTGATAGAAGGCATTGGATGAGAGTAGTACACAGAAGCAACCCAACCATAAAGTGTAGTAGTTTATGAAACTAGAGGGTTGACGTAACATTTGGTGCTTGAAATAGTGTCAACTAAGGTCTTATTGAAACTAGAGACATGAACAAATTTCAAGGAAAGAACTAGAAGATGTGAAATATAAAGAATGTCTTCAAGTTCTTTGCTTAAATCATCTAAATGTTGTCCCCAAAAAGTGACAGTAACACTGATTTCTGACATGTCCTTTAATTAAAGAGTTTTTTTTCTTTATTTTAGATTGGTCATGCCTATGAATAGTTGAGCATGGTGACATGGCAATAAAAATGTCAATCAAATCAACAGAAGATCTGGAAATACTTCTAGGTATGTCCTTGATTTTGGTGATGTGAAGGTATTGTATCCGCATTTTATATGAGAGGAGTTATGGTTGAGGATGGTTATAGGAAAATCTCCAAAGCACTATTTAAGTGGTTGTAACATAGTTTTGCATCACCAATCCTCCCATTAGTAATTTTATATAGCTTCCCATTTTTAATCTGAGCATAAAATGTTTCGACAACCTCATTAAAACAAGTGATGTGGATTTCCCCTCTTTCTTGATCCAAAAAATCAAACCCAACTAAGGAACCATCTCCCTTTGCATTATGATATTCACGAAGGGTTATTTTTGCTAAGGAATGACACTCTATATACCATATGTGCATAAATGTATTCAATCCAATTATTTGAGTTGGTGTACTCGCAAAATATCTATGAACTTGGTTTTCACTTGGATATGTTTGTGGCAACTGACTATTTTGGAGAGCATTTGTTAGTAGTAGGGATTTTTTCTTGCCACATGCAACATGAGTTGGTACTCATATTAGAGCATCGATTAACATATGTGTTTCGAAAACAATATCCATTTTAATGATAAGAACAGTCCTGCAATGGAAAAAAAATAGGAAAAAATTAGAATTAGTACAGGGGAATTATATACATTGGTAATTGATCAAGGGTTGAAGCTTACAATTCATGTTTGGTCATTCTAACGAGGGATTTGTGTAAGCACACAATTGAGCCTTCTTGTATTGATTTTCCTATTACACGACTTGTAAATTTGGAGGGTAGAAGTTCTCTGTCTGAAAGCATAACGCATCTGAAAGGTCAACACAATGTTGGGTGCCCGTGTTGAGAACATAGCATAGGGAGGAAAAGTGTAGTAACTAAAATGTAGGTTTAAAATTAGAACAACCCTCAATTAATCAAGAAATGTATTTGTGTGTCTAAGTTATTTCCATGGAAAGTAAAAGATGCTTGAGAAAGTGGGAGTTCTACAAATATATGGTGGAAAATGTAAACTTGTAGCGTTGTTAACCATGAAATGAAGGATGCTTGCATTTTGTGGAATTATTTTACGTATACCAAAACGAAGGGTGGACATCATAGAAAATGCTATGTACTTTCAAGTGAGTGACACACATGTATAATTGTATAAGAAAATATTTCTAATTTTATTTTGTTGATTTCAATGACAACAATTTTTTTTTCCAAACAAAAACTTTATAACATATAGACACAAAAATAATAAATATAGGAAAATAAAGACAACCTTGTAAAAATGCCAAAATAAATTTGAATTTTGTAACTTTTACGTTATCTTAAAAAATAGAATGAAAAACAATAAGAACAAAATATACACTTGAACTAACAAAACTTTCATTTAGATATCTCTATACATATTTATTTCCACAATACAAGTAAGGATCTAAAAAAGAGAGTTGCATATTACAAATCAGATATAATTTAAAATGTGACCTTGTATATGGTGTAAGTAAATTTACACCCATTTGTAAGGAATGAGAAAATCTAAAGTTTATTTCTTGATTCATATATATTTTTTTAAAAGCGCAAACATAAAGTCAAACCCCTAAAAAAATTCTATATGTAAAAAGTGATATAATGTACAAAGCTTTGGCTGAAAACAAATATAAATTGCATTTTTTTCGCATTGTAAAAATATAAGTTTTTGTATGCATATATAATGAAAAAGACATTAGAAATGCGTACAAGTTGTTGGTTTACATATAGAAGCGAGCAATAGTAACAAGGAAAAATTGAACATGTATTTTAAAAATTTTGATTCTCTGTCCCATATGTACTGCCACAATATATACATGAATTTATTTGAAATGAACTATAGATTGTTATTTTTTTTGCATATCTTAAGAAAATAGAATGGAACACAACAAGAACAAAATGTACACTTGAACTAACAAAAATTTCATTTAGATATCTCTATACATATTTATTTCCACAATACAAGTAATGATATAAAAAAAGAGTTGCATCTTGCAAATTAGATATAATTTAAAATTCGACCTTGTATATGATGTAAGTAAATTTACATACGTTTGTAAAGAATGTGAAGTTGTAAATTTTGTTTCCTTATTCATTTATATTTTTTTAAAAGTGCAAACATAAATTCAAACCCTTAAAATAATTCTATATGTAAACAAGATATATAATGTACAAAGCTTTTGCTGAACACAACTATAAATTGTATAGTTTTTTTGGCATTGTAAAACTATAGGTATTTGTATGAGTAATAGTAACAAGGAAAATTTGAAAATGTATTTTAATAAGTTTTATTCTCTGTCCCATATGTACTACTACAATAAATACATGAATTTCTTTGAAATGAGTTACAAATTGTTTAAAAAACACTTATAAACAAACCAGTACAAGCTATTTTTTGTATCAAATTTCTTGTTGTTTGCATGTGAATTTTTTTTTACATGTTTCTTTTTTTTCCAGTTGCAAATGTCTTGATTGTTATTTCATTTTCATCAATTTGTGTGGAGGTTCATATTTTAATGCATCTTCATTAGAATCATAAGCCAAAAAGAATCCTCGTGATTGCAGTCCAATTGCTTGGAAATTGGAGAGAAAAATTGGGGATGTTGGCAACAAGTGGAGGCGATCTCTAACCATCTTAGTTATCACTATTTTAGGTGGTTTTGGTTTCCTACAATACAAAAAATTGAAAAAACATTAAAGAAATTTAAAATCTTCCTCCTTTTGCAATTATGACATAGTTATTGGAAAACCCACCAAAGGGAGGGGAATAATGTTTCTAGTTTGCATCGTATTAAATTGGAGAGGGGAAAATAGTGTCTTAGTACAAGAATATATTCTTATTTATGACGGGAAGCTTTAAAATCCTTGTTACTGATCAATCTAACACCCATATTGGGGTGTTTTGAAATGGCCTCATAGGATAACCAACCCCTCGGCACATAACGAATCCTATCATCGACGAAGGCACTTTCCCCCACATGTCACTTCAGAAAAAGGATTGGAGAAAACTGTAATTGTAGTGAAACAATCAAAAGAAAACAAATTAAAGTACTGTATAATATATTTTTAGTTCTTAACATGCAAAAAAAATTATAATCTTCAAAGAAAAAGTCTTTTAAATAACAAGTATATATATTACGATTTCAAAATACAAAGACAATAAATAGATATAAATGGTTTTAGGTTTCCCTTGGCTTCGGGCTACCCCTGGTATTCTCTCCATAGTCCACTTATGTCTTAAGTTGATTCAAAACAATAAATTAACCACCATCAAAGGTATTCCGCCACATATGCCATTACCTTGCCCCACTCTTGCCTCTATTTTAGCACCACTCACAACATCTAGGACTCCTACACCTCTCAAGTCTAAATCTATATTTGTACCTAGCTCTCCAATTCCTATATGACCTACATCATGACCTTGCAATCCTCACTGGCCCTTGAGTCCATGCCATTGGCCTAAGTCCCCTACCTAGGAAGCCCATTCATATAGGTGTTCTCCACCTCCTATACCACATTGGTCTCCCCCACATACACATAGATACTTTCATACACCACTCATTCTACACCATGGTCACATGCCCTCTCTTTCTTGGATATCAGATAAGGGGCCCTCACTCTTTACTATTTTCATAGAGCCTTTTATCCCTCACACATTTGGGGGTATTGCACTTCCCCCTCATCGATATTGGTTGTCTATATTTAGTACACTTCACACTCCATGCTTCATGTCTACCTTTCAGATTAGTATCACATCTCCGGTTCACACATTGTACCATCATTACTTGATGACACACTCTTGTTTTATGCTTCATACTTTACTTTTGAGGGAAAAATTCCTAAATGAACCTCACTTTTCACATCTTATATACTCTTTATCCATCACTCACGCTCTGTGCTTCATGTCTATCTTTCTAAGTATCACCACATCTCTAGCACACATATTTTGTTTTCATTACCTAATGATGCAATATTATTCAATGGTTCATACTTGAATGTTGAGGGACCATTATTAAATTAACCTCATTTTACACACATTCTGGTGGGGGGAAACGTGGCTCCTGTTACCTACGTATATTACACATTGCAACACACCATCACCTTCACAAAACATCTACACATCTTGGTTGAATTTACTCTTGTTAGCTTATACTACTTACATGTTGCAATTTATTTTCCATGCTAGTTGGATACTTAGTATGTCACTATCTTTTTCTATACACACATGCACATTCACTTAGTATCTTGAAGTGAATGAAATACTTGTATAGGTTTTTACATGATCCATGATGCTCAACACTGCTCTTTACAAATCTCGTAGAGGCTTCTGGGGGCGTATACCTTTGTTACTCTCACCCTCCACACATCACCTATCCTATTATTACAATATTGTCTACTTCTAGTTATTATCACCTACCTTTCACTAATCTATACATGCTTTGATATAATAATTATCTTTCTAACATGATAATGGGTGCTTCATGTGTAACATTTGTCTTGTAGGGCTCTATACAACCATAGTTATCTGTCACTTTTTACTTGCTATATTGTTTGTAGACTATGCCCTATGTCTGGCTTGATCATTGTTTGATTATGGACGATACAACCCTTAATACATTGTAAGTGATTTACCATGTCTGAAACCTACTTTTTGGGGTCCCTCTTTTCTTCATAGTTGCTTGTTACATTGTATTCTATTGCATGATAGCTCTTTTACACTAAAACTTGTTTCTAGCCTACATTGTTTACATGTTCCTTGTTTTCTACAATGCGCATCCCCTACTCCCTAAAAGTATCCACTCTCAGATATGCATATAAAAAATCAGGACCTCTCTTTTGGGCGACATCCTCCTACATTCATCACATGCACCCCAAAAGAGGGGGCATCAATTGGGTGAAAAAGTCATCCTTCCATCAGCTCAGATTTCCATAACAGAACATCACAGTACATAAATGGAAAAGGTACATAGTTATAAAGTGGTCCAGAATCAGATTTGAATCACAAACATAGAGAATACACTAGTACTTGGTATCAGAAAAGAATGGTGGGCACTTGTATCCCACCTGGGCGCTTGTGTCCTAAGGGAAAAATCAGACAGTTTCTCAATTAAACATAGTTTCTAGTAGTTTATAGTACAAATCTACAGTATTAGTCACTTGGCTTTGGTTACATAATTCATTCTATCAATTACAAATTGTGATGTCCAAATCTATAGATGCACTTATTTGAGAAGTATCATGGAAGGAGAGAAAAACAAAATCTCTCCCCAACACCCTTTTCCTAGTGTGAGATCACCCAAAAAACTCACCCTTGGCGTGAGATCACCCAAAAAACTTGTCCTTGGCACGAGTTCACCCAAAAAACTCACTTTTAGTGTAAGATCACCCAAAAACCTTACCTTTGGCAACAAGACACTCAAATACAACAACATCTCCAAAATAAACAAGACAAATTTCTATCCTTTAATCTCTTATACATAATGTGCTCTCTTTCCTTAACAATTAATTTCTACACATTTTTTCTTACTCATACATACATTACTCTAAATTTTCACATATGGGACTTTGACTACTCTTTTGCTCTTCTTTTGCAGGTCCATCCTTACAAGTAACAAAAAACAACTCACATCAACAAGCACAAGCTTCAACAACACGCTAATACACATACACTTCACCCCTAGGGTCTACCTCACTTTCCTAGTTACCATGCTTCACATTATGATTAATTCACGCTACTTGTCCACTCAACATGCTATTAGCTATACTTCTCTTCAATTTACAAGCTATTCATATTATATCTACTTTATACTATTAAGTAATCAATCAAAAACATAAAGTGGGGGTAAATGTAGACACAAAACATATGCACTTAGGTACATTTCTAGGTCCTAAATCATACTAACGTATACATTATTCCTAAGCAAGAAAACTAGTGGTTGACAATTCCTTTTAGCCTTTTTATTGTTTTATCTATTGCACTTTACTGGTTTTACACATCTTAGAGCTCTGTCAGCATTTGATTGATTTATCTTTTGATGACCTCAGACACCAACTCTTAGATAGAACAGAAGTGCCCAAGTGCTCCTGTCCATCTAGCTACTCCTTCCCTTCTTTATATTATTCTTACTCTTTTGGGTCCTTTTCACCTTTTGGTCACATTTTAAAACTTTGGGTTGGCCTTTTAGTTTTCAATTATGAAATTCAAACAAGGGAGTCATATATATACTTAGTTATTTCTGTCAAAAAATGGACCAAGCATCAGAAGCATTATCTATTACCACCTAAACTTTCATAAAGGAAAAAGATAACTCAAGGCATACATCTAGCATATCCATGCAAGGGATGAGGGTTGCATTATTATACATACACATCATAGGAGGGGAGTTCATTCTATTTCATCACACACATCTTGCATAATTGGTACAACTTACATTTACCCTGCTATCATCGCGCAACTTGCACAAGGGAAACCTTGGGCATCATTACACATAAAAACATAAAGAACTATATGGATTATGACATGTAGTGCAACACTTGGCTGTAAGTTAAATCTTCGGGTGAATATTGGGGCAATTCTGACACCACATTTTACATCTTTTTTAAATTAAATTTGATGTGGTTTGTGGACATGTGCAGGTAGAATTTTTTTTACAGGTTACATGTATGATTATAACCATAACAACAAAATTGGAGTGAAAAAGTGAATATTGGGGTGAAGAACTTACTACCAAAAAAATTTAGAACCTAAGCATTTGATAAGACACATGTGTCTAGATCAGTCACTAACTATTGGGGTTCTACTATCCTCTTGTGGGCTCTTATGTCATGTACATTCCTGAGTTTCCAAAATATCACTAAGCCTGTGCGGCATCATTTCCAGCTAGATCCAACACTCAGACAATCCCGATCAGCTCCAGATCAACTGATATCAACTAAGTCATCTTCCTCTCTCATTTTATTATGGTTTTCAATAGTGCTCACATTAATTAATGAGAAAATGTATTTGTTAATGTATTAAGTTAATATTGTAAGTTGTTACATAGGAGGTTGGAGAGATAGTATGGTATTTGTTTGTGGTTGAGTTGGTTGAACAACACGTATAAGAATAGGTGTGAGTGGTTTTGGGAGATTGTTAAGGAATTCCTAAAAATAGGATACCATCTCCCTATATATATGTATTACGGCCGGATGAAATAAGTGTGCTGCAATATTAATTATGGATGTTTGATTTGTTATTTCTCTACCAAATTATTAGTTTTTACATTGTTTAATTCTTATTTCTTGTGCACACTATACATAATTATCAGAATATTATGTTTTACATTAGTTACTCTGAAATAAATATGTAATTCAATTTATATTAAATCACAATAAAATTACTTTGCTATATAAGAGATGGCATATAAATTAGGTTTGAAGAATATTATGCATCTAAATTCACCAAAAAAGATAGTTGGATGGTAAAGGAACAATGTCTAATAATTTTCTAAATTGGTTAGTAAAAACATGAGGTAATGCACAATATAATGACATTGTTTTTTTGTCACATTTTACTTGGTATACCTTGGTAATATTATAGGAGGGCACAACATGATGGTTGAAAAAAACACCTACACATTGATGAAGGATATTGAGACACACAATTTGATTTCACTGAAGGAAAAATGAGAAGAAATAATAATAACTTATAGATCTTGATGATCAGGAAAATAGTTACTTGAGGAGGTAGGTAAGGAGAGCACTTATTTTTCATTCATTTCCAAACCTGCACAAGTTGATAATGCAATGAAGAGATATGAAGAAAAAATTCCACACAAAGTGATTCACTTATTAAGGGAATTTGTAGAGGTGGTTTACAAATATATACTAGATTGATTACTTCTAATGAAGAGCATACACCAATACATGAATTTGATTATAGTGTAAAATTTTCCAAACGAAGTACCATATAGTTTTGAATCACAAGAGAATGTGGAGGTATAAAATAAGGTTACAAAATTATCACCCAAAGGGTTGATGAGAGAGTATTTACCATTGTGCATGGTATTATTTGTGCTAGAACAAAATAAAAATAGAGAGTGGATAAGGTGCATTGATTATAGATCAATAGAAAATATCACAATCAAGTATAGATTCCCCTTTCACATATGGATGAAAACATAGATTAACTTACTATCTCACGATATTTCACTTAGACATATTTGAAGAGTGGGTATCATAAAATTTACATCAAGGAGATGAATGGAAGAAAACATTTAAAAGACAATAAATATTGTATATTTATTAGTTATGTTATTCAAATTGAATAATGCACTAAGTATGTTCATGTAGTTTGGGGTATTTGAACCATTTCCCAGAAATGTTAATCATATTTTATCTTGATGATGTTAGAGTGTTCAATAGAATAAAGGAGGATCATTTGACACAATCGTGAAAATAGTTATAACGGTTGCAAGATGAGTTTTTTTGATAAAATCAAAGTAATGTAGCTTCATGAAAGGAGAACTTGTTTATTTGGGTTTTGTATTTTTAAATGAATATTTGAAGACAAATCTAAAAAGTTAAAAGTAAATTGAAATTTGTAGATATTTAAAAATACCTTTGAAATAAGAAGTGTTCATGGATTGGAAAGTTCATATAGGAAATTATTTCATAATTTCAATGATATTTGTGCATCTATTAATTTAATGGTATTTGTGCATCTATTATTTAAGTGGCATTTGTGCATCTATTATAAATATCATGAGAAAAATAAGAAATAAATTTTTAGGACAACCAACACAAATGAAAGTTTTCAAAAATTAAAGAACAAAATAATTAACAAAATGGTGTTGGAATTACCTATTTTAAAGGGTTTTCAAGTTGATCATGACATATATAAAGTAGTAATTAGTGTAATATAAACTCGATAAGGGATACTAGTAGTTGTTATCTATTTTTACCCCCTAGAAAAATAGACAACTTGGGAGGATGGGTTGAGAACTAGACAATGATTCATGGATCAATATAGAATGATACAGTTGGGGTTTCAAGTTTGTGAAACATTACAAATGATTCAGGGAAGTTTTGGAGGTCTTGGGGCCATCCATCAAAAGTATGTTTTTTGGGCCTTAGGGAGTTTGCAGCATGAAAGAGGACCTGAGATTCAATGGAAGATTTCGATAGCCATGTTAGGAATTATAAGTCCAAAAAATTTCCTATGGAAGTCATTTTCCATGCTCTACATGGTGGAAAAGATGAGACATCTTGAAGCATCATACACTTCCCAAGGCAGTTCATTCTTATAGCACAAAACAAAAAATCCCAAGAAAGAAGGAAAATTTTCAAGGTGAAAAAATAAAAAATTGGATCTTTAGACTACCACCATTGGGTTCAATCAATTTTTTCCATGTGAAATCATATACAATTTCACTTGAAACTCATCTGGGAGCTCAAGTTATCGCCTTCGGAAGTTGGCCTCCTGGGGTTGGATGACTGGGGGTTGGACGGCTGGGGGTTGGATGGTTGGGGGTTTGGATGGATGGGGGTTGGACGGCTGGGGGTTGGATGGCTAGGGGTTGGATGGCTAGAGGTTAGATGCCTAGGGGTTAGTCAAATCACTTTTTTTGATACGTACGCTTAGTTTTTGACGCCCGTCGCACCCGTCACACTTGCACAACACCTAGGTTGGATGGTACAACCATGTTGGACGGGTCATGGGGTTGGATGCCTGGGGGTTGGTTGGGTCACAGGTTTTGATGTGTATGATAATTTTTTAATGCCCGTCGCACCCCTCACATTTACATGACACACACGATGGTCAGCTTATAGTTGTACGACATGGATGGACGGGTTATAAGCCTCAAAAGGGTAGGTGAATGAATGACATCCCAAAAACCAGAATTAATGAGGAATGAAACCCATGACCTCCCGTGTAGGAAAAGTACCAAAATGGATGGTTTCCCATACCTATTTAATGCATCCTGTCAATTGGTAACCCCCCCTTTCCCTATATATTGTAAGATTTACCTCATTTTGAGGGGGATTTTTCCAAAAGACAAAAGAACTCTATCAAAATTGTTCCAGAGCTATTGTGAGTTAAAGGCCTCGAATTTGGGCTTATTGTAAAAGATTTTGTCTTGTGCTTATGGTATGATGGATTGTGTATGTTTCTGAGCAATAAAATTCATGTTTTGTGGCCATTTTCACCCTCACTTTTATGAAATTACATCTTCTACCTTCCATTGCATTTATAAGTATATTGTGTATATATCTATCTCTTTGCAGGGTCCATAGTTTGTTGTGCTTTACGAATATAGGGAATTGATTGTTGTCTTGGACTGTGGATTTTTTACCATCCCTCTCCTTCTCAATTTCTCCCTATTTTTCACTCACTGGGATTGTCTCATCCTTTCTTGGTGCATCACCTTCACTTATAGTAGTTTTATTTCATGCATCTTTCTATTCCAGTCTCCTTGTAATGCATTATAACAGGGTTAGTTTATCTTGCCATTCTCTTCACTTTGGAGAAGTTGGCACTAGGTTAGAGGAAGAAGCTAACTTTCTCCAGAGGATTATCCTACTTGTAAGGTCCCACAGTGCAGGATAATCCCATGTTATGAAGGTTGCACTGGTTGCCTCGTACATAAAATCACAAGAAATTAGGGGTGTTGTAATTTTGCATTAACAATTTTGGCACGCCCGGTGGGACCATAAGTCAATATTTTCACTTTTTATCAAGATTGGGTGCGTGTCTTGGTGAATTTCCAGTCTTTAGAGGCTTTGCAGCAACACATCTGGTGACTCCGTTAGTCAAATCCAATGGTTTCAGCAGCCCAAGTTTATCAAGTTCATGAGAAGAGTTCAAAATCGGTCTAGAACAAGAGAAGAAGGTATCTTTGAATACTTGCAGTTATCTCTAAGGAAGAGGAAGGAGAGGAAGAAGAGTACAAAGGTCTCCATCTCCACCAAATAGAACATTATCCACACCTCCACCTGGTAGACCCTTTCTTCAATTGACTAGGTTTCTTAGGCCACTCAGGATGGCTCACCTACAACCACCAAATCAGCCACCTCCAAACCCCTATGTAAATTTCACGGGCAGCAGTCCACTTTCCCTTAATGCACAAAATCTGGTCCCGATAGCAACATTAAAGAATATTCCATACTTCACTTGAGAAAATCACACAAATCCCATCAACCACATTCAAGACATTGCAAATGTCTGTGCCATACATGAGATTTCCAAGATGGATGTGACATTCAATTTGTTGGCTTCTTCTTTCAAAGGAAAAGCGTTGCAGTGGTTCAGAGGCTGAGGAGCAGGGTCAATTCAGAATTGGGATCAATTGTGCACATACCTATGTGGCCAGTTTGGGAGAGGGCTGACAACTTATCCCTTTTGGAGAAGATGACTACAATCAAAAGGGCACCAACTGAGCAAATGACAGAATTCAATTCCATATTTCAAAGAACATGGGAAAGGATCCCAATTGTGGTCATACCAATGACTGAAGGTGCATTTCTCTATTTTCTTAAAGTTCTAAATTCTGATATATCTATTATGATACAATCTATGGGAGGAATAACCCTACCAGATGCCTATGCCATAACCATTAGAGCTGAGAATTTCCTAATTCAAGCCGGTAAAATTTCACCTAGGCCACCTATGCCTCTCTATCCAGATATGGGAATATTAATCCTAATCAAACACCTACAATAGCCCCCATCCCTGCTCTAAGAAATCAGAGTTCGAATGAATTCTCCACTTCTTCTAGTACTTCTAAGGAACTCCAGGAAGTCATGAAACAATTGCAAGAATTTAGGGAATGAGTTGGTGACAATCAAAAGGTAGCAAGCTCAGAGCTCCAGACCTTACCAGCCTCAAGATCAAACAAATAGGCCTCCATATCAGCCCAATAGGCCTCCCGCTAAGGAAACAAAGAAAAATCCAAACCAAGGGCAGTCTCAAACTGCCAGACCATTTCAACCTTACAACCCTAATGTAGTTTCAACATCTAGGGCTTTGGTTCTAGCTCAAAACAACATGGCTCAAGAATATGACTAGTGTTTCCCATGTAATCAACCTCATAACCAATCGATGTGTTTCAATGGTGCTTTAAATCAAGATCTTATGGTGACAACAATGGGTGTGGAACAAGAGACATGCCGAGAAGGAAATCAGAAGCATGAAGCAACTCAGAAAGCACCTTTGAGTTAGACCACCCTTATCAATTGGCATGCTGAAGATTTCTGTGGTATAAATCAAACCCCTTCTCAAAGTGTAGCATCCAATACACTGTCTAAGAAGAGAAATATTAGAGAGGGACAATCATCCAATTAAAATGATCCGCAACCCTCTATCACCCAACAAGGTATCGGTAACCAAAATGTAACTCCCAATGTGCAAGGTCAGCCCAAGCCACCTTCTAGACCAGCTCAAGTGTCTAGTTGTAACAACCCATGTGCAAGAAAGAACTATGCAAAGTAAGGGGCAGCAGAGAGATAGCTCATCTCCATTCAACATTATTGAGTAGATGAGGAAAACAAATTTAAACATCTCACTGTGGGATTCATTAGCTATCCCAAGACAAAAAGACCTGATGCAAGCTGCTATGGCAAATTGGTCAGCATCAAATCAATCATCCAAAGAACAAGAGAAGGTAATCACTAATGTAACTCAACAAGGAAGAAATAAAGGAGGCCAACAAGGTAAAAATTTTAAGCCCCCACCATTCTATATCTCATTGATCATCGAAGATAAGTTGGTACATAATTGCATAATTGATTCAGGAGCAAGTAGCTCTGCAATGCCAAAACAAATAGTTGATGAGTTGGGTCTTCAATATGAAGTCATTTCTAGAGGTGTGGTGCAATTGGATGTGACAACAGTAACAACGGATGGAGTAATATAAGGATTGAGCCTTACATTGCATGCATGTCCCAATGTGACCATCTTGCAAGATGTATCAGTCATAGACTTGCCACCACTCTTTACATTGTGTTTGTCAAGAGACTTCACCACTAAAATTGGAGGCTATTTGTCTGCTGATTGGTCACACATGTTATTTAGAACGAGGTATGGAACTAAGGCTACAATCTAGTCTGAACCTATTGCAAATTTCCATATTGAGCCTCATGTACCAGGACCAATCAATGAAAATTGTACCATATTTGATCAAGAGGAATGAGTGGAGGCTCAAGAGACAAATAAAAAGGTTAGGAACATTCCAGACCTAACTCTTGATGATTGGGCTTAGAGGGGACATGATTTTTATCCATACAAGGAAATGGAAGAATCTGAATTAGGGGTCTGTTGTTTTCATGAAGAAAATTCACCGCTTCCTAGTATCACCAAGCCAGATGCTAAAGATGATAATGAAGTATGGAAACTATTCTTTGATGGCTCAAGGAGTAGGCAAGGTGCTAGAGGGGGAGTTATGCTTGTTTCACCATAAGGTACAAAATATTACTCAGCTTTCCATTTTCAATCCGCTTTCTCAAAAAACACAGCTGAGTATGAAGCCTTGATCCACGGATTACATTGGGCAAGAAAGAAAGGTATTAAAAACTTGCAAGTGTTTGGGGATAGTGAGTTAATCGTGAACCAAGTTAGGGGGAAACATGCTGCTAAGAATGGTCTTCTCAAAGCCTATAAGCATCGGGTATGGGATCAGATTGAAGACCTTGAAGCATTCAATATTCAGGCCATACCATGGAAGAAAAATGAAGCCTCAAACAAGATCACAATAATTGGAGTAACATTTGATGTGGTGGATAGTATCAAGAGAGATAAAGCACAACCACATATTCATGTCATTGTAAGGCCAGCTGTACCAGATAATAGCACAAGCTAGAAGGTTTTTGAGAATGATCAATATATCATAAATTTTTACAGGAAGAGGTTGAGTTCTCTGCAAAAAATCAAGAGAAATTGGAGCAGCAATATGGAGAGAAAATAGGTACAAGCTATGGAAAACAAACTGCCAAAGGGTTTAGTGACTTTGGAGTCAATTTTTAACCCAAATGATCAATTCTAGAAGGAGAAGGCCAACATTCAAGTGAAAAAGGAGGATTCTGAGCCCATTTCAGTTGGAGAAGGTAGATGCTCCAAATAGGCAAGATGAGTAGCGAACAAGAAAAGTATGACCTTGTACAATCTTTGCCAGGAATTCCCAGATTTCTTCACATGGAGCTATAAGGATTTGAAGGGTTTTAATCCAAAATTGGCACAACACACCATTGAGTTGCATCTCGGAGGCTAAGCCTGTCAGGAAAAAATAGAGGCCGGTGAACCCTCATATAGAGCCTCTTATGAAGAAGGAGTTGAATAAGCTCATTGAGGTGAGTATCATTTTCTTGATCAAGCACTCAAGTTGGGTGAAAATCTTGTGTTGGTTAGGAAAAGGAATGGGGAAATTAGGTTGTGTGTGGATTTTTTGGGATTTAAACAGGGCCTCCCTCAAGGATCACTATCCGCTGCCCTCCATGGAGTAGATTCTGTAGGTAGTGGCTGGTTCAGAAAGATTCTCCCTCTTAGATGGATATTAAGCTATAATCAGATTATGGTGAAAGAGCAGGATCAATTCAAAACAACCTTTACCACAAAATGGGGCACCTATGCATACAGGAAGATGCCATTTGGGCTATCAAAAACTAGAGTAACATTTCAACGAGCAATGGATATGGCATTTAAGGGGCTGTTAAATAAAATAGTGCTTGTATATCTTGATGACATCATTGTATATTTTATAAAAATGTAGAAATTCACCTCTTTCATCTCAGATAGGTCTTCCAAAGGTGCAGGAGGTTTGGGGTGTCCTTTAACCCAAAAAAGTGCATATTCATGGCACATGAAGGTAAAATTTTAGGCCATATTGTGTTCAAAGGAAGGACTGACAATTGATCTGGAGAGGGTAGAAGCCATTTGTGCTTTACCATTACCAAGTCATAAGAAGGCTCTCCAAAGCTTCTTGGGGAGGATAAACTTTGTTCAGAGGTTTGTACCAAAATTTTCCACTCTTGTGAAGCCATTAACGATGATGCTGAAAAAGAATTTGGATTTCAAATGGACATCAGAGGTAAAGGAGAGTTTCAAAGCTATCAAGTAGGCCATATCTCAAGCTCCAACTCTCATTAATACTAAATTTCTCCAAAGACTTCTTTCTATACGCCTTCGGTGGTTTGGAAACCGTCTAATGCAATCTTGGTGTAGCAGAGTAAGGAAGGATTGGAGTAACCTATTGCATTCTTTAGCCAAGGCCTTATGGACTATGAGGTAAGATATTCATTCATTGAGAAACATGTCCTTACTGTGATTAGAAGTTTGAATAAGTTTCAGACATTTAGTGTCAAATAATATGATTCATCTACTAGTCACACATGCTGGTGTAAAATATTTTCTTTTAAACAAGGACCTCAATGAAAAAAGGGCTGGCCTGGGTAACCAAGGTCATGGAATATGACATTGATATTAAGGTAACCAAGTTGGTCAGGGGAAAGGGATTATGTGAGCAACTAGCTTTGAGACAACATGCCGAGTCAAGTGGTAAAGGGGAGGTTGTTTTGGTGCTACGTGAAAATCAAGAGCAATCAGCCGATGCCTCACATCGATCCTTGTTGGACTCAAGATATAGTCCATTTTCTTCAAATAGGTCAAATCCCTCAAGGGATGAAGCAAGGCCAAAAGAAGATATTTTAGGATCCATTGTATCCCATTTGTATTAGTTAGATGGTATCTTGTTCAAGAAATATGTAAATGGTGTCCTCCTAAGGTGCCTCAAGGTAGATCAGATAGAGAAGGTGTTACATGAATTTCATGATGGAGAAACAGGTGGCCATTTTGCCGCAAGGGTGACAGGTCTTAGAATTATGAAGGCAAGGTTATTATTGGCCTAACCTTTTTCATGATTCTTATGCATGGATTAGGAAGTGTAAAAAGTGTGCCTTCTTCACAGGCAAAGAAAGGTTAGTAGCCCTTCCACTTCAGCCCATTTTTGTAAATGAACCATTCATGCAATGGGGGATGGATTTCATTGGAGTGATTAATCCAAATTCTATGCTTGGGCCACAAATGTATCCTCACTGCCATAGATTATTTTACCAAGTGGACAGAGGCAGTCGTAGTTAAGGAAGCAAGTGAAGCTAGCATTTTAGATTTTTATGAAGGGATATTGTAACAAGGTTTGGTGTTCCTGACCACTATAATATCAGATAATGCGTTATGGCATTCCTATTGGAGCAAATATCATCTAGATTGGAATAGTTGGAAATGGAGATCTATTTAAGCACTTCATCTAACTACTACCCCCAGTGTAACGGGGATAAGCCGAGTCCATCAAACAAGAATCTTGTTGAGAATCATAAGAAGAACCCTAGATGAAAATCAGAGGACTTGGCATACCAAATTGAAATCTAGCCTTATGGGATGATACAATCACTCCCAAGAAGTCAACTAGTTGAACTCTCCTTATCGAGTTGGTTTATGGAAGGAAGGAAAGGCTGCCTAATATCCCTTCAAATTACCAGCATTGGATAGCTCATCAAATAGTTATAGTTATTTAAGTTTCGAAGCTATGGAAGCTTTAGGTATGCAGAGCTCATGGAGCTAGAAGAGCTAAGAAATCAAGCCTTAAAAACATCAAGGAGAAAGGATCAAAGCTGTTGATCAAGATGAGATTTGACAAGAAAGGCAAACGACAAGAAATTCCAAGAGTGGGAGACTTAGTCCTTAAATGGGATGCAGATAGAGGAAAAACCGGGAAGACACTCTAAGTTTGATGTAATATGGAGTGGCCCTTACATGATTTTTGGCTGCAAAGAAAATAATGTTTTCCAGCTATCAAGGTTGGATGGAGAAGAATTGTAGATTCCAGTCAATGGAATCTATCTCAAGCATTGTTGTTGAGTGAAATTTTCTTCTTGTACATATTAGTTTAGGAGTTGTATTTCCTGCAAGTGCTTGTAGCACATTGCCTTGTTTTAGTCTAGGTTGCTTTTGTAATAAGTGTTTGTGCACTCTCTACATATTCTATTGGGAATGTGTATGTCATTTTGTGTTTGTACATAGCTGTGCCCTTGTTGCTCTTGCACTTTCCAGTTTTAGGAAAAGTTTGGTGATGAAGTAACCAATCCTCAACCAGGGGTTTCTTTTGAAATGAAAATATCTAGTAACACCCCAGAGGTTGGAAGATAGATTTTTCAAGTGACAGGCTAGTTTCGGCAATCAATATGACTCCATGCCCAATGTATCCCTTAAGGTCACTGGTCTTCAAGATCAAGCATGCAGATCATCTTGTAAGTCGCCAATTGTTATCTATTTTTACCCCCTGATACAATAAACAAGGGAGGATGGGTATAGAACTAGATAGTGATTCATGGATCATTATGGAATGATACAGTTGGGTTTTCAAGTTTGGGAAGCATTGCAAATGATTCAAGGAAGTTTCGGAGGTCTTGGGGCCATCCCTCAGAAGTAGGTTTTTTGGGCCTTAGGGATTTTGCAGTGTGAAAGAGGACCTGGGATTCAACAAAATATTTCAATATCCATGTTAGGAATTATAAGTCCAAGAAAGTTCCTATTTCATTCATTTTCCATGCCCTACATGGTGGAAAATATGAGACATCTTGAAGCATCATACACTTCCCAAGACAATTCATTCTTCTAGCTTACAACCAAAAATCCCGAGAAATAAGGAGACTTTTCAAGGTGATAAAGTAAAAATTGGATCTTAAGACTACCATCGTTGCATTCTATGGGTTTTTTCCATGTGAAATCATATAAAATTTCACCCGAAAACTCATTTGAGAGCTAAATTTAGTGCCTTCAGAAGTTGGCCTCCTAGGGTTGGTCGACCAAGTTAGACGGTTGGAGGTTGGACGTTCGGGGGTTGGTCAGATCACATTTTTGACATGTACGATCAATTTTTGACACCCGTCACACCCTTTACACTTGCACGACACCCAGGTTGGATGGGTGATGGGGTTGGATGCCTGGGGGTTGGTCGGGTCATATTTTTTTACATGTATAATCAATTTTTGACACCCGTCACACTTGCATGACACCCAAGTTGGATGGGTCATGGGGTTGGACACCTGGGGGTTGATTAGCTAGAGGTTGGATGCCTGGGGGTTGGTCAGGTCACATTCTTTGGCATGTACGAACAATTTTTGATGCCCGTCACACCCCTCACATTTGCACGACACATAGGATGGTTGGCTTACAATTGTATGACATGGATGTATGGGTTATAAGCCTCATGAGGGTAGGTGAATGAATGACATCCCAATAACCAAAATTAATGAGGCATGACACCCATGACCTCTTGTGTAGGAAAAGTACCAAAATGGATGGTTTCCCATGCCTATTTAATGCATCCTGTCGGTTTGTAACCCCCTTTTCCCCTATATATTATAAGATTCACCTCATTTTGAGGGATATTTTTCCAAAAAGGAAAAATAACTCTGTCAAAATTGTTTTAGAGCTATTTTGAGCTAAAGGCCTCGAATTTGGGCTTATTATAAAATATTTTATCTTGTGCTTATGGTATGATGGATTGTGCATGTTTCTGAGCAATAAAATTCATGTTTTGTGGCTAGTTTCACCCTAAATTGTATGAATTACATCTTCTGCCTTCCATTACATTTATAAGTATATTGTGCATATATGCATCTCTTTGTAGGGCCCATAGTTTATTCGGCTTTACGAATATAGGGACTTGATTGTTGTCCTGGACTGTGGCTTTTTTACCAGCCCTCTCCTTCTCAGTTTCTCCCTATTTTTTACTCACAGGGCTTGTCTCATCCTTTCTTGGTGCATCACCTTCACTTAGCGTAGTTTTATTTCATGCATCTTTCTATCCATGTCTCCTTGGAAAGCATTATAATAGGGTTTGTTTAGATTTCCATTCTCTGTACTTTGGATAAGTTGGCACTAGGTTAGAGGAAGAAGCCAAATTTCTCCAAAGGATTATCCAACTTACAAGGTCCCACAGTGCAGGATAATCCCATGTTATGTAGGTTGTAGGTTGCATTGGTTTCCTCGTACAAAAAATCACAAGCAATCAGGGGTGATGTAATTTTTCATTAACACTAGCATAATTCAATGAAAAATTGAATGATACAAAGCCTAAGTAAGTAGTGTATGATCAAAATTTATATGAAATTACTTATGCACTTAAGAAGTAGAGATATTATTTGTTGTCAAAGGATTTTATTTTGTATAGAGACCACAAGGCACTATAGTTTATTAAAAATCCAGGTAATTAAGCCAAAGACATATGAAATGGGTTGAATTCCTATAGATTTGATTTTTGTGTTATGATATAAGAGTGAAAATAAATTGAATTTGTAAATATATTAATAAAAAATTCTACTGTTGAATGAGTTGTGAGTTGAAGTCATAAGATTTGATTCTATGGAGGAGTAACATGCCGATGATGAATATTTTTTTCAAAACATCATAATTGGGCACAAAATTAGTGAGTGGAAATTATATGTCATCGTTAGACTTTTTCATTTAAGAAGGTTTAATGTTTAGGGTAGTAAGTTATACATCCTGAAAGGATCAATGTGAGAAAAATTGGTTAGAGAAAATCATTGTGGAAGTCTAACAGGTCATTTCAGTTATGAAAAAATACACACAAAGGTAGAAGGAAATTAATTTCTCCCTAATATGGATTAAAATGTTCATAAATTCGTGCAAGAATGTAGATTTTTTTAGTTGGCTAAAGGGAAATGTCATATATAAAGTTGTATAAACCATTTCATATACTAGAGAAGTTATTGGAATATATATAAATGTGGATTTTGTTTTAAGATTGTTGTTGGATGTTGAAAGTGTGTGCCTAAGAGCACCAAATGAATATCAATGTATCAAAAAATAACAATGGGAATGTCCCCAAAGTATACGACTAATCTAAACCTAGCTAACAATTGCAGGTGGAAAAGGGGAAAAATAAATTAAAAATAAACACAATGATGAAGCATTAGAGAAATTGGGGGTCACTCTCTTCCTTCCCGTGGTTTACATAGTGCAGTGACAGTATGCAATTCCACCCACATAAAGTATAACACAAAAATAGAGGAAGAAAAGAGAGCAATAACATGATTTAGAGGACATATATAAGCCAAAAAACCATCATACTAATTCATAGAAAATGTAAAACCTACTACAATAGTAAAATAGACATTGGATTCATTATAAAAAATCCAAAATAGAAGCTATAAAAACTCAAAATGTTTGAAACCCAAAAGGGAAAAATAACTTTGTATTAAGGGAGATCCCTCTTTTTACAACATCAAAAAATACATTTATAGAAAAAAAAGGGGTATGTGTTGGAATATCCATGTTTTTCATGCTCAATTCTTTACAAAGCATGTGTCACTAAAAATATTTTATCAATGACATCAAATTATATCTTATAGTATTTGTTGGCATCTATGGTTCCCCACTAGCTTTGAATCATAACATATGGTGACTTAAAACAACTCCTATGTTACTTAAGAGATTTGTAACAAGCCTAATATCACTTGATTTGGTGGGGTTGAGTAAAATTTATGGCTACTTGAAGTTTCCACATTCCATTTTACCCAATTGACATCCACGAGGCTATTAATTTTATCCTCAAAAGTCATTTATTCCACTTGATCCATCCTTATTGGTCATTACTTTGACTGAATTCCAATCGAGCTATGCTAACTTAACACGAATTGTATCCAAATTTTGTGACATGTAACAACTTGTGATTCATTATGGGTATAAAGATTTATATCCATTTTCTCCCACTTCTCATGGTCTCCACTATGCTTTAGTTTTCATGTTTAGTACCACATGGAAACATGTAATTAGCTACAAACTCATGTGGCTTTATGTACATGGTAGTCTGAGATTAACGTTGGGCTCATGTTCTTGATGCTACATGAAAGTATGTGATTGACTGCATGCTCATGTGGCTTGATGCCAAATATCATCATATGATTAGTTACAGGATTTGAGTTGCACCTATTCCGTGGCCAATTTCTTGATCTTCTTGACATTGATCTTCTCGTGTGTTGAGAAGATGGAATATTGATCTAAGGTGAAGACACCTAAAGGATACATGCAACAGAGTAAGGTGTATTTGAATGCACGAAAGAATAGAAAAACAAGAACATACTAGAATACTTTGAATTCAGAACTTAGCTATTTTTTGGGTCCAGAATATTTTTGGAGATAGCGTGCTGAGCACACAAAGACATGAAGACTTGGGGTGCATGCAAGGGTATTTTGGGAACAAACATCAGTTCGAGCGCCATGTATAGTTTAGGCTAAAAATAGGATTTCTACTCAGAGTTAACTATAGGAATTCTATTATTAGAGCACTTGCATGTTTTTCAACCTTTTGTAAAGGTGCATGGCTATTATTAGCATGTAGCCTATTTTGAGAAAGTGCATGGGTGGTGAAGGGAAAGTCCCCACCCCTATATATGTGTGTTGATTAACATGGTTTAGTGTGTGCCAATTATTGTAGAGTTATGTTGCTGGTTTTTTCGCGTGCATTACTCATGAGATACTTATATAGTGTATGAAGATTCTATGTTTTTATAGTATTTAATGAAATGGATTGTCGACATAAAATTTTTCCTCCATAATTTCTATTTCATTGATGTATGTATTAGGAATAGGATGTTGTTAAGTATAATTAGTAGTAGCGTCCAATAGAAGATAACGACGCTGCCGGTACGATGCCACCAATAATGTATAGTATGGTAACAATAAAAGTACAATAAGAATGTTGTGGTAAAAAGTAAATATTTTTCGTAAGTGGTTCGGTAATGTTAAAATGTTAAAGTTATGGTAAGTAGAGAAGTAGGGTCTACATGATTAGGAATTAGAAATATTATATTGGTAATAAGAACAAGGAGTGATTTCATAAATATTTTGTGCATTTTATTCGTAAAAAGTCTTAAAATGTGGAACCCATGTGAAATGATAAGGTTTATCTTATTTTAAAAGATAAGCTTACATGTAAAGATAAGAGTTAAGGTATGAAATATGATTCGTCAGAGTAGATTTCTTATCCTATCTTAGAGATAAGGTGGATAAACGTGAAAGTTCTATAAATAAAGAGGCCACCCCCCTCATTTAGCATAGAAGGAAGTAGTGAGAAATATTGTATGAGTAAGTGTGTAAAGGAAGCCATCATTTAGAAGGTGTGTTAAAGAAGCCATTAAGAGGTGTAATTGTGAAGTTCTCCCATAGTTATTGTTGGAAGGCAAGTGAAGTTAGTAACACTTGAAGTACCTCATGGGTGAGATTGTAACAATTTCATGTTGATATTGTAATTTACACTTATATTTCAGATTTGTCATCATTCCTTCATATCAATTCTTGTGTTATGTTTGTTGTTGTTGTGTTTCTAGATTACATCCACCAAACTAAAAGTTGTGCATTAGTAAATAATCATAGCACGAGGAGTTCCCGGTGGAGAATTATCATAGTGCCGGATTGGTGATAACATGATCATATAGGATGGATAATGGTGTTGAACATGATTGAATCTAGTTCTTGTATGGTAAATCTTATTATAGTAATTGTTTAGTTTATCTTTCATATATTCTAGATCTAGATCTAAATTGTGCAATGTGGATTATATACTACTGGTTATGAATTTGTATATCTATATGCACCATCAAGCTAACATTATATACAAGAAACTCTAAGGAGGGACTTGGCACCTTTGTGCTCTTCGGGTGAGCGCTCAGCTTAGAGTGAGTGATGTGTTAGGGCACTTAGTGTCATTTACAGTGAATTCTAGGCTACATCACTGTGATTGCTTCACGTGGTTCGATAATAAATTTTTGGCTTTGTGCCACATGGAATATTTTGATTGGTTATAAGATCTAGGATCTACTTTTACCTTAGTAATTTTTTTCAAAATATATGACATATAAATTTTAGGGATTGTGCCATGTGGTGTAATTCTTATTTTATTTCTTTTCCATGGCTTATCCTATTTTCCTCACCATGAGCAACTCAAATCTATTGGCATTCAAACACCCAAAATTTAGTCACTTGGAAGCATGTCATGCTGTGGTTGGCTACTAGCTCTAAGTCTCCTCTTGATATAGTTCATAATTCATTATTCAATTCTTACTCTCTCAAAAAAAGGTGAGTTAAGTGGAGCCTTTGCTCTAATTAACCTATGAAACACTTTAACATTTAAAGGTGTGCACTTTAGCATTTTTACTGAATGCAGGATAAATACCTAAACCTAAACATAAAGGACACATTTTAAAGCCCTACCAATTGTAAATATATTAAAGGAAAACAAATCTTGAACCCATGGCTTCCTCTTGAATACAAAGGAAACATAGAGGATTGCAATCCCTCCAAAGTGTCTATGTACACACCGTGCAAAGCTAAAAAACGTCCCAAAATAGTTTCCGTCACCATGGAAATATCCAAATGTCCCCAAAGATACCATGAATGTACCAACCCATGTATAACTAAAAAATGGAGGACAAGAACGTGAAAGCATTTATAAAATAGAGAAATAGGCTAAACACTTTATTAAGTTTCTTAAATTGAAGTGGCGATTCCATTTTGGCAAGGATTGGCTCAAACACATAAAGGTTTTTTATTCCTTCTTTTTGTAATGGATAAAATTTCTAAGATGGCTGATGCAAGAACATGATAAAGATAAATTTCAATTTTATTGTAAATCTTCATTATGAGTAACTTAGGAGTCGTTTTGGTGTTTTTTTGCATTCCCAATTAATGGGATCCTCTTGACCATGTAAAGAGGTCTAGCAGGGTTTCCCTCCAAAAGACCAAGTTTAAATATTTGATTTTATTAAGTAGCATAAAGGGGTCATGGGTTAGTGGTACCATTAAGAGGATGATGCAAATGTTGTACAAGAGGTAATAATTTGTAATCAAGGTTTATAACCCACTAAAGTGAGGTTGCAGCTGAAAATTTATTGTAGTTAGGTATTTACAAGTCTTGTAACTACCCCATCTTGGTGAATATGAGGATATATTAGAATAAAAGAGAGAATTAGTTAGTTTAGAAAGGTAGAGGTCAGTTAGGAGGTGAGAAAAATAAGTCTAAGAGCCTTGAAGGCTCGGGAATTTGGAGAAATACCTAAGTTGATATAAGTTTGCAGGATTCTTAAAGATAAACCTTGTAAATATATAGAAAATGTATATATTATTCGAATAAAGAGTTTGAATCATGTTGTCTTGAAGATAATGTGATGATTGTAGGTTGGAGCACTTTTAAGAATTATTGGTCATAAAGATGAATGATAAGAAAAACCCTAAAATAATTTAAAAAATCAAGTTATTGGAAGCTTATAGGTAAGAACTTATGGTATTGTTTCTTATGTGAATGGTGACTAGATATATTTGGGACATTTCTCTAAAATTAATGATGAATGGATGACTTAGAAAGAGGTGTAAATGTATGCTTAGAAAGAGTGTATTCAAGTATTCATTGGTAAAAGTTCCAAAAACCTAGTAACCCAAAAAAATCAGTCATTACACGACTGTAAGTGGTATTTTTGAGAGATTTAGTAAAATTGATAAGGGAATTAATTTGGAATACCTAAAGGATGTGTATATGGTTCTACAATATAGATTGAAAATTTGAAAAATCCTTAAATTTAACAAAATGAAAATAAGCCCATAAAAAGAGCTTGTTATTCCCTAAAATGTTAACACCCCCTTTTTTCAAAATAAACTGTAAATATTCATATCACTTCTTGCTTGCTATCACATTCATAATGAGTCCAGATGGGGGCCACTAGGTAGTTAATGCATTATTTTATTTGTCTAACACTAAGTGGTTTCGTCACGTATTCTTTAAAATTTTCAGCCATAATCATAAAATGGATATATATTTGTCATGTCGTTTATCAACATGGATGCTGAGTTGCTATCACGGAAATAAAATTTTGCTTTGTGATATCATTGTTTGGCTTTCAATGATTCTATTTTGATTATTTTTTGGTTTTCCTCCCCCATTCTGGAAATGATATTTTGAAGCGGCAATGGTTGGAGTTGATATTTTAAAATATTACATCGTATTTTGTTGAAATCGACTAGTGGATTGTATCTTTCGTTGTATAGCTTTCACTTTGAATGTCTTGTTTATACATGAATGTGGGTTACAGGATATAAGGTTGTATACCATCATTTCATATCTTACCTCACACTTTGTTTAGCCTATTTCCATGATATATATTAGATCATACATAATTTGTTTGGGCTCAAATGACACTAAAGGGGATAGTATGAGGTCTTGTCAAGTTAATATATCAAATCATTTTGATATCATGAACTATAGTCTAAGCCTCCTATTTTTTAAAGTTGATTTCCAAGGCATGAGATGGCATAAGAGTACTAGTGGAATAATTGGTGGGG
The DNA here is from genome assembly GCA_019776745.2 of Taxus chinensis. Lineage (NCBI taxonomy): Eukaryota > Viridiplantae > Streptophyta > Pinopsida > Cupressales > Taxaceae > Taxus > Taxus chinensis. The sequence continues at coordinate 645,351,326 of CM034152.1, forward strand.
GTCGAGTTAATGGCATTAAATGAACATCATATGAGCATTAAAGAAGGTGATGGTTTCATATTTTGGGTCATTTTTTGGTTTTGCATTGAAAAGGATTTTGAAGCTCAGGAGTTTTTATCGTTCTGAGCGAGTATGCATTATTGGTCTCAAGCTTGAGTTTTCATTTTTACAATACATGTCGATAACCAAAAAGTATGAGGTGTTCTTTTCACATTTATGTATTTTTGTTTGGTTTGAGTTGGCCTATGTGTAAATGAAGTTGAAATGACATTTATACAGTTGTTGGCTATTATGTCTGTGAAATTTTTGAGCTCACCCAAGTTGATATGTTCCATACCCATTTGGTTTTTGAAGAAAGTTTTCATATAAAGAAATATATATCACCTGCATGTTTGAAAAGAATGATTTATTTAAGTTCTTGTTTAGAACTTTTGAAGCATGCATGTGAATCTTTTTGGGTCTCTGCTATGTTAATGGTGAAAAAACGTTCATTTTGAAGAAATAGTAGCTCATTTTTAATGGCGTTGTGTTGGGTATTGGTCATCTCAGAAGTTTATTCAATATAAATATGTATCACCATTTCTATTTCTGGGTCAAAACAAAGGTATACGTTATAAGATGAAATAATAGAGTATTTTTGGAATCGGTCAGCCTTATTACTCGTGTATGTATATTTTAAAGGTTTCTTGTTTCAAAACTTCTTATTTTGAGAACATAAAAATGATACAATCACTTGGTCAGTTTTAGAAAGAAATGGAATTTTGGCTTGTTATTTTTGACTGTTTAAGATATTTTGTGGAAATGGAAATCAGTGGTTGATATAAACTAGTTCTGTAGGATATATAGAAACATTTATTTCACTTCAAAAAGCTAAAATTTTATCTTTTAGATGAATGTCACTTGTGATTTTGATTGATGACTTTGTTTTGGGAAGTTAATGATCTTACATGCTAAAAGTTGGTGATTACCTCTTCTTTTCAACACTATAATCATGTCTGAATGGGATGGTTGGGGTTCTATAAGATCTGGGTCTCATCACTCTTGGGGGCATAATAGTTTTCTAGGTCAATCACAGTGGAAAAGGGGTTCACCTAGGGGTGTCCGAAGGGGAGCTAGTACACTTCGAGGAGGTAGATATTTTGTCATACATGGCCCTACATTTGTTTCCAATAATTTTGATGCAAATGAACCATGCCTTCATGAAGTCCTACAAGTGATTGAATCCTACCGTAGCATTAATAATACACCTTTACATAATGTTGAACACACACCTGTTGATCATAACACGACATCTTCTAACAAGTTTGTCCAATATGCTCCTCATGTACCTTCTCACCATGTCTTACCTATTACTACCTCACCACTGTTACTTGGAAAAAACCAAGATGTGCCTTCTCGTGACTTCCCACAAACCTCTAAGTGTGTTAGGTCCTCTTCCGTAGTGCCTAAGTGACTAGTGTGGTGAAAAGAAATAAGTTGGAGGTGGAGGACGAATTTGGAATCATTACTCACACTATTTTACCAGTGGAGCCCTATGAATACGTTGAGATGATCACTAAGGAAGAGATACTATTTACTATATTTGACAGGCGAATATTGATTATACTATTTGGATTTGATAAACTTGTTGGACATATTAACCATTTTACATATAATTTATATTTTTGGATATGTTTAATAATTTTTTGACAGTATTATATCTATATGCATATAAGTGAATGGATTTTTATATACTTAATTTTTGTTTCATGGTAATGATGTGTTGGTCTTTGAAAGGAATGAATGCTTCAATGGTTGTGTTTTTTATTTAATGTGTGAAGTATCTAGTGGGCCCCTATTTTGATGATGCATAACTCATTTAAATGCCTAAAGTAAAATATTTTAAAGTGACCCAAGTCCTTGGTTATAATCATATTTATTATAAAGTATCACTTAAGTCATAAGTGAAGACTCATTATTAAAAGGAACGATAACCATATTGTACCAAGCCAAAAACATAGATACTAATCAAACACCATGATCAATAAGATGAAAGCAATTCGCCAGAATAAATTTGCATAAAACCTTTACAAAAAAATGAGCAGAAATATCATATATTATTATGGAACTCAATGAATTACAATGAGAATGAGCCTTGCTTATATAGGATAGGAATAACAATCTAAGAACCAGTCAAGGTCATAGATCAAGCCATAAATCAAGGAAATAACTAGTCATCAAAGAACTATTCAAGACCATAGATTTAGGAGAGAACTAGACATCAAGGATCTAGTTAATACCATAGATCAAGGAAAGAACTATTTAATAACATATATCAAGGAAAGAACTATACCTAACAACTAGATAATATCTCCTAATATCTAAATAAGATAAATGAAATACCCACACACATAAGTGAGTGAGGATAAATAAAATAAATATCTCAATGAATGCCTATGTCACTGCCATGAGTGATTAGATATCATCCCCAAATCAACATGGATGGATGAAGAAGATGCCTGCATATGAATTGATGCAAAATGCACAATGGGTGCATGCAAAGGAACATCAAAATGTGTGTCAGGTTGATAATATCTGAAAACTGAAATGTCAAGTTTCTCAAGCCTGAGTGAAGGAGCATAACTCATGTGTTGCTCATGATCCTCAGAAAGAGTTGAACAAACAAAAATAGGAGCTTTGTCAATGTGTGATCCCAATGAAGTATATGCTCGAAAACCAATGTCATGGCGAGAATTTCACTTAACATGTGGAATAAGGGAAATAATATCCTGTGAATGTTTGCCAATACCTCTGCCAATGAAACCCATAGAATGGAGAAGACGAGAACTGAATGCAGTGGTATGCTTCTCAAAAGACTCATGCATATGAGAAGAAGTAGGATACACAACATGTGTTACTGTAATAGGCACAGATGTGGAAGAGCATGCAGTAACAAGCCTCATAGGCTTAGGAGAATTAAGATCAGTAACAGGCTCAATGACTGGAAGATAAATGTTAGTGGGTACAAGAGCAACATCTACAAGTGGACTAGGAGCATGGATATGGCTGTCCACAATATGATGGTGATGCTGTAGGCCAACAAGTTTTTACTGCAGGGAGTGTATTAGTGTATCCTTATCGTGAATGGGTGATTGTAGAAGAAAATTTCACTTCTTGAGTGATCTATTTTCTTCCACAAATTTTACAATATCCTCTTGAATTCCACACACTTTAGAGAAAAGCATATCATTCTCAGAATCCATGATAGATACAAAAATGCAACTCCCAAAAGTTTAGGATGTCGGGCTCAGTCGAAATTGTGTCCACAATTGATTATAACACTTCTCCATATTTGACACTTTATAATTATAGTACAATTCTCAAAATAAATATTTCCAATGGAAAGAGCATGAAAAATAAGCATTTTTGAAAAAAATGGCACTCAAAATGAGTTACTGATCCAAATCTTGCCACTAAAATAAAATAAATGCTCTTTCCTTCACAAAAAAATGAAAGGGGGCTATAGTTAAGCACCTAGCATTAGGAATCAAAATATTTAAGCCCTCATATGACCATACAATATGACTAGGGGCTAAGGATTTAAATGGGTGATATTAATAGCAATCTCTTGCTCTGATACCATAAAAGGAACAATAACCAGATCGTGCCAAGCCAAGAACACAGATGCTAATCAAACACCATGATTAATAAGATGAAAGCAATTCACCATAATAACTTTACATAAAACCTTTGCAAACAAATGAGCAGCAATATCATATATTATGATGGAACTCAATGAAATACAATGAGAATGGGCCTTTCTTATATAGGCAAGGAATAACAATCTAAGAACCATTCAAGGTCATAGATCAAGCCATAAATCAAGGAAATAACTAGTCATCAAAGAACTAGTTAAGACCATAGATTTAGGAGAGAACTAAACATCAAGGATCTAGTCAATACCATAGATCAAGGAAAGAACTAGTCAATACCATAGATCAAGGAAAGAACTATACATAACAACTAGATAATATCTCCTAATATCTAAATAAGATAAAATAAATATCCACACACATAAGTGGGTGAGGATAAATAAAATAAAGGTAAATAATGTACCTAGGTGAACTTGAGCTAAGGTAAATACCTACTCTAACAATTATAAGTTATAAAATTCCTTTAAAAATTATTCAAATAATTCAATCAGTTATAATTGATTCTATTTAAGAAGATGTTATAAAAGAACTTGGAGGATACAATTATAAAGGATGAGAAATCAGGTATTGCAGCTATTTTGAAGGTTACTTCATTCTTAATTATTTTTTTGCAATGTTTTTCTTAGGCATGCGATCTTATTGGTGTTGTGATGACACTGTTTTGAGGTTTGAGTATGAATTTCAAATGTAGCAGTTATTTACAAATTTAATATTATTTCTCCAATTATATGATTGATTATTCTGCATTTTATCTAATTGATTATAGATTTTTTCTGTCATATCCAGAGAAATCCTTGATGACATTTTCATTTGATATCGAAATAAATGTAATTTGTATCCATGTTGGCTTTGATTTTGAATCATGAACTTGTTAAGATGTTGTTTTAGTGATCATTTTACTCTATTTCATTAATTCAAAATTTGTTTCTCTTCATCATGTCTATATTTATTTTTCATCTTATCAATTGTGTAAATATGTTCATATGTTAATATCTTTTATTTTCTTTCTTTTAAGTGTGCTGTTATGTTTATTTTCTCTTCAAGATCATAATATCATTTGATAAATCATTATAAGGAAGATATTATAATTTATCACTCAAGGTTTTCATCTTTTCAAGAGGCTACCTAACTAAAAGGTTTCACTCTGTCGGATAAAGGTTGATAACATATATTTTATACAGAAGATTAGTTTAATTTATGAGTGATTATTTTGCATATAAAGTCATTAAGTTTAAGGGAAACATCTTTATCAATTTAATTAATATTGTGTGGTCTTGTTGCATATTTTATTATGTTTGTTTTTTCTTTTGTTGGAGTGTGTATATTCTCTTTATTGTCAAGAAATAGAAACTTCTCAGACCGTAAGTTGAATCATTTTTGAACCTATGTAAAACTACCCACGCTTAAGCCAATTATTAAGTAAAACTACGATTAAACTCATTTGATTCCGTCTTGAAATTTTACGTTAGGAAAAAGGGTTGATTGGTTATCGGTCTAATTTTCATCGATAACAAATTTTGAGACTCCGCTGGGGATCCATTTCTATTTCTTATTTCTAAGTGGATTTCTTCTAACTATCTACTTTTCTCCTCTTTTTGAATTCTATTGCAGATTAGATTTATTCTGACTATATACTCTTGAATTTCATCAATGACCATTATAGGCTTAGAACCTCTTGATCAAGTTGGTATATTCATTAGAAATACTCAATTAGACGTTAATTATGACATTCAAACTACTATTTAGGATTCTGCAGCCTCTGTTGCATAGTTTTCTCAAGTCAATTAGGTCCTTAATGAAAAAGAGGATAGATACCTTGATATCCAAAGGCTCGCAAGCTCTAGCATCCAAACCCAACGTGACATTGTAAAGAGAAATACAAAATTTAAAGATGAAAGGGAAGAAACATTAAAATTGAAAAGAAATCTATTTTTTTCCTTTGGATGTGGTGAATGACAGAAAGCTTCTTAAACATTTCTGTTAGGTTAACCTTTGACTTGTGTTGTCTTATTCTTATTCCTTTACAATGGCTGATGAAGGTGATAGAGAAAGGAAACAAAATGGAGAAGAAAGATAAGGGGTGCCTAGTCCTAACCATAACCGAAATAGGATTCTCTGGGTTTGAATGAAATAAGGAAAATGTTATTGATGATGAAGCATTAGATTACAAAGAGGATAATCTCAGCCCATGGCTTAAGGGAAATCCAATTGATATTGGAAGAAACCCTCCCAAATTACCGTCTTTAAAAGGCATTCAATTACCCAATTTTTCTGGTGACTATGAATCATCTTGGGAAGATCATATTGATTCATTCAAACAAATATGTGCAACCATAGGTGTAACAAATGAAATGGATTATTTAAGACTCTTTTCACATACTATTGAGGGTAGAGCCTATAAATCCTTTATTAGTTTGACTTCAAAATACCTTACTACGTGGTCAGATATAGAAGACTGACTAGATGACTATTTTGGGAAATATAAAGATGAATTTGAACTCATGAACGAACTTTATAACATGACTATGGACCCTGGTGAGACTATATATCATTTTACTATTTGTTTCACCAAGTTACAATAAAATATACCTTCTAACGTAAGACCTTCAAAGAATCTAGAAAAGCTATATTATTTTAGTTCTTTACCATCAAAATATAGGCTTATGTTAGAAGATAAAGAAATCTATGACTTTGAAGAGACTCTTACTTTCTATTTAGAATATGGAAAGAAGTTGAAGAGAATTGGTTTCAAAGATAGATCATCATCTAACTCTTCTGCTGAAAATGTATAAATTCTGAATGCTATTCAGAATTTGGGAAATGAGTTGGCCACCATTAAAATATAATTAAATGACCAACCCTCATCCTAAAAAAACACACCTACAGGGTCAAGTAAGGTAAAAAGTGAATATGGGAAAGTCAAAACAGAACTTAAAGAGATGTACTTTGGGAGTTTTGTGAACTAGGTCATGACCCTGACACATGTAAAGCTGCTGAGAAAGTTAGGAATTTTATCAAAGGTAAGAATGTATCAGAAATGTGTATTTTTGTTGACTCTGATGTAAATGCAGTGCAAACTTGGTCAAAAGAATATGCTAAAGAATGATGGTCAAAAAGGAAAAATAGTTGATGATTCTAAAGGAAGGCATAAATATGATCAACCTGATAAAATGAAATCACATGAAAAGCCTAAAAAACCTATTTCATATGATGTGCCATCTGGTTTGAATAATGCACAATATCAGCCCTGTAAAGGTAAAACATTTACCAAATCTTCTATATTTCCTTCTGGGTATGATATTGTAACCGACATGAAGAACTTTAGGAGTAATATGAATATGTTTGAGAGCCTTGGATTACCTATCCAATTCGAAAAAATTGGAAGCTACTCATAAAAATAGAGCTGAATCTAAACCATTAGTGGTTGTCCAAGAAGATGAATCATGATAGTGAAACAGATAATGATGAATATCAGGTGATGAATCAATCCAATTATGTACCTGATTATATTCCACCTTTCTATGTGATAGTTAAAATTTAGAATAAAATCATTCATAACTATATACTAGATACAAGTGCATCAAATAACATTATGCCTAAGTCTATTGTTGATCAATTGGGTGTTCCATATGAACATGACAATAGAAAAGTAACTGGTTTTGATTCTCTTCAAACCAAATGATGTGGTAAATTCAAGGACATAGTCATTAAGATAACACAAGATGAAAGAGTTAGATTTATTGGAAATGTGCATATCTTAGACATACCTGACTAATATGTGCTATGTTGCTTGGAAGAGATTGGTCTCAAGCCACATGTGATTTTGTTGGGAAAGATCTTACTTGGGCACCAGTTGGAAATGCCATTATATTCATTCACAGAGAAGAATGATCAGGTACACCAATTGAAGGAATTTCATCATCTATTTCTTTTGTAGAAACTGGTATGGGAACTTATGGTTTAAATTCATTAGACATCAATGCTTTTGATGACGAAGATTACCAACATGCTAGATTATTACCCTCTGATGACATTTGGAAAATGTGTTTTGATGGAGCTTGTTCAAAATTTGGAAATGGTGCTGGTATATTCGATAAATCACCGATAGGAAGAAAATTAAATTATGCATTTCAATTAGCATTTGAGGCAAGCAAAAATAACACAACTAAATTTGAAGCCTTGTGTTTAGTCTTGCCATACAAGATTTAAGTCTAAACATTTATAAGTTGAACTTTGTTTTTGGAGATTCTAGACTTGGTTATCAGACAAGTGAAAAATATCTATAAGACCAATCAGACTCGTCTCATTACACTTAAAAGGTTTGGTCTTTTATTGAGCAATTTGAGGCCTTTAACATCAATCATATCTTTCAAGAATTTAATTCCAGAGCTGATAAACTTGTTGTTTTTTCTTCTAATCCCAATTTTGTTGATAAGCTTGACTGTATTTTCAAATAATTTTTGAAGACCTATGATACCTGATTTGGAGACTAATTGGCCTATTTTCTCTTATGATGAGCATATTGACACATTTTTGAAAGGAAATTATTTTGACTAAGATGACTATGTGTTGAATTGTGGTGATTATTTAGCTTTCTATTAATAAATTACATGCTGGTTTGGTAAGCTTGGAATCCATATTTTCACCTCATGAACAACCAAAAATTTCTTATTCTTTTGAACCTTCTAGAAATATCATAGGTGAAACCATTGTTGTCAACCTAGGTACAAAAGAAGAACCAAAGTATGTCTATCTTGGTGCTTTTTGACTCCAAAAGAAAAAGAGGCTTTCATCATATTACTAAAAGAATTTATTGATGTTTTAGCATGGTCATACAAATACTTAAAAGGTTATGACACTAGGATCATCAAACATGACATCCCTATTAAACTTGGAATCAAACATGTTCGTCAGAAGCCTAGAAGAGTAAGACCCCTTATTAGTGAAGACACCATCAATAAGGAGCTTGAGAAAATGTTAGATGGTGGTGTCATTTACCCTATAAGATATTCTGAATGGGTTGCTAACTTAGTGCTAGTATGAAAGAAAAATGGAGACATCCATCTCTGTGTTGAATTTAGAGATTTAAATCGTGCAAGCACTAAAGATAACTTCCCTTTTCCAAATATTGATCAAATACTTATAGTAGGTCACCAGATCGGAAATGATGTCTCTCTTAGATGGATTTTTAGGTTATAATTAGATTTTTATAAATCCAGAAGATAGGACATAAAACCACCTTTACTACATGAAAAGGTACCTTTTCTTTCAATCATATGCCTTTTGGCTTAATAAATGCAAGGTGCCACATTTCAAAGAGCAATGCATGTAGCTTTTGATGATTTGATTGGAGTTATAATTCAAGTTTATTTGGATGATCTAACCATGTATTCTAGGAAAAGGAAAAGAACACTTGGATCACCTACGAAAAATCTTCATTCGCTGCCACAAATATGGTATTTCCCTAAATCTAAAAAAACTATTTTTTGGCATTACTGAGGGTAAACTATTGGGTCATATCATCACACAAACTGGTATTTCTATTGACTTCAGAAAGAGTTCAAGGCTATTCAAGAATTGTAACCTCCCAAAAATGAATCTGGTTTACATTCATTTTTTTGGAAAAATCAATTTTGTGCATAAATTCATATCTAATTTTTCTGATAAAGCTGCTCCCATTACAGATTTTACTGAAAAAGAATCATGGTTTCTCATGGGACTCTCATATTGTGACTACTTTTGTTGACGTAAAAAATGTTATTGCTTCTACACCTGTCTTGGATAAACCTGACTTGTCAAAACCTTTTGTCTTGTATTTAAATACTACTGATAAGGCTATGGGTGCCATCATAACTCGAATATTTTGAGTCAAACAATGAGAAAACTTATTTCAGTCAAACTTTAAAAGAGGCTGAAGTTAGGTATCCTTTGATTGAAAAAATTGTTTTCACATTAGTTTCAGTCTTAGGAAAATATAAGTACTTGCTGATGGGAAATAAGATCATTGTTCATTCTAACATTCCAGTTTTAACCTATTTTCTTAAGCAGCCAGTGATTGATGGAAGGTTAGCCAAGATGGATTTTCAAAATCCAACAATTTGACTTAGAGTTGGAGACGTGAAAAACCATCAAAGGTAATGATCTTGCTAAACATCTAGCTGAAAATGTTGATTCTAATATCAATGTGGTCATCCTAGCACTTGATGATATCTTGCATGTTGTTCCCTCATTTTCAAACCATGACAGGTAATGAGTTATCATCTAAATTCAATATAGGTTTCATCATGCATAAATGGGATTGTTTATTTTCTCAAGATGATTGGTATCATGATCTTGTTTATTACTTTAAAAACCAATCATGTCCTGAAAACTTAGACAAAAGATAGCAGAGAGCACTTTCATTTTCAAGCTCTTAAGTTTTTTCTTTTAGAAAAAAAATTGTTTTTCAAAAACTGTGATGGTATCCTTTTGAGATGTTTTCCACATGAATAAACTGAACATGTGTTAAGGAGTTTTCACGAAGGTGTTTGTGGTGGAAATTTTACTTCCAAAACAACTGCTCATAAAATACTGCGTGATGGTTATTATTGACCAACTTTATTCAAAGATGCATACAAATGGGTAAGGTACTTATACCCCTTGTCAAATTTTTGCTAGTTGTGAATGTTTACCAACCATGCCATTGAATCCTGTCATTCCAAAAAGACCTTTCTCAAAGTGGGGAATTGATTTCATCTCTGACATTCATCCTCCTTTTGCTGGTCATAGACACATCTTAACAACTACTGATTACTTTACTAAATGGGCTGAAGCAGTTGCTCTAAAAAGCTCTGTGGCTAGTGAAGTTGTTAAGTTTTTTGAAAATATTTTTTTTTTTCACATTTTGGAGTACCTCAGGAAATCATATATGATAATGGTCCACAATTTATTTCCGAGGAGTACTTAGATTTTCTTAGTAAATACTCCATTATATCGAGCCATGCATCAAAATATTACCCACAGGGTAATGGATAAGTTGAGTCTACAAACAAAATTTTTATTAACATCATGAAGAAACCTGGTCAATGACAATAAGAGAAATCAACACCTTAAAATTTTTGAAGCCTTATGGGCTGATATGACCACTATCAAGTCAGGTATGCAGGATTATCTCCCTTCATGCTTGTTTATGGCTTTGAAGCCACTATGCCTATTGAATTACAAATATCTTCAGCACGTACTGCTTTAAATTTTGGCATAGATGACTTAAGTGAATTACATTTACGCTTAGATGAATTGTTGGCTTTAGATCAAATGAGGGTCACTGCTTTGCAAAAGTTGGAAATAGGTAAGGATAAATTAAAAAGATATTTTTTTTAAAGGTTATTGTAAAAAGGTTTTAAGGTTTGGGGGTTCGGTTTTGTGTTGGGATAAAGTGAGAATAAACCCTGGAAAACATCACAAGTTTGATTCATTATGGTTGGGTCCTTACTAGGTTGCCTTGGTGTGGGAAATAACACTTTCCATTTGAGAGAGATTAATGGTGATTGGCTTTATAGTAAATGGCCAACATTTGAAATATTTTTATAATTGAGCTTCAATATCAACTGGCCGGGTTCTGCCCGTAAATGTCTCTCTCTGTCTCTAGATCTATATTACATACGAGGATTAATAGACCTGGAACCTGGCCCTATCCATATATGGCTCGACCATCTCTCTGGGGCGAGTCTCTCTATATGCACCCCAGATCTATATGGCCATAATCCCCATATCTATCTAGTTGGGCCTATCTATATAGATCTATATATCTATATAGGGTGCCGACAGCCCTTTCATAGCTCTAATCCGTGATCGAGGAGTGGGGGTCCTCTGGATCTGGGATCGGCCGGTATATATATATATATATATATATATATATAATAAACCCTGGAAAACATCACAAGTTCAATTCATTATGGTTGGGTCCTTACCAGGTTGCCTTGGTGTGGGAAATAACACTTTCCATTTGAGAGAGATTGATGGTGATTGGCTGCGCTTTATAGTAAATGGCCAACATTTGAAACATTTTTATAATTGAGTTCTTCAATTATATATATATATATATATATATATATATATATATATATATATATATATATATATATATATATATATATTTTGCTGATTTTAGCTTGCCTTTCTTTGGTTTGTTGTTTTCTCTATTTTTATCTTGTCTTGATAAGTTATCATGATTTTTGAAGCTCTAATATGCTGACATTTTGCAAGTATTTTGGATCAAGATGAGGGTGTTCATTAGACTATTCAGATGGTAAAGTTTTGAAGCTTTCAGTTAAAATAATTTATAGAATATATCTATTAGATTTTCATGAATAATATTTTTCTGATATATTTGATGTTAAAGAAAGAATACTTATTTTTGAAAACAATAAAGGCTAACTTTGTATTTTGATCTTGTCCAACCCTCACTTCCCAATCTCTTGTATTTCCCTTCTTCACTCATGATTCGCATCAGGAATTTCATCCCTTTTGATCATAAAATAATTACGGGGTCTGCGCAGATCGACTCAAGAAACAACGAACCTGTGTTTCACTCTTGAGCATGTTAAAATTTAATCAATTTTTTTGATGCAATCTAGTCTCTTGTCACAAGAAACCAGCCAACATGGTCGTCAATGTTATTGCTAAAATTTTAACACCCCCTTTTTTCAAAATAACTGTAAATATTCATATCACTTCTTGCTTGCTATCACATTCATAATGAGTCCGAGTGGGGGCCACTAGGTAGTTAATGCATTATTTTATTTGTCTAACACTAAGTGGTTTCGCCGTATTCTTTAAAATTTTCAGCCATAATCATAAAATGGATATATAT